>MU399844.1:0-182262 GCA_022578945.1 Hypoxylon fuscum | reverse complement strand
TACACAAATCACACTCCGACCCCCCCCCCTTTAACAATTACACTGGTCTTCTCTCCCCCCCCCCCCCCCCCCCCCCCCCCCCAAAACCTAATACCCCTAAAAGTTTGAGCGGACGAGTTTGCACGACTCACGAGATACGACGACCTCGCGTCTGCAAGGAAGCAGGCACGGACGGCATAGCATAGCATAGCACGGATACCGCATACTGCATTTTAATACTGGCCTTTTGCGCGGTCGGAACAGCCGGCAACCGGCTAGGACAGCCAGCAAGGTAGCTAGTTGGCCTTTCGAGGGGATATCCAATGTAATAGGACCCCCGGTTTTTGCCGGCGTTGGGGAATGGGAAGGCGCAGCAGCAGACAGATGGGAAGCACAGAAGAAAGAAGGGAGAAAGGGCGGAGGGACGTCTAGCCCAGCCGTAGCAGAGGCGCGCGTAGGTGCATGGCTTCCGTGGATGTGGCGTGGAGGTGGAGGTCGAGTACGCAAATACAGTATAATGAATGCGAAGGCAATACAGTTTATACCTT
Organism: Hypoxylon fuscum; assembly: GCA_022578945.1. NCBI lineage: Eukaryota > Fungi > Ascomycota > Sordariomycetes > Xylariales > Hypoxylaceae > Hypoxylon > Hypoxylon fuscum. The sequence continues at coordinate 181,735 of MU399844.1, read as the reverse complement.
TCACTTGTTACTATTCCCCGCGGGGTGCCTTGGCTATGGCTACGTGAACGAAGGAGTGTGATATTGACAAACAACTGCTAGTAGACTACTTCAGTGGAAAGAAGAGACCAAAAATCAGGTAGGTAGCTCCACCCCGTTTCGACCGGAGGACCTCCGGGTCTCGCACAAACGAGCCCGGCGCGCTTCCACTGCGCCATGAAGCTCTTCGTTATCATGTTGAAGTCGGTAATTATCAATGATGTTACCGCCTTACAAATATGTACCTGACCTGGGCAGCTTGCTTCTCGGGAGTTATCAGAGACATCTATCTGTTCAGTAAAGAGCAGGCGGTTGACCTGCTGTGATAGTTTTCTGTGCTCTTGGGATGTTCAACCTTCTGGTTTGACTCAGATTGAACTAACAAACATCCATAGGTACCTAGGTAGGTAGTTAGTATACCTGCCTAGTCTAACGTGAGATGCCCTAAAAACTAGATGATGGATGTCCGGGGTTGGCCAAGCAAGGCGAAGCTGTGTTTATTGGCCTCTCTAGATCTGGAGACACTAGTTCGTCGATGGTGCGAATAATGTCGAAACGAGGTTGAAGAGAGGGCAGACGAGGTCGATTACAAGCGCGTTTAACGCCACATACAATATACGACCGAGCATGCACTGCCATGTATAAACCATAGATTCCCTATGCTAGCAGTGACGCAACCGAACCACTTCAGCGTAAAGTCCCAAGCAACATAGGTAAGTTCCAAAATGATTTATTCCATCTATCTCTCTTATCTCCTACTCCAAGGTCTATCTATATAGGACCATAAGGTAGTATGCATCATCGTACCTATTCGCCATACATTGCCGTTGAAGGTATCATGTATAATAGACCATCCATCCATCGGTACCGACCCGTTATGCTATCGGGCCGCCGTATATCATCCGTATAACCGACCCACCCTGCGTGTCCCCCCCAATGCTGATGCTTCAACCAGGTTGAATCCGTTGAAGCCAATGAACCGCGTACTCCTCCCGTGCTGTTGAATATGCTTCTTCTTCTTCTTCTTCTTCTACTACTACTACTCTATCCACGCTAGTCTATGTCTGCAAGTGAAAACGGTCTAACGTACGAGCGTTTCTTTCTATAAAAACCACACACGAATAGCCAGCTAGCGTCTAGAAAAGCCCGTCGATTTCGCCCGTCTCGACGTCGACGTCGACGTTCAAGTATCCCGGAGCCGTGGGCAGGCCAGGAATCGTCTGGATGTCGGCTGCGAGAGCGTACCTGCCGAGTGTTAGCTACCAACGTATCTAAAGCCGAATCATTAAATCAGCACTTACAAATAGCCAGCGCCAGCCGCCATCCTCACGTCCCGGATCGGGACCGTGAAGCCGGTCGGCGCGCCCTTGAGGTCCGGGTCGTGGGAGAGCGAGTACTGCGTCTTGGCGATGCAGATCGGGAGGTTGCCGAAGCCCTGCTTGGTGTACGTGTCGATCTTCTTCTGGGCGAGCTCGCTGAACTCGACGGCCGCGGCGCCGTACATCTTCTGGCAGATGGCCTCCATGCGCTGCTGGACGGTGCCGTCGCCCACCTCGTACAGGAGCTTGAAGTCCTTTGGCTTCTCGGAGGCGGCGATGACGCCCTTGGCCAGGTCGATAGCGCCCTTTCCGCCTTCGGCCCAGTGGTTCGCTAGGATGGCGTCCTCGGCCCCGGCGGCGATGGCTTCCTCGCGGATAACAGCGATCTCGGCATTGGTGTCGGTGGCGAACTTGTTGATAGCCACGACGACGGGGCAGCCGTAGGACTTGGCATTTGCGATGTGCTTCTTGAGGTTCACACAGCCGTTTCGGAGAATCTCGACATTCTCCTGTCTGTACACAGCGTCCAGCTGTGCGCCAGGGGCGATGGGCGGGCCGCCGCCGTGGACCTTCAAAGCACGGACTGTTGCGACGATGACGACGACGTCGGGCACCAGACCAGAGGCGCGGCACTTGATGTTGAAGAACCTCTCGCCACCCATGGTGAAGTCGAAACCAGCTTCGGTCACGGCAAACCCGGCCTTAGTGCTGTGATCCTCGTCAGGCTCGGTACCGGCAAGCTTGAGCGCCATCTTATCGGCAAGGATCGAGCTGTTTCCGATGCTGATGTTGGCAAAAGGACCGGCGTGTACGAAGACGGGCGTGCCCTCCAAAGTCTGCATCAAGTTGGGCTTGATGGCATCCTTCATGAGAGCTGTCAGGGCACCGCCGGCTCCTATATCGTCGCAGGTGACGGGGTCTCCTGATCTTGACGTGGCAACTACCATTCGGCCTAGCCTTTCTCGCATATCGGCAAGATCGGTACTCATTGCGAGAATAGCCATACATTCACTAGCGACAGAAATATCGAACCCCGTGCTTCGGCTCTGGCCTTTCTCGGTTGGTGCGATGCCGACAGTGATGCCGCGCAAGTGGCGATCGTTAACATCTAGCACGCGTCTCCAAGTAATGGTCTCGGGGTCGATATCCAATCGGGCGAATCGGCGAATTTCATCTTCAGTTAGCTCATTAGGATCGGTCTTGTCAATTCCTAACTTCTTGAGCCTTCGGAACATAACCGGTGCGAAAGTCTTCTTTCCGTTCTTTGCCGGCACCAGTCTTCGGAAGAGAGGACCATCCTTCTGCGTGTTCTCGTGGAACATGCGAGTCTCGATAGCAGCAGCAAGGAGATTGTTAGCTGCGGAGATAGCATGGATATCTCCGGTAAGATGCAGGTTGAACTCGTCCATTGGTATGACCTGGCTGTACCCGCCGCCAGCTGCGCCTCCCTTGATACCAAAAGTAGGACCTTGACTAGGCTGTCGCACATTTGCGAAGGTAATCCGGCCTAGGTGGGCTCCCAGGGCTTGTGCTAGTCCCATGGTTGTGGTGGACTTGCCTTCGCCCAATGGAGTTGGGGTGATGCCAGTAACGACCACGTAGCGGCCGTTCCGACGATGCTCCAGCCGCTTCAGCAATGAGAGATCGACCTTGGCTTTGTATGCGCCGTAAGGTTCTAACTCGTGGTGAGCAATGCCAATTTCCTCTGCTACTCGGGCAATGGGTTTCGGCGGTTGTGATCTCGAAATCGCAATATCCGAGGGAACTGGGGTGCGCAGGTTGAGAGGCAGAGGGTTGATACGCCTTTGCTTTTGTCGTTCGAAGTACTGCGTGGTGGAATCAACGACGTTTTGCAATAGCATAGCAACCGTCATCGGACCAACGCCACCCGGAACTGGCGTGATACAGGAAGCAACTTGAGAAGCCGACTCAAAATCGACGTCACCTACTAGCCGTTGTCCCGACTTTTTAGTTGAATCGGGGATGTAGTTGGTCCCTACGTCGATGACTACGGCGCCGGGTTTGAGCCATTCTCCTTTTACGAAGGCAGGCTGACCAATAGCAGCAACCACAATGTCTGCCTTCTTCAGTTTCTCTTCGATAGCCTGAGTCTTAGAATGGCAGACAGTAACAGTCGCGTCGGCATTCTTCAACAAGTAACTGACTGGACTTCCAACGATGTCGCTTCGGCCCAGAACAACAGCATCCTTGCCTTTGAGATCTACGCCTGCTTCCTCCAAGAGGACCATGACTCCCTTAGGGGTACAAGGGATGAAGAATGGGTGACCACCCTTCTTGGCAAGCTCGCCAATATTAGTGGTACCGAAACCATCGACATCCTTCTCATCCGCTACCGCAGAAGTGATGGTATATTCGTCAATCTGCTTGGGTAGCGGTAACTGGACTAGAACGCCGTGTACCGCTGGGTTATTATTTAGGACGTGCAACTGCGCCACAAGCTCTGACTCCGTGATATCCTCAGGAAAATGTAGGAGTTCGCAGGTGATGTTAGCCTTTCATGAGTCACAGTGGTTAGATTACTGAATATGAAGTATGGGGCACGATATGAGATCTAAATCCTACCTCTTGAGCGGCCTTGAGCTTCATGCGCACATAGGTAGCTATGAGTCAATTAGTTGAGGCACATGCTTACGACGGATTAGGAGTAGCTAGTTACGCACAGGAATCCGATCGATCACCGACTAGGAAAAAATATGTTAGTATCGTATCAGAAATCATGTGAGAACATGGCAGTGAGGTTCAAACCTTGTATGATCTTGAGACATGGTTTGTACTTCGGGTTGGACTTTTGTTTCTCGACTATCTCAGCGGCAAGTCTCTCACGGATCTTCTTCGCAATAGCTGTGCCATCCAACTTGGTAGCAGCCATGGTGGGGTAGCTCGTCGAAAAATCTCTACGACAAGAGGCACGCGACAGTGAGAGAAGTTGGTGTGCACTTCCGGAAAAGGAGCGACTGAATAAGCCTGTACAACCCGAATGATCAGACCTCAAAGGGGCTAGAGCAGCACGAGCAGTAGATGGCGCACGTTGATTCTGTTGTGGAAGCCGGGCGGTGAAAGATGAACGAATGTCAATCTCCTGAGCCGGAAAAGGGAGTTGGCAACTGGACGATCTGCAGGCTTTTCGGGATCCGCAAAGCGGAGTTTTGGTCGGCCGAGCTACAGTAAACCTAGCGGCAGCGCTTGTGACTGGCCGAAGCATCAACTGTCGGCCTCGTATATGTCGCAAACGCAATGCTGCTGATGCTGCTCTCGAAGTTGTAGAGGGAGAGCCATGACAGCGACCTCTAGCGCTAACGGCTAGAGTCATAATTCCTTTCCTTTGTTGATCCGAGGCTGTGCCGCCACTATCCGTCCGAATCCTTGAACCGAATTACTCGTTGAATTCCAGGATCACCCGTGTGTGACGCCCTATAGATAGAGTTTTCTGCAAGGTACTGCGCTATGCAATAAATGGAAAGGTTAAGCAATGGGCTGGTGACTGACTAACAACATAGTACCCACGACACCGGTAACGAGCGATGATTTAGGGCTAAGAATTTCTAGGATGAGAAAGATAAGAATACAACAATGGCAAACAGCAAGCAAACAGGAATATATACTTGAACTGAAATAAGAGAAATAAAAGTAGAAATAGGAGCTATCGCGGAGAGTTGCCAACTTCCATCAAACCTCTGGAAGTAATGTAAGGCTTCCTCTTTCCGAGTGCTTCTTTACCTTCGTAGGTTGCATCGTTGGAACACAAGAAGTCTTAGATGTCTATATGGGGCATCGAATGGAAAATTTTCTAGGCTTAACGATGACTCGAAGACTATTCTGATTTGATCGCATAGTCTAACCTCTCTCATGCGGAAGCAGTAACCCATCGAAATGAATCTTTTACTCATCTAATTCCCATGTGCACCGTAGTTCACAAAATTAGATTGGAAAGCTTACGTGACGGTGTAATTCTTTATTACCGTAGATTTTCGGGTAACGAGACGCTCGGGTAATATAAGCAAGGGTTCGGGTAACTAAAATCTAAGAAGCTAGGGTTCGGGTAGTAGAAGAAAGGTTCAGGTAACAAGGAGCTCGGGTAACAAAGGCGCTGGGGTAATATATAGAGGGTTCGGGTAACTTATTACGGAGGACGCTACCAAAAGTCTTTTCCATTGTCCATCCCTGTCAGACCCCATGTCAGACCCACCAACGGCTGGCAACCAGTCCTAGCACACCTGCCATAGCTGTCAGAGCCCTCCAGAGCTCTTATGCTATTTACCTGTTAACGCTTAATAGGCCTTTTTATAGAAAATATTTTACCATTTTATATACTCGTATAAAGATATGCTAGGGAAGATTTTACCAGTGGCGGCGGTAAGGCTAGATAAGGAAAATAAACTGCCCGGATAGGAGAGGGCTTACGAAATAACCTTACTTAGGGATATACTATATGGCAGGTGGCAGAGCAGCTAGCAGGCGTAGAGCCTAGGTGGTGGTGGGTCTGACAGGGGGCCTGACAGGGATGGGCAATGGAAAAGACTTTTGGTAGCGTCCTCCGTACTGGGACAACTTATGACTTATTACCTACTTATAACCTGAATAATCATGGCTAAACCTCTAACAGTAACCTACATACCTAAGGTAGAGACGGGAGTATTACCAGATTTAAAGTACTATGTAATACTTGCACCTATTAGAGCGACAGGGCTTGGGGGGTTCATGCAGGGACTTGGTGACTAACAAACTTAAAAGATTTACTTGGAATTTGCTAGTGATCCATTTCATGTCACGTGCGGATGAGTAACATTGGTGGGGTGCTTGATTCGATAAGGTTATCGAAAATCTGCGAAATCTTGCGAAATCTTGCCCCACGCACAAATCATTCAAAAACTCCATACAGCAACCGACTCAACCCCCCCAAACATTTTGATGACGAGATAGCCTCAGAACACCAAATCATTAAAAAGAAAAAACACCGCGAAGATGAGACCTATTCTATTGTCAGGCCATGTAAGGATATTTATTCCTTCTACTTGTATGATTCGCGTCAAATATATTTACTAACAAACTCGTCTAGGAAAGGGCCTTGACCCAAATCAGGTACGTGGTTATATTTTCTCCGCATACAGGCCGAAACACCGAAACAACGAAATAACCTGCCCCGCGATGAAATACTGATCTCCCTCCTTCAGATACAACCCCGACGGCGACCTCCTCTTCTCCACGGCGAAGGACCAGCAGATCTGCGTGTGGTTCTCCCACAACGGCGAGCGGCTTGGCACGTATAAGGGACACCAGGGCGCCATCTGGACTGTGGATGTGGACCCGACCTCGACCTTCATCGCGAGCGGTAGCGCCGACAACACCATCCGCCTGTGGGAGATCAAGTCGGGCCGATGCCTCAAGTCCTGGGACTTCCCCACCGCGGTCAAGCGCGTCGAGTTCAGCCAAGATGGCCGCCAGCTGCTGGGCGTCACCGAGAAGCGCATGGGCCACCTCGGCACCATCGTCGTCCTAGACATCGAACTCGACGTCGATGCCGAGCAGAGCGACGAGCGTGCCCTGACTATTGTCTGCGATGAGAGCAAAGCTACCGTCGCCGGCTGGAGTTACTTGAACAAGTACATCATCGCCGGACACGAGGACGGCTCCGTATCTCAGTATGACGCTAAGGTGAGTCTAGTCCCGGGGAATTAAGGATATCATAAGAAATATAAAATGTTTAAACTGACAATCACCACCAACGCAGACCGGAGAACAACTCGACAACGTCCCCGTCCACGAGCTCAACATGCAAGTAACCGACCTGCAGTGGTCGCCGGACCGCACCTACTTCATCACCGCCTCCAAGGACAAGACCGCGCGCCTGGTAGCCGCCCGCGACCTCGAGCTCCTGAAGACGTACCCCACCGACACCCCGCTCAACAGCGCATGCATCACCCCTAAGAAGGACTACGTGATCCTGGGCGGCGGCCAGGCCGCCATGGACGTCACCACCACCGCCGCCCGCCAGGGCAAGTTCGAGGCGCGCTTCTACCACAAGATCTTCGAGGACGAGATCGGTCGCGTGCGCGGCCACTTCGGTCCTTTGGTACGTTCATAATTACCGTCCTATTCTTAGATGGAACTTTCATCACTAACGGTATGCCAGAACACGGTGGCGGCAGACCCCACCGGCAAGGGCTACGCGAGCGGCGGCGAGGACGGATACGTGCGCATCCACCACTTCGACAAGGGCTTCTTCGACTTCAAGTACGAGGTCGAGCGCGAGCGCGAGAACCGCCTATAAAGCATGGTCGTCGCGTTGCGTTGTGTTTGCGCTGCAGTTGTAATCCGCGGGTTTTTATCATGATCCATTTCCGCTTTTTTTCTCGCAACAGCACTTTTTTTTTACTTGCATCCGGGAAAAAAAGGAGGGGACTTACGGCGTTTTGAAAGGGGGCTTACCATATTTACGTTTTGTGTCTTCATTACCCAAGGCAGGAGGAAGGGGGAAGGGGGGAGGAGGAAAGAGAAAGAAAAAAGATGCATACGTGAACCAGGGTTAGGTAGAGAAATTAGGTAAAGCATCCCGTCGTTGCTTTATAATTGAGATACCTAATGTTGCGACAGCAAATCATGGATGCCAGTCTTGCATGATGGTGAACAGTAGCTGTAGAAAGTGACATACAAACCACCGCAGCCACTTGAAGCATAGGTATTTGTTGAGGTCACATCACAAGGACACATTGGCACCGCCTTACGAAGGCATGCGTAAATCAGAAACTCGTCGATTTATTCTCTCAGGTCTACCTAACATTTGTCTCTGGCCAGCACTGCCAAGCTTAGCATAGGAGCCCCTAAGGTAGGTAGTCAGTCAGTCGATGCCCTTTTTTCCATCTTTTCCATCAGTCCATCAGTACCTAGTAAGCAGCAAAATACCTAGCAAAGTACCTAACCTAGGCCTAGCTCACTACACGCCCAACGCGAACTCGGGCTACGAGGGGAATTTTTTACTTCGTTCGCGAGTACTCTTACCCTTTCAGCAGCAAAACAACCGATTGAACGCCAGTGCCGTTTGCCACTTTACTCCTTCCATGTCCTTAGTTGTCGTTTTAGGGGTGGGTGCGTGGGCGTGTTATCAAGGAGGAATCGTCTAATAAACCGGAGTCTATGCCCGCGCAGACGAAACCCACGACGTGAGCAATGCGAGCTCACTTCTTCTTGCCCTTGGCCTTTCCTTTGGCCGGCGGGGCCGAGTTCGTAGACGCCACGCTGGAGCCGCGGGAGGACGGGGTGGCAGAGGTAGTCTTGCTGCCGCCCTTGACGTTGTCGAGGGCCTTGTTCTGTTACCGTGTTAGATTCTGGTTCGTAGTTGTAAATGTAAATGTCAGAAATCAATTATAAGCATACCTTTACGCCTGTCTTGGACTTCTTCTTGGCAGGGGCCATTCCAAGGATGCTATCCTCGTCGTTCTCCTCGTCGTCCGGTTCCCTCTTGCTCTTGCCGTTGACCCCGTTCGCCTTGGTCGGCTCCTCAAACTCCTTCACAATAGTAGTGAGAAGGGTGGTGCAGCGTCGACTAATTTCAATAGGCGTTCTGCTGAGGAAGAACCAATCGAATCGGAATAGGGGGCTTTCGCGGATCTCGTCACGGATTCGCTCGTAGACGCCTTCTGAATCAATGCCGTATCGGTCTAGCATTACCAAGAGGAATCGGTCCTCTTCATCAGTGTAGACTTTCTTGTTCGTCGTCGACACGGAGTAGTTGATCTTCATCTGTTGAAGCGGCACACGATACTGCTGCATCTTTTTGCGCAACATCTTGCGCTGGTGTTCCGTCTTGCGCATGCGCTCTTCTCCCGTCTCGATCACCTGCAGATACTTGTTGTAGTCTGCGATCTCGGTATATCGCTGCCAGAATACCTTGGCGTATGCCTTCACCTCTGCGACAGTCTTGCTATCAACTTCCTCGGCAATCTTCTCATAGTCACTGCGCCCGTAGCGACCGGAACCATTGATGAATTGCTGGAAGTCTCGCTTATTCCATTCACCGAAACCCTGACTCGAAAGTCGTTGCTTCTCCTCTTGCTCCTCTTCTGTTAGAGCAGTGGCGTTATCGATCTCCTGCTGCTCGAGAGCTCGGTCGGCCTCTCGCTCTGAAAGGTTCTCGTCGTCGCCATCGGCCAATGGGACTTTGTAACCAATTTCCTTTCGGTAAAAGGCAGTCTCTCTGTCCTGGAGATCGCGGAGTCGTGGCGGATAAAACTGGTAATCGTGGACGGCAATCTGTTTGGGCGCTCGGGGTGCCTTAGGTTTGGCCTCGGCCTTGCTAGTACCGTATATGGCCTGCCTGTAAAACTTGTCGACAGAGTACGACTGTTCTTTGCGCTCACGCTTTGCAGGATTGATCCAGTTAACTCCGATATCCTTCTTCTTTCCGAAGACCTCGCCATTCCACTCGTAGGCGGACTCGGAAGAGAACTTCTGCAAATCATCGATGCCGAGATTCTCATACTTGGCGTTGAGTTGCTTGGTTCGATTTTCACCCTTGGATAAGATATCGTCGATATCGTCGTCGTTCAACTCGCTGCCCTTGGCTGCCATTCCCGTAGCTCCTTTAGTTTGGAAGACTTTCTCCGCACCATGCTGAATCATGTCTAGAAGCTCATCTTTACCATGCTGCCCCTTGGCTCCGGGGTGCGCACGTCCCTGCTGAATAACCAACTGGTCGAGGCGAAGTTTCTGTGCTGCGCGTTCGAGGACCTTCTCCTCGATGGCGTTCTCGGTAACAAATCTGTAGACAACCACTTGCTTCTTCTGACCGATTCGGTGGGCACGATCCATAGCTTGCAAGTCGGCTTGGGGGTTCCAATCGCTGTCGTAGAGGATAACGATATCAGCACTAGTAAGGTTAATTCCAAGACCACCAGCTCGAGTGGTGAGGAGGAATATGAATTTCTCGGAGCCTTCCTTGTTGTAGTCGTCGATGGCACTGATACGATCTTCGTGGGCGGTGCTTCCGTCGATACGGCAGTATTTGTAATCTCTAAAGACACAATAATCCTCGAGGATATCTAGAAGACGGCTCATTTGTGAGAAGATGAGAACGCGGCTGCCTTGCTTCTGCAGTCTTCGCAAGAGCCTGTCCAGCAGAGCCATCTTTCCGGCATTGTATACCAGATGTTCGTCGGTAGTGTACGGAGGGCCGGGTTCGGCTCCGTCGAAGAGGTAGGGATGGTTGCAACACTTCCTTAGCTGCATAACAATGTTGAGTAGTCGACGTTTGGCCTCTCGCTTGCCGCCGGCACCGTTGACGGCATCAATATCCCTCTCTAGAATCTTCTTATACCATCCAACCTGCATATCGGACATGCCAATGTAAAGATTCACCTCCTTTTTGGGTAACAGGCTCTTCTCGACATCGGCCTTGACTCGGCGGAGTAAGAAAGGTCGAAGGACTCGATGAAGTTGCTGAACGACCACGTCTGGGTCAGCGTCCTGTCCCGAGAACCATTGGTCGAAAGCTTCGCTGTCACCAAAGACATCGGGCAGCAAGAAGTTCAAGAGGGCCCATAGCTCGTGGAGGTTGTTCTGAAGGGGTGTTCCAGTGATCAAGAGTCGGTTTCGGGAGTTGAACAAGCGAATCACTTGGGATAGAGACGATTCTTCGTTCTTGATACGGTGCGCTTCGTCAATGATAATATACTCCCAGGCCAGCTTCTTCAGAGCTGCCTTCTCGCGGAGGATGACCTCGTAACTGGTGATGCAGACATCAAACTTCTCCACGATCAAACGGTCACTGATGATGGCAGATCGTTCGTCCTTGGTACCTTGCAGCACCAGGACGTCCACCTCGGGTGTCCATCTGGTAAACTCACGCTTCCAGTTGTCGAGTGTAGATTTAGGTACTATGACCAGATGCGGACCCTTGGTGTCCATGATATGTCGTAGATAACCTAAGAAAGAGATGGTCTGGAGGGTCTTGCCTAGACCCATCTCATCTGCAAGAATACCCGAGATTCCGTTCTCGTGTAGAGAAATGAGCCAATTCAAGCCGGCAATCTGGTAATCCCTCATCAGACCCTGAATGAAGGCAGGCGAGTCGCGGAACACCGTCTCGGCAGCTCCGCCTTGCCGCTCATCCTTGAGTAGTTCTGCATCTTCTTCGGCTTCTGTGCGACGAACTCGGCCTACTTCGGCACCTCCTTGACGAACACCCTTCTTCTTAGACTTGGCGGCCTCTTCGTTCTGGCGATCAATCTCATGGATGATGTCGCGAATCTTGGGGTTGGGGTTCGTCTCGATGAAATGTCGGAAGAGGTCGGTTAATCCCAAAAGATAGCGAAATCGTCGAATACTGTCATCTTCCTATTTATTGTATTATTGTTAGACGTTGATCTTTAGATACCATGTATTGGTTTGTTTATTTAGGTATTTATATGTTTGATTAGAGTATTTCGTACCTTAGACTCGCCTAGCAGATCATGCTTCTTGCCAAAGATACTTCGACGGAGCTGATTCGCTTCGGAACGTTTCTTGCGGCCGTCGGCAACGTCACCAGCAACGCTGCTAGCAGTTGTGTTGGGGTTTGTGTCGGTATCGCTCTGGTCGGGTGTCTCATCAACGTCCTGTGAGGAAGTCAGTATAGGCCCGTACGTGACAAACGATAGCCCAATGAAGCAGCGAAAGTAGTAGTGTTAGATTAATTCGCGGCATGAAACTTACCATTGCCTCCGGATGAGTAGCTACAGGCTCTGGTGCATCCGACATAGATGCGTCTGTATCGACCGCGCTGGGTCTTCCGCGAGGAGCCATAGTTGTGGGTGTGAATGTGGTGAATACGTGAATGTGTGAATGTGGGTGGTGGGTGGTGGGTGGTGGGTGGTGGGTTGCGACAAGTCACTCTACGCGACTGCGACGCGACAAACCAGATCAAGCCAGACCTGGCAAAATGTAAATTAACTGGAGAGTTCTAGCACAATGTTTCTAGTCTTGCAAGTGTATTTGCAGACAGTAAATTGGTACAGAGAGCTGGTGATGACACAGCACGAGCTAGAAATGAGCGTGCTAAAGTGCTCTGTCGAGATTGAAGAAGTTTGGTGAATAGGAATAGGTGAGGAGGAAATCGTTGAATAGAAATTAGAACGTAACTTACGAGAGGGAGGATATCTTATCGAAATGTGGGTCACCGTTGAAATCAATACTATGTACATACATAGCAGCCGCGACTGACAAGGATGTGTGAGTTTTGGTCTGTGCGTTTTAGATTTTTCTATAAATCATCGGTATCTGCATTACCTACTTTAGGTACATATCTAGGTGGCTTATGTGATACCTTCCATTCCTTTCAATGGGGCTTGTGACACCTAACTTCAAACTTACCTACATATTCGTAATTTAATATTATTATTATGGTATGAGATAACATGCAGTTACAGTAGATTGTCAGTTTGTTCAGTTCCAGGCAAATACCTATACAGCAACAAGTATATTAGGAAACATAGCTCACTACCTCACTCGTCCGAGTGCTATAGGTATATGTATTCTATTCTCGTCTACCTGAGTTCATACCGAGACGGATAGCCACATACAGACAGCGCCTGGCTGCATGTATAGTCCATATCCCGGGTCGGAAGGACCTCGGGACTTGGCCCGAATATGGCCCGTGCGTACCCGAACATGTGCCGGGCTTAGTACGGAGCAACCAAGCCAAGCCTGTGCATTGGCATGATGGCAGCTTTGGATTTTGCTTCAGCAACGATTAATTGATCAAGTACACGTCCCCAAATCAACACCTTTTTCCATCAATGTGAATTCAACAACCTCACACATCTTGGGTAGCATCCCACTTGAATTCCAACTTTTACCAGCTGCGCACCGCATATATCGAATACAAAAGTACGTACATGTATGTACGAAATGGATCCCCAAGTACGTACCTATGTACCCCATTTCTATTTTGGTTCTAATGCTGGATATAGCAATATTGATTGGTTGGTTCCTGACAGGGTCAGGGTCAAGTGTCCGCTTGCAGCCAAAAATACAAGGGTTACACTGTGCATACCCAATGGGTTTGTCCATTGTGGATTCAGGTTTTAATATTTGCCTGCAAGAAATGGCTTTCGGGCCTTGAACCTTTCTGTTAGTGTTGCGCATCTTTCAAAACCCACATCATAGCGCTGCTTATCTACCTAGGCAGGGCACTACCTCATAATAGAGAGGAGGTCTGTATGTATGTACCCCCCCAATCATCATCAGGTCGCTACCTAACCTTTTTCACCTTATTAAATGAATCATCTGACACGGGAAAGAAAATCATCAACAGGGACGACACCACGTAGCACACACTCTTTCCTACATAAGTTGACGAGATTGTTACCTGTCTTCTCTAATCATCACAGGTTGCCAAGTCGCCTCGTCGCCCCCCCCGAGCGATACAACGTAATCTGCATATCTTCCATTTGTTACGTAGATTGTTGGCTTCGACCCACCAACCAAAAGACCTGAACCAACTGACCAACCCAACCCACGCCCCACAGCCGGTGTAATAGTAAGAAAAAGAAGAAAGGATCTAGTTTAGTTCTTTTGAACCACCTCCCACCGCCTTATCATCTTTGCTAAAAGTCAAACGTCGGAAAACAGAAACATCATCCTTCCCGCCAGTCCTTAGGTTCTCATCATTCCAACAATGGAGTCTTCGAGAGGAACGTCGCCGTCCAAGAATGCAGTGAGCCCCGGCCCGCCCGAGCATCAGCTACTCGAGGCCTTCAAAGCCGCGGCATTAAATGTGACAAAGCTATACAAGACCTCGGTCTCTGGTTTATCAAAGGCTAGGGCGGATGGCTACCAAGACTGCCTGGACGAAATCCTCTCCTTTCTTGATAAGTCCAATATCGGCGTGAGCGATGGCGAGGGATGGACCATCCGGAAGTGGGCCACCGAGCGATTGGTGCCGAGGGAGGCCCAGTTGGGGATGGAAAGCGAAGATGAAGTCGAGAAGCCGGAATCCGTGTCATCGCCCGAGATTCATAACGCCAACAGCGAGGTTCATACAGCTGCTCCTACATCCGCGACACGGACCGCATCGCAATTGCAACCCGAGCCTACATCAACCACGGACGATCACATGTTCATCGTTCCGACTCAGGATAACTTCACCTTTCGATCAGCACACCCTTATCCGCCACCTCATTCTCAAGAATCCTACCCGAATCTAGAAACCCTCAACCTCTCCAATGCAGGCCAAACAAGTGATAGCGCCGCTCAGGGCTCTTCGATCGTCCCCATAGCCCACCCGACACGGTCGCGCAGCAGCAACAACAACAGAAGAGGACAGAGAAACAAGCCCACTAGCAATCTTGGGAAAGGCGCCGGACAGAAGCGGCCTATGAACTATGCCGACTTCTTCGGCCTGCCAGACATTCCCAAGGAAGCATTTGGTAGGGAGGGGAAGAGAAGGTGTTGAGAATGCATAAACGTGCTCACTACCTTCTCATATGTCCTGACCCTACTGTATCTCCCGATGTAGTGGGTGCTTAACATGGGTAGACTTGGAAACGGAGTCTTCCTTCTACGGTCGCTTCCCCCTTTTTTACGGTAAATAGGCGTATATGTAAGAACGAGCAAGGCACCTAGCATTCTCCTCTTGACGGACGGATTCGGTGGACGAGTTTCCTGTTGATAACGACACATGACGAGTGTGCACGGGTGTTCATACTGGGATTGGGACTGGACATTGCATGGCGGCACTGACAAGCATTTTCGGAGGCGTTGAGACAAGTTAACTACTTGCGGATTTATTACTGTCCTGGATGGGGGGACGTCCCAGGGCTTCAGGGGCGTCTCGGGGCTAATTCCACCTTGTAAAGAAACCTACCTACTTTACACACACAAATCAATACCACCACGAATTGTTCGACATTTGTTCCGCGTGCGTTGTTAGGATGTCTGTAGAATTTCATCCAGGTTGTGGGGCGGTGTACGTATATGTTCCTGTACATTCGGCGAGATCACTATAGGCAATACTTACTGTGAGAATGGTGGTGTCCTGGTTACATGATTCCTCATGCCTCATGAAGGACTAGGTAAGGTATATACCATCTATATTTTACGTGACCAACCTTCTATTCTTAATTTCGGCAAAATGATTCTGTAGAGTTTATTTCGTAGATATGCTAACTGTCAACTATAGGGCCATACGAAATCGCCTGACGGCGACTACTAGGATGTGATGGAATGCGCATCACCTCCCCTTCTCTATCAATATAGGCAAGCTTCGAAAAGTCCGATAAGGTCTAATTATATATGCCTTATAACATCAAAATTAGCTCGGAGGTTATAAATTGAACGTCTCTTGAGCTCCCAAAAGAAGAATCGTTGCTGCAGCTTTGAGTGACAGTCCCAAATCACAGATAACAAAGGAGAAAGGGCCAAAAAATATTGATGAGATCCAGCAGTACTCGAGACCACGAGCACCCAGGGAAATCCGCTCTGGCAGAACATCAAGGCCTGGACATACAGGACACAAATACTCGGAAATTCTTTCCTCAGGGCTTCTGAGGGCTAATCTGCAAATGGGTTTCAAATTGGTACTGGCTCGGACTCATCCGATAACCTAATACGGCTTCTCTTATAAATTATAATGTACTTCTTCTTTCATATTGCTTCTGCCAGGCGTTAGGACCCCCAAGGTTGACACCCAAAGGCGCTTTGGCTTAGAGAAGCACGCCCGGGGGACCTTGTCAGCCCCCTAAAGAAATGAGAATTTCGCATTCTGGTCATCCTCATGCACTCAGAATCGAACCCCCCATTTCTTCGGACGACCGTCGAGAGCACGAGCGCCTGCCAGTATTGGCTCGAGGTTTCCCCGTGTTACCGTTGAGCCAACAGACCCTAAGCGGATCGGTAGGTTCCCGTGCTCTTGTTAGGGATTGCGGGAGCCGTTTGACTTTATATAGGTACCTTAGTACATCTACCACATGAGTGCCGCCAACACCGGATCGTTTTCATTTGAAATACCTGCTTTCTATAACAAAGGAGGTCGTCTATAGTGGTTGGTTTCTATCATTTAAACATTAATAATTTATGTTAACGAGAAAAGGTCCAAGGAGACCATAGATGCCGTTGAGTGCAAGTAATAGAGTCAATACCAACGAAACTACCATCTTTACTCACAGCCTGCCTATGTTCCCTGAGTCCGTTCAAGGTACAAACCTCCGGTCCAGCAAGCACGCCTGACGATATTAAAATTTGAGGTCAGCCTCAAATCGCTACACATCTTATTGTTTCCCAGGACGAGTGCTAATTGGACGGGGAAATCAAATACATGGGTAGAGCTGCGCCTTGCTAGGCGACTAAGAGAACAAAGTACACTTCAAACAAGCCACCAACAATCTAAAAATGAACGCGACCTGCAATACGGCAGTCTGAGATGATAAAAGGGTGACGGCTTGGAACATCCATAAAACTTAAACTATCATGCTTTTTATTGTAATTTATTAAGCTACCTATGCGATGCTTCATTTACAATACAACCCAAAGAAACCGGACCGGCGGCGCCCCCACACACCCCCTTTCGTTATTATCATCTCCCTACTCGTCTTTGATCGAAAGCTTGCCCTCTAACCACTTCGCGAATCGGACGGTCGGCGCATCCACGGCGCGCCAGAAGATGTCGGCGGCCCAGATGACGAGCGGGATGTTGATCACGCCCGCGAACGCCATGCCCCAGTTGTACGCGGTGCCTTCCGTGCCGGTGAGGTCCCAAACCCGCTTCTCGACCATCAAGCCGAGGGTGTGCGCCACAGGGCCGTGCATGAGGTAGAGCGGGAAGCTGATGCGGCCAAAATACTGCACCAGCGGCGAGTTGAAGAAGCGCTGCCAGCTCGTGGACCGCGCCGCGCAGATCACGAAGATGATCGATCCGATCATCTGGTAGTATCGGTACTTATCCGAAAACCACTCCGGGATGAACGTCTCGAGATACTTCCAACCTGGCACGCCGGAGGGCCCCGCGTCTGGTTCGGACATCAGGTAGAGGGCGGGAATCGAAAGCAGAAACCAGAAGTAGTTGCTTGTCCTCCGCCTTTCGGGAGCGGGTTCGGGGGTCTTCTCCAGCGGGAGCAGTGTTGGAGGGGGAGAAGGCGATTGAGGCGAGTTCGGCTCGTGAGCACCTCGGATAAGGTCCAGTTCGGCGAGGAACATACCCCATAGAAACAAAAACATCTCCCACTTATCACTGCGGAGGACGAACCACATCAGAATGGCAAGGCAGAAGAACCGCACACCAGTCCGCAATCTAGCGGTGCCGAGCATTACTAGGAAGAGCATCATCGAACACCGAAACTCCACCGGGATTGTCCATAGGTGGACATCATAACCAGTCGCGCCGCCGAACTTCTCCCAGCCCCAAATGTGGACAAAATCGTACATCTCCTTCATCCAATGCCGCAGTTGCTTTCGTAGGGTCTCTTCCAGGACGGGGTGGTGTTCTACAACGTTGTGAATGTATTTTCGATCGTTGGCGAAGTCTCTTGTCATCTCGTAGATGCCGAGACGAAGTAAGATTAGTACGCCAAATGTCGAAATTAATGGCGGAAGATATAGACGGAAAAATCGACGAAAGACAAACGATGTCATAGTTTGTGAGAATCCATCGAAGGAGCGACTCCGAGCTTGTTTTAGTGGTTTTAATGAGAGGGCGTATCCTGAGATGACAAAGAAGATGCAGACCATGGATGGGCCGCTGTAGAGCAGTCTGACGAATGGGAGTCGCCATATCTCGTAGTTGGCGTTGTTGTGGCCCCAGCCCTCTGCTATATTGAAGGCCTTGTAGAAGTAGTGGCAAAAGAAGACGAATAACGCGGCCAGGCCTCGCATTCCATCGAGATATGCGGTTGGGTGAAGCTTCTCGGCTCGAAATCGATCACGAGCACATCGATGTTGGAGGAAACTAGGTAGAAGGAAGACACCTGTCTTGAGAATCATCGAACTCCATGATGATAAACGGACGCCATTACAGTAGGTCTTCGCCGAGGCGGCCCACCGTATACTCGAGAAGTGACCCTCGAGATCTATGCGAGCACTCTCGCTTTCTACATCTGATAGAGATCTGTCGTCGATGAGAGATAGCTTCTCCTCGTGGGAGAGGGAGGCTCTTGACGCCGCATATCCATTCATTGTCCGGCAATGTGGTGAAAGAAGGAAAGAAGTGAAGATGTTTTGGGTGGAAGCACTACTCACGACCACGAAGTAGCGATTTTCGATAGGTGACCAAGGCCCCTGAGAGCATACATTAGACGAGAGGAGTGACCAGTGACTGCAGGCGTTTCCGACCGTCCATTTGAAGCTGTAGAGGTCACGGACCGGTTTCTACGAAGATCTTGCCGTATACCCTGTCTTCAAAGGATACCGATCGTCGAGGACTTTACCTGGAATATGTACGTACGTATTCCCTTTCAGGCTTTTCCCTTATACTTAGCTACGGTGTCAGGTCTATGCTGATTACGAGTCTGCGAGTACCTATCCGAAACAGATACTCCGTAATGTCACTTGACGCGGAAGAAAAGATATCATCGTCGTAGGCTTCTTAGATATAAACTGGCCGCTAGTCCTAGCTTGCGAACCATAGCGTTTGCGTGAAGCAGAGACACGAACTCATGCCAATGACGCAGAGTTTGCTAGCAGATGACCTGTTTTGGTCACAGCTGGAGGCCAAGACACTTGGTGTTCCATATTCTACTTGAACAGAAATACGTCCGAGATTTGCGAAGGCTTGTGTTCAACGGTTCGGAGGAGAAGGCGAGGAAGGAAGTCGGTCATATCATAATCAAATTCTCTGGGCCTCTCAGCCTCTCAGCACGGCTCTAGAATAAGGAAAAACATGTGGTCATGCAGAAATCCATGGGAAACTGTATCGAGTCCGACGCTCCCCGGCCAATGGATGGCAAGATCTGATCTTTTAAGTGGCCCTAGTGAAAAGGTACCGTCGTCATAGCCGTCTGATTTGAAGAGGTGGCAGGGCTCTTCGCTCGTTGACCCGAATATCGAAATACACTATGGCGATCAATGTCCCCCAAGGAATAAATGCGACAACTGAAGTTTTGATGTACGCCTGGCCCTGGTTTTACGAGCCGCTTTTCTTGGCGATGAGATTGCTATGGGTGGCAGTAGAGCCCACACTTGTGTGATCTGCAGGGACAAAAAGCTTGGTGAACCTTGATCCCTCCCCGCCTATTCTCGCTTGGAACCCATTGACAAAGTCACGATCTTCGGAGAGCATGGGCTTGCCTGCTATGCTGCTATGTTGCTTGCCTGCTTGCGTGGGGGATTTGGTAAGAGTTCGTTTGCGACAGCTGAAACGACTAACGTTTTTAAAAGTGTTGGTTGCACCAAAATCTTCGATCAATAGCGGATGATGCGGCAGCTAAAAAAGGTTATTCTTAGGTAATGTTAGGTACTGTGTGAGCTTACATAAGGTAACCGGAGTAGGCCAACAGGCATGGACCTTATTCAATTTACACGTCGTTTGCCACGTTCTAATTTCTCCATTACCTCTTTACCAACCTTCTGGTCGGTTGTCCGTAACACATTGTCATCGCAAGTTACGAAAGTCTTGAGCACACCTCGAACACAGTCGCTTCATCAAACGGTAATGTCTAATTGCATTAGGTATTACGGGATTGGGGATTGGAGAAATGTCTCAATCCCAGATTAATAGGCTCCGGCCCTAATAAGGGCTCGTAGCATTACTAATACCACTATAGTAATTAATCCACTTGAAGATTTCGGTATGCCAGACGAGACTGTTCTCCTGGTTGAGGACCCAATGGTTCTCGTCGGGGAAGTTTAGCATCTTGCTCGGCACGCCCTTGGTTTGGAGCATGTTGAAGAGCAGGATTCCCTCGCTGACGGGTAACCGGAAGTCGAGACTGTTGTGAACTACGAAGTGTGGCGTCGCCCAGTTGTCCACGTACAGCAAAGGATTCCAGTCGTAGTACGGCGAGCCTGCCACGAACCCAGTCTGGTTAAACTGCCCGCTGAAGTCGTGGTTCATGAACCACAGTTCCTCGCTTGCGTACTGATTCAGCGTGGACGTGCTACCGTCATGCGTTACCAGAGCCTTGAATCGCCTTCCAAGCTCGTGTCCTTGGATCCTGGGGGTTTCCGTTAGTACAGCCACACAGTCGCAATCCCGTACAAGTTAAAAAAAACTTACCAATTCGTCATATATCCGCCGAAAGACGCGCCAGCTTCGATCCCATTCTCGGTATCGACGTACTTGAGATTTTCGTTGACGTAATCCCAAACGTGCACGAGATCCCAGTACGGGTAGAGTCCCCAACGTCCTTGGATAGAATCTGTCAAGTTCTGGCCCCACCCCGAACTTGCCGTCGGGTTTGGCGCAATTACCACGTAGCCTTGGTCTGCCCAGACCTTGAAGTTCCACCGAGTGCTCCATGAGTTGAAGTGGGCGCCTTGAGGTCCGCCGTGTGTGATGAACGCTAGTGGGTAAGTCTTGCTCTCATCAAAACCTTCTGGATAAATAATCCAGGATTGTTGCTTGATTTCGGACGTGTTGCTCGTGTAGTAAAATTCGGACACATCCTCCGGTTTGAGGCCGGCTAGGGCGGGATCGACTAAGTTGGCCTGGAAATATGTCTTGACCACATCGCCCTCGGGCGTAATAGTGAAGATATCTCGACTAGTCCAGATCTTGGAATCAGACACCAGGAGAGTGTTGTCAGGCAACACGTAGAAAGCCGATGGTACTCCCTCATTCGTGATATTCTTGGGCACGTAAGAGTCGCCGGCACTTAGAGGAATGGGGAAGATGCGCTCCCGGCCCAGGTCCGGAGCCGCGACGAAGATGGTTTCCGAGTCTTTCGACCACGCCATGCTATCTGGCGCCCTATCCCAATTCAATGCCAGGGCTGTCACGTTGAAGTCTTCCGGGTCTGCATGAGCAACGTACAGGATAGTACGGTCTGATTCATAATTGATCCCGTTCATCTGAAAATACGCAATATGCTCTCCCGAAGGTGAAAATCTAGGACTGGTGGATGCACCCTGGGCATCAGGGTATTTAGTGGAACCTCTGGCATTGATCGGGACGGCGTCATCGGCAGTGCCAGTGAACGGCACATGATAGATTACATTCGCGGTATAGTTTGCTAAGGGCAGTGAGGTGTCCTTGGTCAGGAAGACGACGCTGTTGCCGTCGGGCGAGATATCGTAGTCGCTCTCATCACTTTGGTCGTAAGGGCTCTCGGCACAGGTGACATTGCAGATGCCCGTGACATAATTGGTGAGCTCGCCGGAAAGTGAATAAGTTTCATTACCTCCCTTCAGCACACCTCCGAAAACAGCGTTTTTCTCTTGGCTGAGCCAAGTATCCTGATTTCCTGTCAGTTACCCGCACATATTGAATTTACCGAATCATTGAATGAAGTACTAACCCAATGCCGAACATAAGTTGAAGTATAGATCCTCGCTGTGCTGGCGGGGGTGCTCGCTAGCGCCTCGTTGTATGCCGTGCCATTGGGATACGCCTTCGTGTATACGAGGAAGTGGATATCACCACATTCGGTCTGCACAGCCTTGAGCCCTGAGTAAGGCGCAGGCAAGGAAGCAATCAATTTGGCACTTTCGAGGGAATTGGCATCCGCCGAGTATAAACTGATGCCGCCATCATCTTCGGCGTTGGTGCCGTTGATGTAAATGATGCTTGTGGGGGTGGGCCCAACAAACACCACTTCCGATATATCGGACCCAGCATACCAGACGGAGATCTCGCCGGTCTTCAAGTCGAGCTTATTCCAATACGACGCGCGTTCGGCAGTCTCGAACGTGTAGTTGGAAACCGTGTAGATGGCGAAGTCCTATGCAAAAAGATCAGCCTTCGGCGCGTAACATGTGGTGGAACATAATATACGGACGCCACTGGGGTTTGGTGCGGCGGCGCCATAGCGATTGGCGGCGAGCATAGACTCGGGCGTGATGCCGAAGACAGCAGGCAGAGTAGCCAATGCTACAGCTACTTGCGATTGAAACCTCATCTTGACACTGGCGCAACGGCGACAACCTTTCTAGGTCGACCTATGTGCTTAGCCTAGGTGGGGAGCGAAGGATAAAAACAACAAGATCTACGAAAGGCAGGCTCAAGGCACCATGAAATAGCTATCTATCTACAAAGAGCTGGGGGAGTTGGGGCTGGAGCCTAGGCGGGGTATATCAGGGCAAATATCAACATCATGCATGCAGATTACTGCAGATTACACCGATATCTCGTGGGATTGCGCCATGCCGCATATTCTATTGACCTAGACCTGGCCCTGGAGCTGGAATTCCAACATTTTCCATTATTCTATCGGACAAAGAAGCTGCGCCGTACAAAAGCTCAGCGCTAGATAGCATTTCAATATGAAAAAGGCAGGTCGGAGCTTGGCATCCTCGTGTCGATTCGTTCGGCTGGATTGGAGAATGTTATTGGAGTATTCTCTGCCCGCACCAATAAGCAAAGAGGACTAATATTTCTGGCTTCTCCTATTCGCGGATGGGCAGATGGGACGATCGGAATCTGGATGCTGACGTTGGACAAATATCAACAACCCTGACGAACTCCAATTTCCCCATTATTACTCCTCACCTACGCGGGATCGGTATACTACCCGAATAGGACATGATTGGCGCCTAGCCCGTGTTATTATGCAAGGGACGAGGGCATCGCATAAGTCGCGCGGAATCGCGTGCTCGACCGCTCATTCGGAATCATCCTTAACCGAAAAGAGAACGTAGATAAGAAGTCGCGAGATCGAATCCGGAAATTCGCACCATGATCCCAAAATATAAGGTTGTTTACCTCTTACCCATCACCTCACGTTCTTATCACAACCAAGCTAAGTGGTATTCTGCTAGCAGGCATGATTATGAGAATGTATGTACTAAGAATCGAGTCAAGGTGACGTCAACCTTCGCTTTCCCGGACTCTAAGTCTATTACCACGAGGTAGCTAAGGATGTAGGAATTATGTAAGTGCATTTTGAACGCCATGATATACGTTTTTATTTACAATTATCTCGTTGGCGGTCATGCTTGCATCTTTTCTCTATCAGTAGGCTTTCTTCGCATGCTTAGAAGTCCTCATATACGGCGTATACTTCTTGGAAGCACCAGTAAGTCTTCTAGTCAACGACGTGACGTTGCGTGTCGGGAAACTACCCCAGCTCTTGCCCCAAGTAGCAACGGCGTGTGCGATGGCCCGGCTCGTAGTCTCGAAGGCCTCAAGGTTTAGGTTCGTCACGTTGTCCCTAGCAGTGTGGTAGTTAGGATCGTACAAGATACCCGCAGTGCCGCCAAAAGCCGCCACCTCCTCGTCCGTCTTGATGCCGTCGGCACCAGTGTCTAGACCGCCGCACGGTACGCCTGCGTCGAGGAAGGGGCCGTAGTCGCTGCGCCCATTGAACTCGGACCCAACGTGAGGCAGTCCCTCCGAGTCGTACCAGTCTTCGAACAACTTCTCGGCCTCAGCAGACCCCGCCGGACCCGATAGGTTGAAGGAGCTGCCATCGCCATCGTAAATGCCCAGGACGTAATTGGGCGAGGCGATCATGTCGAAATTCAGATACAGCCTGACCTTATCGAGCTCCGACGTCGCCGTGATGTTGACGTAGTGCTCGGCGCCCAGCAGACCCTCTTCCTCGGCGGTCCACCACGCGAAGCGGACCTGGTTATTGGTCTTCCACTTGGCGAGCTGCTTCGCGATCGTCAGCAGTCCGCACGAGCCGCTGCCGTTGTCGTTGATGCCGGGCCCGGCCTCGACGGAGTCGGAGTGCGCGCCTAGGAACAGCACGTTGTCCGCGTCGCCGTGCTTGGAGCTGGCTACTACGTTGTAGCTCGTCAAGTCGGCGATGTACTGCCAGAACTCGCCCGTGGAGCTCAGCGTGGTGCCGCCTTCGATCTGCTCGAGGAAGCGGAGGCCGTCGGCTCTAGATATACCCCCAACTGGGATCTGAATAGTTGGGTCAGTCACTAGTTTTGGGAGTTCTGGAGGACTTGGGTCTTTACCAGATCGTTCACGCCGCCGAGTGTGCCTCCGGCCACACCGACGTCTGCGTTGTTGTAGATGATGGCACCGATAGCGCCCTTCTCCCCGGCTAGCGTGATCTTCTGGACGAAAGTGCAGTCACCTCGCGCGATCAGGGCAACAGCACCGTTAAGTGTGTCTGGGTGATCTTCCTGCTCATGTTATTAGACTCTTGCGTTGAAGAATGCCAGAGTGTAGACCTACAGCATTGCAGCCAATATTAGCGACGGGAACCAAGGCAACGTCGGTCCATGTTCCATTGTTACTGAACGAGAAGCCGCCAGCTTCGACCGTCTCTCCGGCAATCGTTAGCGACGCATTGGACCCGAGTGTAACCTCTGTCGTGAACTCCTGGAGCTCGATGTTGTAGTAATCGCCGAGCGAACTCAGCTGCTCTTGGACATAGTTGACGGTATTGAGATGGCCTTCCGTGCCATGAACCTAGTCTAATTGTTAGGATGTTGTGTGCTCTCTCAAGTGGTAGCTTGTAATGGCATACTCGGTTTCTCCGGGGAGAGGAGTAAGCTATGTCCTCTAAGTCCTGCGCACAACCCAACAGGTCCTCCAGGAGAATAGAGTCTACGAGAGCTTTCTACGCTTTGTAGTTAGCATTTTGCTACTTAACTAGGCCTTCGCGAATCGCAACTGTTCTTACATCTTGAACCGCGGGTAGGCCACATTTTGCGGTACGTTTGATCGGTTCTGCATTGCTGGCGAGGGCGAGTAGGCCCACAGCTGTAACAGCTGCCACAGAGCTTGATGTCTTCATGATTCCTTAGGCACGGTTGACTGCAGGAAGAAGCAAAGGGCGCTACTGAACGAACGGTAGTGGCAAGCCCGGAATAAACAAGCAGTGAAGTCACACATATCAGAGAGGCATGGGAAACACTACCTATATAAGAGGACCGATCTATTTCTAGCTATACGTACATACCTAATGTACCTGCATCGTGCTATCCAGGGGTATAAACCACGCTCGCTTCGTTCTAGACTTTGTGGCCTGTTGACGTCGGACGATAACAAGCCAGCGCAAATATTCCCAAGATCATGGTTTTACTACATAGTACGTAGGCACACGCGCGATATGGCATCAGTTCCGCCAAGGTGTAGCATTGAGAAATTACATTGGCGGGATAGCATACCTTCCTCATCCAGAGCTGCCGACTATCTGCCAAGCGCGACTATGCGGGGTGAGCAATTCGGGTCTTGGTCTAGAAAGATTACGAGTTCTATTCTCTTGGAAAAAGACCTTGGCAAAACAGAAATCCGGCTTCTTCCATACTGGCTCTTCCTTGCACTTCAAGCAAAGTATGGATGTGATTGGGTCATGATCGTGCCATCATAGGGAACTGCCGTCGAAGTTCTGAGGTACGCCTTAGAAGCTTAAACATACATACCAAGCTGCCTAGGTACGGGTACCTAACGTGCTGGACATGCGCTACAGTTTATGATAGAATATTACCGGCACGGTGGCAGATCCACCGAATTCAGAATAGGGCCAATTTGGCGGCAACTCCACCAAGAGTGTAGGGTAGTATTCCGTAATCTCGTTTGTTAAAGCGCCAAGTTTTTCGTTGTGATAACTCAGCACTGGTGATAACTCGGTGTGAAATTACGGGTCTGCCACTGCCTCGGACACGATACGGAGTAAGTAAGCCCGCGGCCCCGTTCTTAGGGTAGAATACCTATGTAGGTAGGTATATTACGTTATTAACTGACAGCATAACAGATACAACCAGAGGATCTAGAAAACTCGGGATCCCGTCCGCTCTCCCGTAGATAAGACAGATACCGGACTTGACAGTGGGGTGGGAGAGCGGACAACCCCACCGGCCTACGACGCCATCATCCATAGTCTCATCCGCATCATGCTCGAGACGGCGTACCTGACGAACTATGTGGTTATGCTCTCGGCGCCGCCGTCGTTCCGCCGCCCACACTGCCCGGCGTAGCGCCCTGGACGGCCGAGCACGCCAATATCAAGAACGCGACATTCATTACGCTTGCGCCGGGATCCAAAGTCGCATTCTGCTTTGCGCATGAGCTACGTTATGGGTGCGGAGAGAATGAGGTGGCAGCACGAGTTATTCGGCGCAGCTAGCGAGCATTCGAGTTTGATTGCCAAAGAAACGGGGTTGTACGACGCTGTGGTATCGACAACCCGAATCGCTTGTTGGTTTGTTAGCACAAAGGAGCGAGACTGCACGCACGTTGGTTATTTTGGCTGGGTCGTAGTACCTCTTGTTAGTTTGCGCCCTTGTTGTCTAACTCACCAATTCAATTGGCATAAGCGGACCAGAACAGCAAGGGACTGCATGCCAATATCAAGGATCGGAAGAAAATATCATCCCACCCGTTCTATTTAGCTTTGCACACTTCCTTCTCTCTTGCTCGTTCCCTGATCATTCTTGATCAATCCTGCTCGCCCCCTACGGTAGAGCGCACTCAGTCTTCCTAACACGATGGCGTCCGGGCGAGCAAAGGCTCTTCGTGCGGTCACAGCCGTGCCATTTCTGCTGCTAGCTGCCTGGTGTCTCCAAGCAATGGACCTCGAAAAGATTGTGGCACATCAGAGACCATTTGACGAGGCCGGCATGATCGAATGGGCGGACGGAAAGGTCGCTATCATCGAAAACTTTTTTAAAGTCGACATCCTGAACCAGATATGGCGAGGTACCACGGCAACATTTGCCCCATCTACTCTCGGATTTGATAGCATTGGTTCCTGGCAGATGTTTTCTTTCCTCATTGACCTCGGGCCATTGCAGGCGATATGGCTACTAGAATCTGAGCGTGCCGCCAACGCATACACACCGGCGTACCTGTGAGTTTGACAGTCTGGCTGAAATTTGAATCTTGGTGAGCGAACCTAGGTAGTTAACTTTGTCGGTGCAGTCCAAGCATCTTCACTTTATTGGGGCAGTTCTCGGGTGGAGGAATAGTAGCCCCTTTGTTCTACTTCTTCTCCATCGTGTTCGGTCCCAGTGCCTCGGATTTGGCTCGCCAACCTCCACGATCGCGGTCTGTTTGGTTTGAAAACAGTCTCCCCCTACTTCCGCTCATATTGATTTTACACACCTTGGAAGTCTTTGCTATGTTTTTAGCACCCGACCTATCCACGCGTCACTATTGGACTTGGGCTTGGCAGCTTACTCCTTTCTGGATCGCGATATTCAACATCCTATTCACACAAGCGGGTCGCCTTTTACGTCCGGAGAACACCATCTCGGTATCGCCTAAAACCATGCTATCCATTCTAGGTTCCATATCAGCCGGTGTTTGGGTCTACACACTCATTGCCTCTCCTCACTCTATCTCCACCATATTCATTCCAGAGGCTGACGCACAGTCCGAGTTCATCCAGCACACACGAAAAGCACTCCAGGCCGACGAATTAGGCGCTTTCCTGGCATCGTTTTTGTGGTTGGCATATTCTTTCTTCGACCTTCATATTGCTGGTTTAGTAGACAACTCCTGGCTCTTTTATGCGGCGTCCATACCGATAGTCACGATCTGTGTAGGCCCTGGCGCCGCATTCATATTAGGGTGGTATTGGAGAGAAAATCTCATCAGCGGTCAATAGTTGCAGGGTTATACTCTTTCTGGGGAAAGGAAGATACCACAAAAGAGAAAACTCAACCGAGGGGGTCGGGATTTCCAGATTCCATCGCATTCTGCTGTCAACCACACCTATGGCTAAGGGGACTCGTTACTCGTACCCTCCTGCAATTGAATTAGAGGCTTGCGCGTTCTAGTCGGGTTCAATTTGAAACCCTAATGATATGCTCGTCCGTACCCCCATACACCTTATATGGTTCAAGTTTAGATAGGCATTAGTTTATATTTGAACATCTGCCGTGAGTTGGTTAATTAGAAGATTGTTTGATGGAACTATTTTTGTCACTTCAATGGTAAAGCGCTGCAAAGGTACAAGCAAAACGGGAGGCTGAAACTGGGTGTTTTTGATCCGTTAAACTCCGTTTAGCTATGCCAAGTTATCCTGCAGACTGTGGCGGTTTTAGCTGTGAACGCTGTTGTATTTTTTCTTCTTTTCCCTCCCTTAACTCGGTTTCCTAACTCCTCTTCTCTTTTAATTCTTGTGATATATGTAGATTACCTTTGAGGGTCGATTGATCTTGGCCTAGTATTTGGTAACAAAACGATAATATTGATAGGTTCTATACCCTTGATCGCGATCTTATTTACAAAGTCAACTAACCGTGCCCTGTAATTATAGGCCAGGTACCTAGCTAGATATCTGATGATTTTTCTGAAAAGGAGGCACGATCTAGGTTTGGTCAAACAGAAGACTTCCGACGATGAGTTTTATGGATACGAAGCAATAGAGCCGTGCTCATCATTGGAAATACCATTAATGGTGTCTGGTTTGAACTATTTGGCGGGGTCCTCAATGGCTGCGGCTTTATTGAGCATAGAGCATGCCCCTTCTCTTTCCCCGGCGTTTGGCGGAAGAGGGAATCGTAGCTAATGCCCGGCGGCGCTTATCGGGGTAATTAGTACTGACCGGAAAGTCCGATCAAGTTCTCCGGGCCTCGAAATCTGCAATTGTGCTACATGTTTCCCTCTAAGTCCTCTCAAAGATTCTAATTTGCAACTGTTAATGACTTTGCCTTTCACTGTTTCATCCAAAATACAGCACAATATTGATTGTTACCACCTAGTCAACAGCGCGACTACGATGGTTCCTCTCTATGAAGGTTACTTGAGTGCTTCCGGACTGGTTTCGCTGGCTATTGTCCTGGTATTGCATGCATCCGCGGCCAAATTTCCATGAAGACGTGATTTTCTAATGTGTACTAGGTTATTGGCTTCTCTCTCTCCGCAGCAGTGTATAACGTCTTCTTCCATCCTCTCGCGTCTTACCCAGGTCCTATATCACACCGCATCTCTGTGATTCCCCGGACAGCGTATCTCATGAGGGGCGAGCTGCCTTTTCATGTCACGAATCTTCACACCAAGTACGGACCCGTGGTACGCATCGCCCCCAACGAGCTGGCATTTTGCGACCCGCAAGCCTGGAAGGATATCTACGGCCACAAGCAGCGTGACCAGGAAGAGTTTCCCAAATATGACGGATTTTACCAACCCATCAAAACCACTCCCGTGACCATAATGTCAGCTTCACGCGATGAGCACGCGCTTCTTCGCCGACAGTTTTCGCATGGTTTCTCCGACCGTAGCATGAAAGGGCAAGAGCCCATCATCGGAGCATACGTCAATCTGCTCATCCAGCGCCTCCGAGAGCACGGAGAGGGGGGTTCTAGGGCCCTCAATATGTGCGAGTGGTTTACCTGGACGACTTTTGATATAATTGGTGATCTTGGGCTAGGGAGTAGTTTTGGTTGCCTCGAGAAAAGTAGCTATCATCCCTGGGTTGGTTTGATCTCCAAGGCTATCAGGAGCGGTACCTACG
Source organism: Hypoxylon fuscum (assembly GCA_022578945.1). Taxonomy (NCBI): domain Eukaryota; kingdom Fungi; phylum Ascomycota; class Sordariomycetes; order Xylariales; family Hypoxylaceae; genus Hypoxylon; species Hypoxylon fuscum. The sequence continues at coordinate 151,899 of MU399844.1, read as the reverse complement.
TACAGGCCATCAGTGCCCTTGGAGGACAACAGCTCGTCACTTGGATCGTCCAGAGCGGAGTATGGAAGTCTCGCCAAGAGCATAGACGGCTAGTGAAAGCAAAGGTTATGCAGAGGATGGAACTTGGTGCAGAGCGTCCAGATCTGATCGAGGGTTTGTTGAAAAAGCAAGAAGAGTGGGTAAGTAGTATTCCTCGGTGGCATTCTCTTTGCGCGCTGCTACATCTACCAGCATCATGGTGCATTCCTATAATTCATACTGCACGTAGCGAGTATCGTAGACTAACGCCAGCACCTAGCAACTACCCATTGACCAGATCTCGGTCAACGCTTCGAGACTTATCCTTGCAGGCTCGGAAACCACTGCGACCCTTTTGTCTGGTGCCGTCTTCCTACTTACGACAAATGAAGATAAACTCGCAAGGCTGACCCAGGAGGTGCGCTCCTCGTTCAAGGATGACAAAGACATCACGTTGAGCTCCGTTGGGGATCTCTCGTACATGCTTGCATGCCTGGACGAATCCCTCCGCATGTACCCTCCTTTAGCTGGAGGTTTACCAAGATTGGCGCCAAAGGGAGGCGCGATGGTTGCAGGCAAGTTCGTACCAGCTGGAACCATAGTCAGTGTTTGGCAATGGGCAATCAACCACGACCCGCAGTTTTGGACAGACCCCTGGGACTTTAAGCCAGAACGATTCTTGGGTGATTCTCGATACAACAATGACAGGTTCGATTCTATGCAACCCTTCAGCGCGGGACCGAGAAACTGCATCGGAAAGAAGTAAGTGTTTGGCCTAGATGAACGTCGTGTTAGAAGGATGCGTTAACTGACAGGAACAGTCTTGCGTATGCGGAAATGCGGCTTATTATGGCTAAGATCATCTACAACTTTGATTTGCGGTTGGCCGATGATGCGAAAGATTGGCTGCTGACACAGAAGACTTACGTCCTGTGGGATAAACCTGTACTAGGTGTACACATGACTCCTGTACGATCCCACTGAGCGATTTCATCCGCCTTACCAGGCATGAACATGTATGATTAGAGAAGATAATTTGGCTATTTTTAAAGTTTTATACACTAGAAGACATTCAATATCAACCCCAACTTACAGCATTTTCGATGATGTGTTGTAACACCCTGGCCCATATTCATTTATATAATGACATCAGGATTCTCAAGATCCGAATCTCTATCCTGGTACCACTCACTCAATAAACATTAGGAGATCTTTTCTCTCATGGTTCCTTAGAAGTTGCCGTGATGTGATCCTATGATTTCTTTCGTGTATCGCGCGAGGCACACAAAACTCGGTAATCAGACAACCTTAAAAGGCGATTTTACCCGAGCGTAATAATTGCACAGGTACAAAATGCTACATAGATACATACCACGGACATGACTACGTACCTACCTACTAAATGATTGCTTAGGTATTTACTTTAGCAAGACACAAGCTACCGTTACATTATCATAGAGAATAGCTTCCTACGGCGGAGAAGAAGAGAGCAAAAGAGGGAAAGGGGAAAGGGTGAAATAGGGGTAAAAACAAAAAGCTAAAAAGCGGAACATAGAAGTACGCGTTCGAAAAAAACAGGAGAAAATGATGAGTTCCGACTGGATTCGAACCAGCATCTCCGCTTACGGATAGTGTCTAGGTTAGGCTACCATTACCCCACGGAACCATTAACCAACCTGACCACAGAGGTGGTTCAGAAGTAATGTGCTGTATTTCAAATTATATACTGCCCCTTACCCCCCACTACTAGTGCGGTCTTTGTAAACTCTATTGACGTATGCTATCTGATATGTGTAATACGCGGATGCCAAGGGCACAGATATCTAGGTACCTAGAGGTAGATTTGTTGCATTGTCGAAAGTAGATAGTCTCATCCCGAAAAGCCTAGGCCTTGGGGTCAGAAACTGTCTCTCCTGGAAAAATTACATAGACCTGTTGTTACTTGTTTACTTATTTTAGAATTCTGTATCGACCAAAAGCTGATAGTGATATAAGTGTTTAGGGTTCTTGCTATAACTCTTATGAGGCAACCTACTTTATTAGGTGAATTGGCCTTATCCCATCTTCTACTTGCTAGGTATCCTAGGACAGCTTCGGCCCAACTCATCAAGTTTGTTAGCTCGGCAGGTCTTCACCAAGAACTACAGATACACTTCCACGATCCATGCCAGGCTCCCAAGGAAGAAACCGTTTGACATGATAGCTATTACATGATTAGTATTGAGCCTGTTCTTTTCTCCCCCTTATGCCAGTGCTACTCACGTCCAATGGAAAATGCCGGTACACTCAAATTTGCAACTGGCGATAAATCTTCGCATTTCATAAGAAATGCCGTGACTCTCGCTAAGATGTATTAGCTGCGACTCCAATGCCTCGAAATCTAAATAGGCCTGGTGAGCAACCCTGCCTGCTTCGTCCATAGCTTCTTGGGGTGTTATTCCTTTATGATGGACGAGAAGCGGTATGAGATTGTCGACATGTTTGCATTGCTGCTCTTCGTTAGCATCATACAATGTGCAAGGGTGGTGTAATTACAAGTTCATATCGTGCCGATACAATATCGTTAGTACTGCTTGCTGTTAACGGATTTACACCTCAATGTATTACACAGGGTGCCTACACCCATATGAGGATGTCAGCTAGCTCCGTGGCCTTTATAACGAGCTCGTGTTCAAAGAACCAATCGGGGAAGGCGACCTGGTCGGCAACCCTATGAGCTGATGTTAGCCCAGTAGCCCGGCCATGGACATGGCGACTGACAAAATTACTGCTAGAGTAGGCAACGCAGCGGATGAATCCATGCGGATCTTCCAATATATGTCAAGATCTAGTACGTTTCCCTTGTCAAACTCGTCTTGGAGGCGGGAAATGGCTGTACAGGAATCGGAAAAGACTTTGAAAGTCCAGTTCTTTAACGAGGCTGATGTATATCTAGGTTAGCAGCACATTCATTCTTCATAACTTGGTCAATCTCACGTGATACGCTCTTCTCTCCTACCACAGCTCCCCATTCATGGACCGATTGCGCGGTCAAATAGTTCGGGGAGATCGTGGCAGGATCGACACAGCTAGACGACTTATTGAATAGACTCTGACGGAACAATTCTATTGTCTGCTTTCGATGAGTGATCACCTCCTGAGGTCTGTTGTTGAAGTCGCCAAAATCATGGGCTGTGAAAATGATTTTTATCAATGAGTGTGGTGGTATAAGTTTAGCATTTCGTCTATCTCACCATCATCCCAGTAATAGATCTGCCACATCGTCAATATTTTTGTCTAGAACAAGTTCTGTAAGTATTAGCCTTCTGAAACTCACCCAAGCAACCCATTTGGATACAATCACCAATTCATGAAAGGCAGCTTTCGGCGCAGCTGCCCTTGCAAATAGACAAGGGTCGACTATACGGTTGCGCTTCAAGCTCGTCGGGTCGTTGATCCATCTAACCCTTATGAGAACCAAAACGGTGACCATAACACTTTGTGTACGCATGTCCTCACCTTGATCGCCACAGCTCTACTTCCTTTTCTAACTCTTCATCCCGAGGAGATACTTCCACGTCCCATGGGCAAAGGACAAAGAGATCTGGGATGTTGACCCTCTGGCCAACGCACTTTGCAATGAGCAATTCGACGTCCGTTTTGTTGCTTGACATCGACATCTTCACAGCAACTCTGATGAATGCGTAGAAAGTTTCTGTAACCAGGTGCTTGTAAATAGCTGGGAGTCAGCAATAGGTAGGTAGGCAGTGAATAGAATGGTTATTATCTAACCCCTTTCTAAAATCCCGAGGGGTCACCGCCCTCTTTATCTACATGGAAGAGTTCAGAATAATGGGCTCTTAGTTGCTCACCTCTATCTTCTATCCTCTATCCCCTGCCCCTGACACGGAGCCTAAAGATACCAGGAGCCGAAATTCGCTTCCGAGAAACGAGAAACTTAGTTGATGCTTACCAGCAAGCAAATAAGCAGGCACGCGTGCGGCGTATGAAAAAGATCATCGTCTGTACGAGTAACTATTCGATGTTACTTACGATGGCCCATGGCCCGAGGAGCTCATCATAATAAGACGTCTATTGTCAATAAGATTCCACATCAATAGGATGGTGTCATTAGCTGTATTGTGTTAGCAACATCTAAAATCATCGACTCGGACAGTGACCAGCTTGGAGAATGTCATGGAGGAAATCGGGAACCTGGAGGACAAGGTGGATGGTCGTCAAGCAGCTATCATCGACACACTCGATAAGGCACTGGTATCGGGCAAATCCCTAGCCAGTAAGATAAACGATCTAATTGAAACGCAACCAACCAAGTCGACTTTCAACCTGTCTACACCGTCAAGTGACCACCCAAGTCAGATCGTAAGGGGCCAACACCGTCTAGCATAACTAAACGACGCATTCAGACGAAAGTACAAAGTCTAAGCCAATATGGACATTAGCAATACCTGAGAGAAAGGGAGGGGAATTGATAGGAGACATGTATATCCTTGGGTTATGATATCTTCATTTCTTTGCAGACCAGCTCTTACCGTAGCTAACTACCTGTAGCATGGTCCTACACTTGGCCACCGTATATGTTCGGCAGTGTTGGAGGATGAGTTGCATTCGAAAGTAGATTATCGACCTGATGTGTCCTCTTAGATCGAACGTCTTGATATTTGCCTGATGTAGTTTCGAAAAGTGTTAGCGATTGACATGACTATGCTGCTATCATTATAATTTCATACCTTCATCAACTGCATATCGCTCATAGTTCACATAGTCCTTGATGACAGAAGACTAGACCAGTGTATCGTACGGTTTGATAGACCGAATTGTTATATAACCCAATATGCTGTTTTCTCTTCAAATCAATTGAGTGCTTCATAAAACATTCGTATTTAGGTATTGGACTGATTTATGGTATCGTCGACCTTCGGAAAACAGTGCATGCAAGTCTATATACGTGATGTCGTTTCCGTTCTCATGCCATGCCTAAACCCTTCCTTCAAACGCCGGAAACCCCTAACCGAAAATAAACGCTACGTGCTTTTACCCATTCCCTTCTATCGGTAGTAGACTAATTGTCTAGCCAGTCCAGGAAATCGGGCGTAAAGTAGCTGATGATGATGGTAGCACCAGCTCGAAGAATGCCCTCGGTGACCTCGAATGCCATGGTCTTGAGATCGAACACGCCCGCCTTTGCGGCGGCGCAGACCATAGCATACTCTCCACTCACGTGGTACGCAGCAATGGGAAGATCCTTGCCTAGCTCCTTCGCGTCACTGATAATGTCGAGATACTGAGCGGCAGGTTTCACCATGATGATATCAGCCCCTTCGCCAATATCTCTTACTATAGCTCGTCGCGCGAGTCCACGGCCGCCGGGAGGCAGCTGGTAGCACTTACGGTCACCAAACGAGGGGGCTGAACCAGCAGCGTCCCTGAATGGGCCGTAAAGACAGCCAGAGAACTTGGCAGCGTAAGACATCAACAGAGTCTTATGCGCAATTCCCTCCTCGATTAGCTTGAGCTTGATGGCTCGGATACGACCATCGTTCATGTCGGACGGCGCAATGCATTGAGCACCAGCTTGGGCGTATGAAATGGAGACATCAGAGATTCGATCCACCGACAGTTGGTTGTTCAAAGTACCATCGTCTCTAAGAATACCGCAGTGGCCGTGCGATGTGTACTCGCAGAGACACACGTCAACAACAATGAAGAGTTGAGGGAATCGTTGTCGTAGCAAACGAATGGCCTGGATAACGGGGCCCTTCGGGTCGTCGGCAGCGGTGCCTAGGGCATCCTTGGAACCGGGCTTAAGAGGGACACCGAAGAGAATGACGGAGCGTAGACCCTTTCGTACTAATGGTTCCAGAAATGGGACCAGCTTGTTGAGACCTCGGCGGTGTTGGCCTGGCAAGGAAGGAATAAGAGTCTCGTCGTTCTCGATGTCGGAGATGAAGAGAGGGTAAATCAACATTGACTTGGTCAATTGTCGTTCTGCTTGCCACGATCTAGCAAGAGGATGATGGTAGCCTCCATGGAGCTGGCTGGAGATATCGCCAGCGATGCTTACGCTAGTGGCGGCTGTGCTTGCGTATGACCTGGCAGCAGAGATGTGGGAAGCTCGGTCGTCGATAGTAGAGGCTGAAGCGACGCCTCGAGGATGGCGTGGGGTATTGCCGTCTCGAATGGTGAGATCCTGAACGAGGCTGGAGAACGACATCTTGGAAGGAATTGAATTGAGTAGATTGTAGGCGGTTGGATCGACTTGCGAATGGAACTACGAGGAGAGGAAAAGATAAGTCGATTGGTTATAAAAACGAAGAGAGGGAAGTTTTTCGAAATTGAAGGATTCACCGGAGGTAACACTGACGACCATATGTAGTTCCTTGTAACGAGAAGGTCCAACCACCTTTGGAATAATTTGCTGAGGAAAAAAAACAAAGAAGTCGGCAAGGATATGTAATACAGTAAGTAATAAAGTCCAGTAAGTTTGCGACAGCGGAGTCGACGGCTTTTGATACAATTTTTGCCCCTCGGACCCCTTCTGCCCCTTCTGCCCCTTCCAGGCCTAGGCAAACTCCACCATCGACCTTTTTAGCGCCTTCTACGAATTGCGACATGGAAGTTCTAGGTACGGAGTCGTAGAACACCGAAATTTGCCGGCTCTCGGCAACGCCACCATATCCATTGACCAATTAAACCTGAATAATTTGAAAATGGCTCTTATCTAATGTAGGTGTAACACCAAATACAGTAACTTACATACAGTAACCCCTTCCGTCCTGCATCTATCCTATCTGTGTACCTGGCTAAGTATTTATCAGGCTCTATGCGTGTAATGAGATACATATTAGTACTTCCAACTTCTCAATCGTAGCTCATACCATTTCTTTTTCCAATGCCGTAAAACACTCCACCGTATAACCGTCCGTAAGATATCGGACTGGGTTCACAGCATGCCCAGCCGTCTCCAGACGAAGCTTCCACCGCCCAGCAGAGCCGTCACACCAGTAAATACGATGAGACTGCCATATCCACTACCATAGCCATAGGCTGCGGTATCTCCTTTCCATGACAGGCCTTGGACTAGATTCTCGCTCAAGGGACCCGAGATCACGTTACCTATGCCTCTGCCAGCAGCAAGCCAACCGAAAACCATACTGGGATCGACGTAGCCTCGGCCTGTTGCTTCCCCTTTTCGAATCACTTCTGTCATGACGCCTGGCCACGTAGATGAATAGGATCCAGCAAACAGACCGTACACGACACAGAAAAAGTACAGAAGCGGGAGGGATGACGACAGACCCCATATGACAAGGGCGCCAACCGTTGCGCCAATCGTCGATAGCAAAATGCATGTCGTCACGTGGAAACGATCGATGAACCATCCCATAGCCACGCATCCAAAGACAGACGCGACGTTCACCAAAAGGATGGTGGTCGCCGAACTGTACGATGCAGCTCCGAAAGCACTGCGCGCATACGTAGGGAGGTAGATCCCCGGCAAGAAGAAGCCTGTCGCCTGCACAACGTTTCCAAGCTGATATAGCCAAAAGGTAGGCATCATGAACATCTGCAGGTTGAAAGGTTTAAAATGGCTAGTCGCCGAGTAAGGCAAACGTGGCTTGACAAAGAACGCTAGCGGAATCGTCAAGGCAAACAATAGGCCAGACCACAGCCGCAATGTTGTTCTGAACCCGATGGTGTGGAGGAGCCACTCTAGAAGGAGAGGCAGTACTACCCCCGCGATGCCTGTGCCCGACCACATAATGCCGTAGGCTAGGCCTTTGCGCCGCACGAACCATTCATCCATATACTAATGAAAAATTCTGGTTAGCAATATGCCATGACTGTAGTTACATCATCTCGTCATTTTTTCGAGGTTAGGAGCATCCAAGAGTCTGGATGACCGCTCATCTTTGAAATCTCAAGTTTTAGAATGACATTGTTTGTCCCCTTTTCCCACTTACCAAGATACAGGGACAGTAGGCGATACCACCGCCAATCGCGTAAAGGATGCCTTGAGTGGCAATGAGATGTACGACAGTCGTTGAGAACGAACTCATTGCAAGCGAAAGGCACATGATGAAGAGCCCAACCACAGAAGTCCAACGGGCCCAGCGACCAAAGAGGCGACATAATCCCATGATAAGGGGCGCAGTCAGGTACATGATACCCATGCTGCAGGTACCAATAACGGCAACGTTTGGAGAACCTGCAAAAGGCTCATGGGTACTATAGTAGTCCTGGAACACCCCAAAGGCGAAAGGGAATCCTGCAAAGCTGTCAGCAAGTTGCTACTATGTAGTAGAACCAGGTGGCATTGTCATGTACCCCAGACCAGAGCTTCGATAGCCCAGCACGCTGCCAAGAAGAGCCATGCGTCCTTGCCGCCGTCGACGGGCGGAAGCGAGAATTCCTGTATTCCTTCTTCGGGTTGTGAGTCGTCTTGCCGTGAGTCTCGAGTTGGACTCGCCGCGGCACTAACTATCGGAGATAGATTGGTAATAGGCTCAAGTTCTATATCACGACCCGCCATCTCATTAGTGCGCTTGGTTTCTCTTCAGTTTTTCGATAAAGTAGCAGTCCAATTATAACAGAGACCACAAAGACTAGCCGTGCTAAAATTTGCAAGATTTTTTAAACGGGTTTAATCGGAATATCACGACGGCGGGCTCTTTAAACCCTCGTTATATGCGCCAATCCATCTCCGGTGAAGGAGGGAATGAAGTGGAGAGGCTACCAGGGGAATCTTACCATACATACATTTACCGACTTTTTAACCTTATTCTTCTATCCCCAATCATCCTAGCTCTAGGAGTTCGTTAGCTAGTGAGACGATTCTCCGGCTGTCCGGTCTCATAAATACGATTTTATTGGTAGAAAATATACGATCCCTAGCGTCAATTACAAACGCGACCCCATTGCGCGCCGTCATAGTCCCCACATGTCTCCGAGATTTCGGAGCTGCGATAACGATATTCGACTTTCATTACGGAAACATATATTCTAAGCAACATATGACTTAAGATTTGGTTAGATTTGTTTTGATCTTAGCTATGTCGTCCTGCGAGAATCCCAGCTTGTCCGTGATAAATTGCTCGAAACCGCCGTATTCCTTCCGAACACCGTCAACGAAGGCTTTCCAACTCGAGGCCCGCAAGTTGATGAGATTGTAGAATCCCGGCTGGTCTTGGCTCTTTGCGTTTGTGCCGGCCTGTGCGAACTGCAGGAGCATCAATCGGACGGGCTCGGTGCCGATTCGCGAAAGGAGGTAGTCTAGGGTTATTGCTTCTTGCGATGCACCGGCCAGAGTGAGCAATAGCCCTGCGAACACGCCCGTTCTATCACGTCCAGCTAAAATAAGTACGTTAGTGAGTGGTCCATCTCAGGCTAGACAGCTTGAGACGGGTCATCGAGATCATGTGATAGGATAGAACCGTACGCACCCGTGCAGTGTACTAAGAACGGGTCTTGCGGTCGGTCCCTAATGTGCTCCAGGATCGCCTTCCAACTTTCTTGGTACACGTCTATAACCTCAAGGTACATCTCGCGGTACCCCTCCTCTCCATCGCCGATGGCGAAGTGATCCAGGTCGGGCGTGGAGTCGGGTCGCGAGCTCTGGACCCAGGTGTTCTCGACGCCCTCGAGCGCCGGGTCTGGGGCAACCTTGCGCTCTTCCGGCGATCTCAGGTCGAACACCCGCTTGATGCCCAGCTTCCCCTCGATCACGGCCTTGCCATTGTCAGTTAATTTGTAGAGGGTGCCGGACCGGAATGCGAAATTGGCACGCAAGGGGCTCCCTGGGACCAGCCCAAGGTCGCGTGTGTTGAAGGTCCCGTCGACGAAAACGAATGGAGGCGTGGTCAGGACAGGCCCATACTGTTCCTTCGGGATCTCTTGCGACACGTCGGTTTCGGCGAGCTTGCGGAGGGCGGCTGCGTCGGCCATGTTTGCGATGGCAGCTTGCGACTTCGTTGGCGGGGTAGTTCGGTTTACTCGTTTGTCTTTTCTCTCTTCTCTCTTCTCTTGCGCTCTACGTTCTAAAGTTACAATCTTAAGCAAATACAACAAATCAGGTACAACAAATCAAATTCCCACTCAATCTTGTTGACAGTGGGCATCAGGTAAAAAGGAGACTGAATTAGGATTGATTCCATCCTAGGGAGAATGCAACGAAGCTCATGGGTAGCTTCGTTATGGGTCCCCTATAAAGTACCTCCTGAGGTGGGTAATTCTCCAGTGACGTTACCCGCGGGCCCCGCCCCCACCTCTCACCGTTGACAGCTTCACAAACACCGCTAGACAAACATCCATCAGAATGCTTGTAAACAATATGTTTCTATCCAAATATGCCTCATATGAGTCGATCTTATCATCAAGCACCTGTCTCAACAATTTTATTTCACGTCAGATCTTCAGGCCGGTTATGTGTTAACAATATTTACATAATCTCAAGCACTGATCTTGGTGAATATTAGCCACGTAAAACCCTTCCACCTTAGTTTAATCTACTCCAGGCACCAGTATCCCGATGCATCGCGTTTACCAAACTAGATAACACTGTGCCCGGCACCGGTGAGGCCGGTCCCTTAGTTATGGATTGGCTCCGTCTTCCACGTTTTGGCCGTGATACGGCCTGGCTGTATGTGTCAGCTGTTATTGTCACTTTGGCCGGAATCATCAAGCTCCGTCAGGGAGTGGTGGACTACGCTTACACGGAGACGCATTGCTACCAATCGGTGCGCACAAACACGCTAACAGAGCCATATGTGGACTGCTTTTCAGTGTCTCCGACTGGAAGATTCTCCAAGGTCTTCAAGGCCGAGGACGGCACGGATCTTGCCCGAAATGCTAGTTCTGGCTTTGCCATGCCAGGGCTATGGGACGGACATGGGCACCTGCTGCAGTACGGTGAATTTCTAAACTCGGTGGATCTATTTGGATCGACCTCGATGGGTGAAGTTAGAGCCCGTATTCGTTACTACGTCACCCAGAACCCAGATGCTGGATCGAAGGAGCAGTGGTTGCGAGGTGTTGGGTGGGATCAGATGGCTCTTGGGAAGATGCCGACAGCTGTGAGTTCGTCCATCAGTCACAAGAGCTTCGCTGATCATGGCTTAAGTACTGACCTGTTGAAAGAGTGATTTGCTAGCGGATAAACTATTCAAGGACCTCTACATCATGCTTGACCGAGTGGATGTTCATTGTATCTGGGTCTCCCAGGCGGTCCTAGACTTGCTCCCAGAATCCATTCCTGATATACCCGGTGGCGAGATCATTAGGGATCCTGGGATGGGTGTATTCTGCGACAATGCCATGGATATGGTGATGGCGCTGTGGCCGAAGCCGGACGATAAGAAGAAGCGGCAGTTTCTGAAGAGCGCCATGGGAAAACTAAACGAAGTAGGGCTCGTAGGTATGCACGATGCTGGGGTTACCCCCGGAAATCTAGATCTCTTCAAGGAACTCGCAGGGAGCGACGACTGGACGGTGCGAGTATACGCCATGGTTGAGTGTTACGAACGGAATACATTTTGCCCTAATGAGGTGGAACGATACACAAGTCCAGATGGTTTCTTGAGTATTCAGAGCGTGAAGCTCTTCGCTGGTAAGTCTCAGGAGTACTCTACATTTTGGACGAATCTAACCTTAAATAGATGGCGCCTTGGGAAGTTGGGGCAGCGCTTTAATTGACCCCTATACCGACCGTCCAGATACGTCGGGATCCCTGCTTGTCAACGCATCGGAGTTGGTATATGATACCATCGCCTGGGCCAACGAAGGTTTCCAAGTCAACATACACGCAATTGGCGACCTGGCAAACCGATATGCAATCGATGCTATGGTCGCTGCTCTAAGGCTTCTTTGCCCCCACGAGCCTTTATCGCTTTGCCAATCCTACCATCGCTTCCGCATCGAGCATTCTCAGATCATCCATCCGGATGACCAGGCTCGCCTGCATGCGATTGGAATCATCCCGTCCATCCAGCCGACCCATGCCACAAGCGACATGGCTTACGCGGAGAAGAGGTTAGGCAAGGAGCGCACTGCGAAGGAAGCGTACCGGATGCGGTCTCTACTCGATGCGAAACCTATCCTAGGAAGCGACTTCCCCGTCGAGCCACCCAATCCGTTTCAAGGCATATACGCAGCCGTCACGAGGCGGAGCCCGCATACGGGCCGGGGCACGGACGACTCCCCCGACGGGTGGCATACGGACGAGGCTCTCGACTTGGACCAGGCGATCAGGGGTTTCACCGAGGGCCCCGCGTACGGCGGCTTTACCACGGGGAAGACCGGCGTGATCAAGCCGGGAGCTTATGCGGATTGGATTGTCCTAGACGCTCCGCTGGAGAGCATCGATATCGAGGACCTCCGTTCCTTGAAGGTCCGCGAGACGTGGGTTGGTGGGAAGAAGGTCTACTCACGGGATGACTCACGGGATATAGCGTATGGCCAAGGCGTCGATTCGTTAGAGTATCTAGCTGAGATCTGATAGATGATAGATGATAGAGGACAGGATAAGAATCGAACATATTCATGGCTATGACGTTTGAAGCAATCTCAGTGTAGTATTAGATAGTTGGGCATATGACTATTTCTTTTAATAAGGAACATAAAGCATTGATGAGTAACAAAGAGTACTCAATTGGCAGCACCCTGTGGCTGTAACTAGCGTTGCTCAAGACGGCCCAACACTTCTGCTGCATAGCAAACACACGGAGATAAACGCTAGACTTGCTATGTACGTCCGGTTTCGTTGAAATTTCCAAGTTGCTTAAGCCTCATAGGAGTTTTTTCTAGAATGATGCAAAGAAAAATTTTCTTATGTTCAACGAAGAGCACAAGTATGTAATTGCGAATGTCTTTAAAGTTGTTCTGCAATCTGTAACGAAAACTTAGATGAGACGGGATAAGGAATAATTAAATGCCACATATCATTGTAAGGGATAGACCCCTTATACTAACCCGCTTTATCATACGGACTTAGCTGCTTATGTCCAATCTAAGACCTATTGCTTCATCGCATATAATAAAGACCATTTACCGATTTTCGCTTTTTACTAATACAGGACCTAGGTAAGGGATTGGATATTCTCGTTTATATAACCCTCCTACTGCTACTTCAAGTCCACACCGAAATTATCTTCCTCTTCATTACACTCTAAACCCTACTAAATAATACTTTACCTTCGCTAGTTAATCATTGAGCACGGAAAACAAGCTCGTCCATCGCATAAACGAGGAGAATTCTCACAATGGCTACTTTTGCCAAGCCAAACCGTCCCCTCACATGGCTCATTACCGGGGCTTCTTCAGGCTTCGGCCTCACTCTGGCTCGTCTTGTCCTCGCCGGTGGCCATACTCTGATCGCCACATCCCGGACTCCCTCCCGTACGCCAGATCTCGTGGCCGAGGTTGAAGGCCGCGGTAACGGTAGCAAGTGGCTCAAGCTTGATGTCGATGACCTCAATAGCCCCAAGATCATGTAAGTGGACACAGGAATAACTTTTTTGCCCCTCTTAGCTTTCGTAGAGGCTCGACTCTGGAGCACCAATATTATTCAGGGGCAATTACTAATTCAGATATTGTAGTGAGGATCTTGAGACATCTGGCCAGGGAATAGATGTCCTTGTGAATAATGCAGGATACTCTATTTATGGACCCATGGAGACTCTCGCCGAAGAAGAATTAAGAGCGATGATGGATTCGTTGTATTTTGGCCCCACTCGGTTAGTCCGCTCTGTTCTACCTCACATGCGAAAGCGCAAGTATGGTGTCATAGTGAACATCAGCAGCGGAGCCGCTTTAGAGGGGAGAGATAGCATGGGTGGTTACGCCGGAGCAAAAGCCGCTCTTGACGGTATGCCTTTGATTCTCACTGTCGATTCTATCATTTTTCTGCTAACAAGTGCGATCAAGCAATGTCCAAGGTTCTCGCCAAAGAGATTGCGCCGTACGGCATTCGTACTTTGACGGCTACCCTGGGCACTTTCAATACGAACTTCGGCAACGCCACTCATATTGGCAAGAATCCTCTTCCCGACGACTATAAGGGATCCGCAGCCGAGCAGATGATTCAGTATATGTCTGGTGGCAAGTTTCAAGCAAACGGCGACAAAGACAAGGCTATGAAAGCTCTTTACGAGGTTGTTGTCGGCGAAGGTGTTGGCAAGGGCCACGAAGCAGAGCGGCTTCTCCCCTTGGGGCAGGACATGACCCTTCGAATAAAGGGGGTGCAGGACTATCTTGGCCATGCTTTGGAAGTCTTTGGGGAAGTTTGTGACAATGTTGCCTTGGACAAAAAATGAAATAGGGGTTGGTAGTCGGAATTACACTCGTAGTATACCTCTCTTTACACATGAGAGCAGTTTATGGAGAGAACAATGCATCTGAAGAAATTGCAACTTGTTCTGTCCTTCTTTCATGGTCAAGTATATTGGTAACCATAGTATTTAGTACGTTGAAATGAAATAGTGAGATATGTCGATTGAATAAAACTGATAGAAAAAAGTGATATAATAAATGACTACACTTGGGAGGTTATATAAAATCGATAACTGAACTAGAATAAATAAACGCAAGGGAAAAGAAAAAGAAAGGAAAAAAAAAAAAAAGCTGGAGGGTTTCGAACCCACCTCTGTACAGACCAGTAATGGTGGTAAAGACAGTTCGTACCTATTATTTATCAGGTATGTACCATTTAAGGTAGTGATGGTATAGCTCTGAACAGTGTTCAGGTTCATTGTCGTCCCCCGCCGAAGCGCAAGGCGTAAACACCGTTCCAGAGCATGTGGTGAGCTATACCGAAGAAATCCCTCAGAAAATCCCCCAGAAACCCTCAGAAGTTAGTATTTGCCGGCTCCCGGCCTCGAACCCCCTTTTTGAAAGGGGGAAGAGGGCCTTAACCAAATGGACTAAGCCATTTGGCTTGGTGGGAGCCGGCAATGGGTAGTTTCTTGTTTAGATATATATGGCCTAGTGATTAGATTGATTTCCGGCAGTCACGTCGCGCTGTCAAATCGTGGTTGCCCGGGCAGTATCAGAGAATCAGCGTAGGGGGTTTCTGCGAAGGGTTTCTACAAAAACACACTTAATCCTACTTCAATTCAATTCCTAGACTTTCACCCATACTTCTAAATCGCGACTCATCCAAACAGACCAAATCAATCGACCAAGATGCCTCGAAGAAGAAACCCACCCCGGCACAAGGCCAAGAAGTATCGGCTACGAGAACTCATCCCCAGAATTGGATTCGATCTCGCTGACAAGAGATGCCGTGCGATTCTGTCTGGCGTCGATTCAGTCGCAATCAAGGAACACATCCGTACTTTCGCTGGTGACCTTAGCAAGACCCTAGTCGACGAGGCCCTAGCCGCCATTCTCGAACCAGCCATCGCGGCTATGAAGGTAGACCCGGACACAATTTCGGACATGATGCCAGGAGAGTTCTGGGGCACCATCAAGCAGAATGTTCCTTGGGCTAGCGACGCCCTCTCTGGTCACACCATCTTCACGCTCGTTGTCGCCCTCATAGTCTCGCACGAAGAATACAACAACGCTCATCCGTACGAGAAGTTCAAGCACCAGTACGGCAAACTGGCCGAGGCCGTACACGAATTCTCCGAGTTACTTAAGCAACACTACGAGTACAACCCCCTCATCATGTCGTTTTACTTCGACAGCCAGATCTCGCTCCCTTCAGACGAGGAAGACGAGGGAAAAGAGGATAAGGGAGAGGAAGTCGAAGGAGAAGAAGACGAGAGAAAGGAAGTCGAAGAAGAGGGAGAAGAGGAAGAGAAAGAAGAGGAAGAGGAAGGCGAAGGAGAGGAGTGCGCCGAGGAGAGATTGGTGAAGGCGGTTGAAGCGATGGAACTCGACGAAGCAATGGAGCTCGACGAAGTAGTGGGCGAAGTAATGGACGAAGCAGTGGCCGAAGCAATGGACCTGGACTAGGGTTCTCAAAGCACAAGTAAGAAACTCTTAAGGTAGTCAGTCTATTGCTAGGTACTAAAATCCAAAGCATGCCTTGCTACCTTACTTCCAACCCCTTAATTATATTTCATACTACCTTGCACTGATACATGTAGTCATACATACATACATACCACCATGCCCCCATGCTAACCGGTTGGTGGTCAGTATCCAATGTAGCTATTCGGACCGATGATCGGGAATTGTTCATGTTATGTTGGTAGCGCTGGTATGATTTTATCCATGGGACATCTGAACTCGCGCAGTGAAAAGTGCCTTTAGGTAGTTTGGATCTGGAATGCTAAGATATTCTTCGACTGCATCTGCGTTCGGCCTTGCTCTCGTGCCAACCTTATGGATATGTGCCAGTTGAGGTATTGTCTTCCGGTGAATGTTCACGGACGATGGTTGAATTTTCATAGGAATTCGCTTGAGCGCGTTGATGATAATCTTCTATGCGTCGAAGTAAGTATGGCCTTGTTGCCGTAAGGCTTATCACGTCCGACGAAAATCGTGTAGATTTTCGTGTGCTGCGACAATTATATCGTCGTTCCCACATGCGCTTGGATTCGGATATGGTGATATTACGTAAGCTCGTACTGTGCGTATTACCGTGTAGCTCTTGAATGCACTATGCCGGCACTGTACCGCAAGCCATATTTTGCATTGAGTTGACGGTTTGGCGCGTCGCGTCAGATCTTAAGTTTAGATCATCACCAAACAATTAGGTAAACGGCTCTGAATATCATCAATTAGTATTCATAATTCGGCATCGCTGGTGACTTAGTAGATGAGCCAGCCTACCGCACTCCGTGCGCCTTGTTAGCTTTTTGCTCAAGCTGCTATTCATTCAGTTTCGCCAACCTAGGTTACATATCTTTACTTCGTCGGCACATTTCCTTTTCGCTACGAGTCTGGTATAATGAGGTAGGTACTTTCCAAGCTCAACGATTTATCTGTTATCATTTTAATCCTCATTATCTTGTTTATAGGTCGCAGCAATATGGAGAGGCTACCACCAGAACTCAGCTTGCAAGTATTTAAGTACCTACTCAAAGTCGATCTTAAGTCTCTACGGCTTGTCTCGAGGAACATCAATTCTATAACGACTAAGCTCCTGTTCAACCGGGCGTACGCCTCTCTCCACCTTAAAGACCTCGAAATCCTTTCAGCAATATCCAGGCATCCGACAATACGTTTGGCCGTCGAGGAGATTGTCTACTCCGGAGTTTTCTTTCACCACGGACAGCATTCGGACCAAGAGTCTGGACCTGGTCGTGAGTACTATTATGCGCGCATCGAAGAAGACAAGATTACCCTGAGGGACCGGGAAGATGTGACTATTACATGTAGGGCTCTGGCTAGTATGCCAAATATTCGAACCGTCACCCTTACCAATTATTGGCCTCACGACTATGCTACTCGAAAGAGTCCCGGGAATGCCAGGTTCGGCGGTCCACTCTCCAGGAATTATCCTTCACTTGCAAAGGAGCCCACTGGGCGTCCACTAACCGTTAGCCATCTTGGTAGAATCAATATCGATCGCGGCTTCAGTGTTATGTGCCGTGCAGTGTCGATTTCCGACCTGCCAGTACAGGAATTTTCGGTCGACTACGCATCCCACCACAGAAACGGCGTGACAGCAGGTCTCTCAGCTGCCTCATTCCTCCTCGACCCATACGAGTTGAAGTACTGCTGTGCTGCGTTCCGTCGTCTTCGCAGGATTTCATTAAGTCTCAGCAAGCCCAAGAAAGACGAAGAGTGGGATATCCTTATGGAAGGGAACGTCGCAAAGGTTCTAGCTGCAGCCACCGAACTGGAGGAGTTGACTTTAAACTTCACCATACGCTCAAATAATGTGCCGCTAGAAAAATACACAGGGACGCATACCTGGCCTTGCCTACGTTCCCTCAAGCTCTGTGAGAAAGAGCTACCGCAAACCGAACTCGTGGGTCTGCTGCACCGACATCGCCAGACCCTCAAGACTCTTTGTCTAGAAGAGGTTAACTTGGAAGACGGAACTTGGCAGAGTCTGGTAGAAGAGACACGCCAATGGCTACGGCTCGAGTCAGTTTCTTTCCACTGGTTGGGCGAACGCGTGGACCCTTGGAATATTAAGACTCCTTTTTGCGATGAACTGGAGAAGTATATGCTTCACGGCGAATCAGGTCCGATATACCGGCCTAATTACTTTCCGCAAACACCAACAAGGTAGTATGGAAACTATATGCTGTTTTCGCCAACTTTAAGTCTACGGCGAAAGGTAGAATGACTTTCCTTGCGATAAATATTATAAACCCTGAGCCTAAAAAGTTCGAGAGCCATGGTAAATACCTCAGCAGTAGATAACAAGATGAAGATAGCTTGGAGGTTAAAAGCAAGTAGTATAGGTTAAGGTATTTACGTAGCAAAGAGCTCAATACTTTAGGCCGAGTTTACCTTCAGAATGCCCTCAACCACTTCAGCAGCCTCTGTAACCATCACCCTCATTTACTGGTCCAAGTTCCCCTCCTCTATACTTAAAACCCGCAGCCTCTCCCCCACAGTCGCCACCGCTCCCGCGTCAGCCCGTCCTCTCTCGGCCACAGTTCCGTCTTGTCATCTAACGCCGCCGCCCAGTGCCGCCGCAGCTCCTCGTGGTTCGCCTCCCACAAAACCCGGCTTCCATCCCGCACCCACGTCGCTGTTAGCGCCCACATCTGCTCCAGCGGCATCCTGTGTGCTTTTGGTTCGCGGGGCTGGAGGCCCTCGCGCTCCAGCACGTCGCGGCACGCGTAGAAGACCCAGATAGGATGCACCTCGCCTTTCCCTCTGGTTGCTTTCAGCAGCGCGGCCGAGAAGACGGAAAGCGGAGATAGCACTTGTCGCCGTTGCCACACGACGAACTAGCAATGGAATTGCCACCCTCACGCGAAGCACGCATACCGTCCTAGTCGCGCTAGGCCTCCAGGACGTCATGCACGTCGCGCCACTGCTCGCTGAAGCGCGGCAGCACTGCCCAGTGTAGCTTTCCTTCGGCCTGGATGTAGCCGCAGAGCTGTCGCTCCTCGTCGGACCCTGCGGGTACATTGTTGGGTCGTGTGGGCGGATGCGCGTAGAGCGCGTCAAGGAGTGCGAGGAGAGGGCCATGCGAAGTTACAGAGCTGGCGACGGTCACGAAGAAGGCGTCCCAGAGCTCCCAGAGCGCGTGGACGGGGTCTGAGGAGGTGATGACGGTGATGACTAGGTGGGCGGGCGTTTCGTCTGGCGCGGAGGAAAGGCTGCTAGAGGTGAGAAGGGCTTGGATAGGCGTGGAAAAGGGGTTCAGGGGGTTGCTACCCTGGCCATCGAAAATGGTTGTCATTTTGGATGAGGTGAAGGTTTGGGGTGGACAGAGTGAATTTCCTCCGGCTCCTGGCGTCTTTATTTGGAGATTCTTACTGATATGGGATGGATAAGGCAGACGTCATGACTTACCTAACCTAGAGTAGTTGTCCCACCTGTGTGTTATTGCAGTCATCGTTGACATCCCTGCAAAACGACTACCTGACACTGACACAGGCAGCGGCCTGTCTGGCGTACAGATGTAAGGGACTAATATATCTCTGCGATAATTGTTCATGCTGCCAGACAACAGACGGGGGCCACATGTGACTTATACATTTATGCAACCTGTCACCTTGTAGTCCCTTCCTATCTGCTTGAAGGCAGCGATCATCGTGTCGAAAACATATATGCGAATAACGACACGATAGTAGCCCTAGTAATGAGCGTAGAGATAGCAAACTAGCTACACAGTGACGGAGTAGTTTTGCAAGCGGATATGTATCAGTGCGAACGGTTTGTAAAGGAAGCATGCGTGTTTCCCCTATCCTAGTTTGAGGAAAGAAGCGGCAGCAACTATGATCCGATGAGGAAAAAAGCAACATATGAAGGACATAACATGGTCAGAATCTAAATATAATACGAACACTATGACTAGCATATGATTTTATTTATGTAACTCAAGACTTAGTAGCCACTGCCGAGCGCCAACCTACGATGGCAGAAACTTCCTTTATTATGAACTAGTTATACTTCAACTCGTGGTCCGCTTGTATAATGTCACGTTGCTACGGCTTATAATACGTATTTGTTTGGTGTTCAGATACATACTTACATAAGTACATATTTTAAGTATTCTCACACATACCATAGGGCTGTTTCTGAATCCTCTTTACCCTTATATTTAGACATGATTCGGTCACCTGTAACGAAAAATAATAATAGAAGCAGGGCATGTGACGTGGAAAGACAAGACGAAGACAATGCTCATGCAACTACAAATTGCGAGAGCCTTCGAAGTTATATTGGAACGAGCCATACATGGAGTGTATAGATCAGAATTCCCGCCATGGGTGACACGGTGAACTAGGGTATGCCTCGATACGAGAACGGTTCAACTGCTGTTTTCATAGGCAAGCAACAGTATAGTATGGTGTCTTAATAAGCTGGCGCACTGCGCTTTCTAACCCGGTGCCTACTGGGAAAATGTCATCGCATGGCTTTTGGGCTGACGATGCTAGCCATTGGTTTAGAAAGTAAGGAATAAGATATTACGTTTTGCCCCTTGTCTTATTTCTAACAATACGGTACCTACATATATATAGCTAGCTGCCATGGTAAATTAATATCACCTGACTTCTCAGGTTCGCACGTTGGTAACGCAGCTAGCTCGCGTTGCGACCCAGGAGTATTTGGTTACCCAGCAGCATCTGGTTGCTTCTGAACATCTTTTAACGAGACAAAAGTTTAATATAATCTTCACCACTCTATCACTTTACCATTCATTTTGTTCACTCGCCTTTGATGTCTTGTTAACTTAATATTCAATCTTGTTTCTATCTGATTGATCATCAATCGACATGGCGGAACGAATCGCGGACTTGATACGTCGAATTAAGGCAACTGAAGAAACGACAAAGATAGTTGAAGAAGCCATAGAAGTAGCTCGGCGCAAACGCGAAGCTGTCAAAACACTAAACCGATTACATACTTTCTCACGGTTCTTCCATAACCACCACGATCTTCACCATTCCATGGAGATAATCATCAACGGCCCTCTGACAACACAAATGGACACAGCCACAGCCAACAAAGTTAGCTATTACCCAATACGAACCGCCCCCTGGGACAGCTTTCAAAACGATCAAGCTGAGATATTGGGTGAGCTCTTCGCATCATCCTTCTCTTTCAATTCTGTTTTCTCATCTAATGCTGGATTCAAAGACATCAAATCCCCGCGCTCAAACGTTCCCGACCGCTCGCCATTTCAGACACCGACGGGCTGTCAGCCATTGAAGGACGATGGCGATGGCGATGGCGATGACGCTCCGCCCTCCGCTACCCGCGCTTACCCGTCCATCAAGACTCTTAAGAATAGCAACAACAACAACACGCTCGGCAACAGAGAACAGCCCCTCCCAACGAAGACGTGTATAAGCGATCAGCCATATTGTACTCAAGCGTGCCTGATGGGTCTTGCGAATGGGGGTCCCACAGATAAAGAGTGTCCTAACTCTGCTCATCATGGACCACAGCACCTCGAACTGCCGGATTTCCAGCTGCTTATTAGGGTTCAGCTCGCTATCGCTAGGGGTCCGGACGCCGACGCTATGCCACTTCATCTACCTGGATCCGAACCTACCGGGTCGCTTTTCAAGGTGCGCTTGGCGAATTTTGGCTACACTCTCGTCGCCAAGGGCGTAGCCCAAAACGATCTTCAACACCTACAGCGCGAGAACGATGTCTATGATCGTCTCCGCTATATCCAGGGGGAGTACGTACCCGTGTGCCTTGGTAATGTTACTCTGGCCTTATCGCATCATTACCTGGGTGACGAATACCAATACTTCATGTTGCTAAGCTGGGCTGGGTAGCCTTTGCGTTGTGTGGTTAGGGTGGTCGATAAGGCGGCGGTCATCGACGTGGTTACTACGGCATACAATGCTCTACATGGGCTGCGAGTCCTCCATGGTGATGCAGAGCCGTGTAACGTGTTATGCAATGTACCTAACAACCGCCTGATGATGGTGGATTTCGAGCGATCGAACATTTGCGATCACCAGCCACTCGGCTCTATCAGTGCAAATCGGAAGAGGAAACACGATATGCTAGAGAAGGAGAACAGAGACCGATTCGCGGTGGGAATGCAGTTTGCCATGTCAAGCATCCGACCCCAGGCCTTATAGTACCAAGCTTATTACACATCCCCGTAAAGTTCCTTTTTAGCTTATTGCCATCTCTGGTAAATCCCACAGCTTATGGCTGTCTTTAATATTCACCGGCTGTGGCATATTGCCCTTTTGATAATGAGTTATGGCTGAGACGTAAGCTATGTGCGTGACATCGGGTTTCTCATGTTCTTCTGGTGGACACTATCAATTGACCTAGTAATTTTATAGTACAGTACTGGTGATGGTGACCTAGTTTCTTGTCGCTAGTTTCCGAAACTCCTTATAGTACTTTCGTCGTCGCTGTATTGCCTATTGATCAAGGAGCTATCAAAAACGTTACGAATATCCCGATTACTCACCTGTAATCTCAGGGTCCGTGGGTCTTGATTTTAAGGGTAACAATAGGGTTCTATGATTCGTAAAGAGATTTTCTATACTCTACTATGCCATTGTCTTAGATTGGCAGCTACAGAGAGAAGTAGGCCCATTCTACTAGAGGAGCTAAGCTTGGGGAGGGGAAAAGAACCAGTAAGTCGGCAATGTTCGCAATAACCTCACTCAATCCACATACGATTGGTAATTTACGCTCAGGGATCATCTTGAATACGCTAATCAATTTTCTACTAATAAAATGTTCTATCCACTTCCTTAAGCACTCTAGATGTTCAATATGCTCTGAACCTTCCCCAAAGCAATCCACTACTCGTTCTTTGCGGAACTCCGTTCATGTGCCGCAGGAATTTTGACAAGTAATACAGCGTAGGTATACATACAGCCGATACCCGCCTGGTTGCCATACTGATAGGTGCTGTTAGTAAATTTCATGATAACGACCACTGGAAAGACTTACTGTTAAATGCACAAACCCCTCACTCCTATACTTTTCCTGCCTTCCCGTAAGCCAGTTGATTTGGACTTTTCTATGAGCGAAGCCGTGAAGAATCTCATTCCAGCTGTCCATATCATCTCCGCCCCGGCTGGTAAGATTAATCGTACCCCAATCTCCAATGCGACTGTGACATGGCGAAGCCTGGCTAGGGTGCCATTGCGCTATGCTCGCATTGGCTTCGTCGTCATCCAGCACAGTTTTGACAAGAATTTTCAAGCCGAGAGCGCGGAAAATGGTGTAGACAGCCATGTCGGCACCCTTGAGGATACCAGGTAGTGAATCCTGGCCTACTTTTGTGGTGTGTGGGTAGGCATGAGTACAATAGATTCCGATATACCCGCCTTTGGGCATGAAAAGCGGCTTAGCTAGGGCTTCCTTGACCTTCTGATAGAGCGGCAGACTGTGGATGTCCAGTGCGGGACTATTCCCAGTGAGCTGGCCCACACCTGGAACAACATATAAGTTGTAGGTTAGTGTTAAGCGGTGGCCCTTAGTCAGCTCTAGAACCTCGTGTTCGCAGTCGCTGTAAAATGCCGCCCACTGACACTGGGAAATCCCCGCTTTAGCGTTAGAATCACCCCAGTCATAAGTAACGCTGTGCCCGGCGTGGCGGACGACCAGCTGCCCTCCTTCGTGACGACAGGGAAGGCTGACTACCAGCGAACCGAACTGCGCCTCGGAACGGGGGGTGTCTACGTGCGCCTTGAAGAAGCCGGAGGGAGCCGAGTAAAACTTGCCAAAGTAAGCTGGGGTTTCCCACTCTTAAAGGGGAGGGTGATGGAGTTGGAATACTAACGTTCAACTTATACAACTCGGCCCGCACTCCTGTTCCCCAGTTTTCATTCGATGAAGTTGGGAGGAGAACCTGGGCAACTGTGTCGATAATTCCAAGCGAATATGGACAGAAGCTGGTTGAGAACTCGGAACTATCTAGCTTCGTAGCCTTGCGGTAGTTCTCATCGTAGGTATCCTTACCCTGGTACCCGAAACTTGCAGGCTGGCAGTCATTGACCAACGCTACAAGCGTACCTTGACCGTCGTCATCGGAGGCGACGATTGGCAGGGTAATCTTGTGTGTCGCATCAGTTCTTGGGGAATCCCAGCGAATAGTGATAGGCGGAGAGCTCAACACATTAGTCTCAGCTTGGGGGATATTCTCGGTGTTCGCTTCTGCCTCGTTCAAAGATTGGGATTCTGAGGCCTTCGTCGTTGGGAGAATTAGACACAATATACTCCGTTCTCAGACCAGGGAGTCTACTTACCTTAATAGGAATCGATCCCCCACAAGTAAATGTAGAAGACGCGCTGTCCACGAACGACCCTAGCTCATCCGAGATTTCGCAGTCGAGCTTCTCTTGCTGATTTGAATCGGGTGCCATATTGTTCAATGGTGTTTGGGTAAGGTAAACGTCAGTGAAGTGATGTCCTAAGGAAGATAGAGAGATGGTAAAAAGCAATGGCTATTAGATATTTGTATACATAGGTAGGTATTTATCAGGTATCTTTCTCGGGCTTGTCACAGTGCTACTAGACAATCATAAGTCCCGCGATTTATATAAATGTCCGTGGGCAATGATCCTAAAACGCCAAACCGATATACCTATTAACAGATATATGGAGTCGTTCTATACCTTATAGATAGAATCGCATATCGAAATGTTTTACTATGTGATCTTATTAGTTGATTGGACAAGCCGCCGAAACTCTGCATGCTTTGCTTGTGATCAGTTACATCCGTCACCAGGCAGCATCAGGCAGCACATCCACTATAAGAGGAAATCATACCATAAATCACACCGCCCAGCAATGAGTCACTTAATATTCCCCACTGGATGATCGGGTTTCTAAGGGACCTAGGTACTTTGCTGAACGGGACATTTAATGAGCAAGCTATGAGCTGCTACTAACATTGCTTGACAGACTCTCGTAAAGGGGTCACTGTGACTTACCAGCAGGACAGGTAAGACTAGCAAAAATATAACCTAATAAATCGAGAGGAAAATTTCTTCCAAATATGGAAAATTTACAAGTTTTTGATAGGTCTGGTTTGGTTGCGAGCCTTGCCCGTCTTGTTAATTCACACAGTGCTGGTTTTACAGGGGCCCGTCGAGCAGTACTAGTACACTACACGACCCTACCTTTCATCTGCTTGTCTTTAGCATTCGAATTCTTCCACGCTATAGCACATGGAATTATTAAAGACAAGACAGCACACGCAGTGATGCACATGCGCTGCGTGCCTTCGCTGTAAGCCTCCTGGATCGCCAGGCGACCCGGTGTGCCGCATGGGTACGAGAGTTGAACCACGAGGCTTCCAAGTAAGTACTTTTGTAGTAGGTAGACTGGGCATGCTGTTCGTGCAGATACCGCCGCCCACACCGAGTCCGATGGTGTTTCCGACTGAAGTGAAGATTGACAGCAGCGCGAGGACGGACCATGGCCACATTTTCGTGCCCAGCAGTCGCCATGATGACAATACTTTGGGTCACGACGAGGGTCTGGCGAAGGAAAGTTAGCCTGCACTTCAGTCTTGGTAGCTAAGTGGATATCTAAAGCATGAGACTTTCCTTATCCCTTTGTTTGCTTGCCTTATCTCGCGCCTGCAAGGGTTCGGTTCGGGAAGCAAGCAGTTCTGATCAAAGTAAACGAAATAATTCAATGTCGATTCATTTACCACATGGTTGTTCCGCCGTCCGCCGTCCCTCTATCTCGGCTCGGTCCTCTCGGCCTCTTGAGACTCTCGTTGGTTGTTGTGTTGGTCCGACGTTTTTCAGTAAGAAAAGCAATATTGAAACATCTGCGTCTGCTGACTCACCGTGGCGGTTCTTGTCCTACCTGGGAAATGCAGTTGGCTACAAGTTCCTTGTCCGAACCGTATAGCTCAATGAAGCAGCATATAGGTATGTCCAACTTGTCTCGAGCTCCTGACTAGTTCCTTGCCGCACAATTCGAGGCGTTGTAGGATGAGTTGAGATGTGGTTTCGCATATGCTACTCGGGCTAATATCTTCGTACCCACTTGAATAGAGACTACGAACACATACCTTGAGATTGTCTGTTCTCTTAAGGATAAGAAGGCAACAACGCCTGTTACACGTAGCATTGATGTGCAATGATTAGCTAATTGAAGAAGTATGTTTACATAATATGTGAGATATGGCAACTGGCAAGAGCTGTCACACAGCTGGTGCGGAGGAGTCGGAGTAGGGTACTCCACCTCACCGACTGCCCACTACTTTCTACAGCACGGGGGTTATCGCTAATCGTGAATGACGCGCCCGAAGCTCCTATCAATTTTTCAGAAGCTCCATATCGCATATTACTTATGCCGTCTTCCCAACGAGAGACCGCCACCCGCCCTAGCCATGCACAGGCAAGTTGAATAACAATTTCTAGTTGTAGTATGAGTGAATTAATTACTAATGATCATGTAGTAACTCCTATACATAGTCCCAATTCCCATTATGCGGTCGCAATTGGCCCGCCATGTCTTGCGACGCCTTCTTGCGAGTGAGCTACCGGGCGCACTGCCTCCCAGCTTCCTATTCTCTCGGCCGGCACTCCGAACATATCCCGTAAGGTCCAGAGTCGCGAGGACGCCCCAAAGAAGAAGCTTCATCAAATTGTTCCAAAAAGCCCCACGGACGTTGAAGGAAATCGATGCCGAACCAGGTTACGAGACCTTGCTCCAATTCCGTGCTGCGGAGAATGATAGCGTCCGACCTCCACCGCGAGTTGAGCTTGTCAAAGCATGGCGGGAATTCTTTGCGTATAAGACCCGGCATGGCCGAGTAGTGAATTCTACGCAGGCCTTGTGTGCTCAACGGGTGCTGCTATACCTCTCAAGCCAATCTACGAATGAACGAGATGGACAATTATCTGAGGAGGACCTCAGGAATGCGAGGGAATGCTTTTCGAAGCCGCCGAGGGACGATTTCACTCACCACCTCGAGTTCTCAAGAGCCGTATACACCGAGTTGAAGCAGAGAGGTGCACATCAAGCCAAGGATTTCTATTCGTTGGTGGCTGCTCTATCACAGTACGGCAAGGTCCTCGAGGCAAGGGACTTGGTTTTGGATTATAACCATGAAATGAGAAATAAGGAATCCGACGTCGTGAGATTGAGACATTTCATGCCCGTTATTCGAGGTCTTGCCAAAGAGGGTCACGAGTCAGAACTCTTGGAATTCGTGAAACAAGCAAGACAGGCTGGCGTGGAATATGACCCGGCACTTCATGGTGTCATGACGACTTATTTTGCACAGAAGGACAACGTTGGAGAGACAAAGTTGTGGTTCAATAAACCCATAAATAAGAACCTCCCCCCTGCCCCCACAACATATTATGAGATTCTCAAATTTGCCCTTCGCAATAACCAGCAAGAGTGGGCTATGGGTGTTTACCAAGACCTCATCACAGGATTGGAATCTGGGCCATGGAGCGTTGACAAGCACTGCTGGGATACCTCTCTGCAGTGGGCAGTGCTATTACTTGGGAAAGGCATTGATCATATCGAGCATATGCTTAACGTCGCCTTCGAACACACGAAAGACAAGCCCAATTCCCAACCAAACATGGGCACGATAAATTGCCTTATTAAGGTCGCCACTGACAAAGATGACCCGTATCTGGCTGAACGTTTCATCGCATTGTCCGGAAAGATGGGATTTGAACCAAATTATAAAACGTATATGCTTCAACTAGAGTACCGCATCCGTGCCAACGACCTCGACGGCGCATTCGCGGCTTATCAGTCGCTGCAAGACCTGGAAGAGACGACTAAAGACAAGGAACTTCCGGTGCTGAACTCCTTCATCCGCGCCCTGTGCGGGGTGCCGAATCCGAACTACGAACGAGTTCTCGATGTCACGAGTTATCTGGAACAACGGCGTGTGACGCTGGAACCCGAAACCGTGGTGTCTATTTGTATGGCATTCCTCAAGAACGACGAGACATACGAGGTAATAGATACGCTGTCACTTCATACCATCCACTACAGCGTGGCCGAGCGCTACATGGTTCGGAAAGCCTTCGTGGAATACTGTTTGGATAAGAAGAACAGCACGGCGCGGGTGTGGGATGCATAT
Organism: Hypoxylon fuscum; assembly: GCA_022578945.1. Lineage (NCBI taxonomy): Eukaryota > Fungi > Ascomycota > Sordariomycetes > Xylariales > Hypoxylaceae > Hypoxylon > Hypoxylon fuscum. The sequence continues at coordinate 123,740 of MU399844.1, read as the reverse complement.
GCATTGTTGCGTCAATTCTTCCCCGAGGTCGCACCCGAAGCTCGGGTGAAGATTATGGATGCCTTTTTTGATAGACGCCGGGCGGACATGGCGGCGCACGTCTTCGGGCACATGCGGGCTCACGGCAACCTAACATTACGTCCGGTGCTAGAGACGTACGTTCGCTTCTTAGAAGGCATTGGCCGGTGTCCAGACGAGGAGAGTCTGAAAACGTGCCACAACATGTTGAAGATGGACACGACCATCCAGCCTAATACGCTGCTCTACAATGCACTGATGATTGGGTACGCAGCATGCGAACAGCCGTACCGGGCTCTCGACTTCTGGAAGGAGATCACCATGTCGCCCGAAGGACCGTCGTACGCAACGCTCGAGATTGTGTTTAGGACCTACGAAGTCACTCCCGACGGCGACGGCCTGGCAAACGAACTGTGGGAGAAGATCAAGAGAATGGATATCGAAGTTCCTGAAAATGTCTACTTAGCATACGCGGCGACGTCAGCCGCCCACGGCCATCTCACACAGGCGAAGCTGCTCTTGGAGGATATGGATAGTGTGGTTGGGAAAAGGCCCAACCTTCACACGTGAGTACTCGAATGTGTCTACTGCCATGAACTCTATGACTGACTATCTTACCTAGCCTTGGCATCGTGTTCAATGCCTTACCGTCAGAAGAGATGAAAGACCAGTTCGAGTCCTGGGCAAAGGACGAGTACCCCGTAGTCTGGGCGGCTCTAAAAGAGAAGTACGGCAGGAGGCGAAACGACGAAGGGCTCGCAGTATTCAAGCTCCGTCGGCCGTGGAAGGCATGATGCGATGTGATATGAATCGATCTTGTACAACACTATTCATACATCTATAAGGTAGATACGGTAGTTTTGCTAGCTGTCTCTCTGTACATAGTAGTGGCGAAAGAAAGACCAACGCAAAGCTGGCAGCATAGCTGTTGTACAAAAATTCCACCAACTTTCAAAACTTGAGGTCCCTGTTGACGGTGGCGATGCTCTGCGGCGCGCTGACCCTGAAATTTTCCCTGACTAGAAGCTCGGGATGCCGGTGCACGCTGGGGTGGATGCCCAAGCCGATGGCGCGCCGGATCGCCTTGGCCATCTTCCGCTGGTTAGGCGGGCGCAGGCCCGTCTCTGCTCCTTTCTTTATTCGGCCGTGCGCCGTCATGAACTCGGAGATTACGGAGAAATTCTGCAGGTTCGTGTTAGCGACCACGATACGAAGATTGTCTTCCCCTTCCCCTCTTCGCCTCCCAGCCCTGTTTGCGCCACTCACCCTATACATGTCCAAAGGCCGCAGTCCGAGGATGTCGACGAGGTCCTTCTTGCGGGCCTGGTTGCGGCGCCACTTGCCCATCTCGGCGGGGCTCAGGTCGTGGGGGGCGTAGACGTCGCCGACGTTCCAGCGGCGGGTCATCTGGCGCGCGTAGTCGTCGTTCCGGTTGTTGTCCCGGATCTCGTCGTCGAGGCTCTGGATGCGCTCCCTGCTGCTCCGCAATTGCTCGTACATGACGTGGGCGACCTGCGTGGCGTCCTTCCGGGACAAGGCCGCGGCCGAGGAGTCGATGTCGAGGAGTTGGGATGTGGCGGTGGGCAGGTCTCTCTTGACTGGAGCCGGTCATGTTAGTGGAGGTGGTGGTTGTTGGCTCGATGATGGCGACTTACTGGCTTGGGATGGGCTGGTGTTGGATATGCTGGCCGTCTGGCCTCTAAAGAGGGCCGTGGGACGCCGTATTGAGGCTAGGAGTGGTATTCGTGGCGGCATCTTGTGCGATTGAAGCGTTATTCAATCTTGTTTGTGACGTTGCGGTATACAATTCGGTGAAGTGCTGCAACTTCCACTGAATCAATCCGGTCGCACTAGAAATTTGGCCGGCTGAATAAATGTTCCAGTGCTACCTGACCCCTGTCAGAGGTTTACCCCACAGGGCTGGTTACAGGGGTTCATTAGGTACCTAGGTAGCTTATCGAACCTTCAAAGTGGGTCTTGAAGTCTAGGATAAGAAAATAAAAAGTTGAAATCTCACTTCTGGGAATTTCTCTGTGACAGCTATTGCATAAAACTTCGAACGAGCCAACAGACATCATGGTCCGAAAACTAAAGCACCACGAGCAGCGCCTGCTCCGAAAAACAGACTTCATTACATGGAAGCAAGATAACAACCACAGAGATGTCAGTATTCCACGGTCTGGACTCAACTGGGATTCTTGCTGATTTTCTTTTTCACACGTAGGCGGCTGTTATACGGCGGTACATGATCCAGAAACCGGAGGATTATCACAGATACAACAGGATATGCGGTGTGAGTATCCCAAACTTCTTTTTACTGCCACAGAAGAGGACAGCCGGCTAACACAACCGTCAGTCCCTGCGCCAGCTTGCCCATCGCCTCAGCATGCTCCCGCCGGAGAGCCCCGTCAGGAGGAAGCACGAGGAGCTCCTCCTCAACAAGCTCCACGACATGGGGATCCTTTCGTCGGCCTCGAAGCTCTCCAACGTCGAGCACGGCGCCACCGTCTCCGCCATGGCGCGCAGGAGACTGCCCGTGGTCATGACCCGCCTGCGCATGGCCGAGACGGTGCAGGCCGCCACGAAGCTCATCGAGCAGGGGCACGTCCGAGTCGGCACCGAGACCGTCACCGACCCCGCCTTCTTCGTGACGAGGAACCTCGAGGACTTCATCACCTGGGCCGTCGGCAGCAAGATCAAGCGCAACATCATGAAGTACCGCGACAAGCTCGACGATTTCGAGCTACTGTAGCGGGGTGCATCGGGATTTGGACTGCTGGGGGCGAGAATGATGAATTCGTACTGCATGGCATGGCGTGGCGTTTTAGGAATTATTGGGGGAATTTATTTCTCGACATCCTAGGTAGGGAACTTATTTACATCGTCCAACTTGAATGCATTACTTTCATGTGTTTTGTCTTCTCACCTACATCTACGGTGTACCCAGGCCCGGGTGTCACCTGCCTATGGTGCGCGCATCCCCGCGAGACCCATATAAATTAGGGGACTTTTTGACCTAACCATATCAAAAAGTAACGCTCAATTCTTCTCCGATGGAACTTGTCTGCGCTCAAGATCAACCACTAAAACGAAACCACTTTCAAATTTTATCAAGATCCCACAGACACTCAAGTCCCATATCCGAGGACCTAATTATTATCCAGGTTAGATTCTTGGTTCTATCGATGCGCAAGTAGATCACGTGCACGCGCCTTCTTTTCGCGAAAGAACACCCCACCATCCCATCATTTCTTTCCTATGTAGTGGCGCGTGTTTCCTTTCTTTGTATCCTTCCTACCTGTAACCATCTCTCACCCTACCTTCATTCTTTCAATGCTCATTTAAGCATGATTTATATAGCCCTCAGTCCTTTACGATGTAATAAACATGGCTGGACCTCCAGATCCCATCATCATTTCGGATGGCGACGCGACCGAATCTTCTGAATCGTCGCATAAATCCAATGTTTCAGCATCTGCCAAATCAAAAACACACGGCAAGCGCAAACTAGAAAAGGACAATTCAAAGAAGGTTGAATGGAGTGACGAAGATACAGATTTCTCTTATGAAGCCTTCAAGAAGCGACATAAGGTGAGTAAAAAGTCATCCGCGAAAGGCAAGAAGAAAGCCACGAGAGGTCGCCCGCGCAAAGGTGCCAGGCCGGATAAGATCGACGCCAGGCAAAACGACGACAGTGTATCCGACTCAGACTCGGAAGTTCTCGAGGAGTCACTCCCTCAGTATATACGGGATCGCCGAACCCAGTTTGATCAGAATCGTGAAGTTCTACGCGAAGGCGGGCTGCGACTGCCCCCAGATTACTCAGATATCTACTTTTCAGACGATGAAAAGCTGGCCGATTTAGAGGAGAAGCCGCAATTTGACGAAAAGAGTGGAATTAAGCCATGTCGCCCCTACAAAGATGTAGTCCTGGAGAAATCCGCCGGACTGATCCCAGCTTCCATTGCTCAGTACCTTCGCGAATATCAAATTGACGGGGTCAAGTTCCTTCACTATCTTTTCGTTTATCAGAAAGGTGGGATCCTCGGCGATGACATGGGCTTGGGGAAGACTGTCCAGGTTGCCGCATTCCTCACAGCAATGTTCGGCAAAACTGGCGACAGTCGCGACGATAAGAGGATGAGAAAGTTTCGACGCGCTAACGACGATTGGTATCCTCGTGCTCTGATCATCTGTCCTGGCTCTCTGATTCAAAATTGGAAGAGCGAATTAGACAGATGGGGATGGTGGGCCGTTGATTCGTACCATGGGGCAGGCAAGGATGACGTCCTTGGTTCCGCCCGTGCCGGCAGGCTTGAGATCATGATCACAACCTATACCACGTACAAGAATTGCCGCGAGCAGGTTAATAGAGTACCCTGGGACGTCGTCGTCGCCGATGAGTGTCATTTAATTAAAGATATCAAGGCCGACGTCACGGTGGCAATGAATCAGGTCAACGCTCTCTGTCGGATCGGCTTGACTGGCACTGCGATCCAGAATAAATACGAAGAACTTTGGGCACTGCTCAACTGGACGAACCCTGGACAATTCGGCACACTTTTAGAATGGAAGAATACGATCTGCAAGCCTCTGACTATTGGTCAATCACACGATGCCACTATTCATCAGCTAAGCGAGGCTCGTAAGACGGCGAAGAAGCTTCGCTTCAACCTCCTACCTCGCTTCTTTCTCCGCCGAATGAAGAGCTTGATTGCACACCAGTTGCCTAAAAAGAGTGACAGAGTCGTTTTCTGCCCACTTACCGATCTTCAGCGCGAAGCATACGAGAACATGCTCAATAGTGAGCTTGTCAACTTCGTCCGGACTGCCTACGATTTCTGTTCGTGCGGGTCGAAGAATAAACGAGGCTGGTGCTGCTTCAGATTGACTCCTGATGGAGAATCATGGAGAACCTTGGTATTTCCCATCATCATTTCTTTACAGAAGCTGTCGAATCATTTCAACCTTCTTATTCCGCAAAACTCAGATCTTCCGGATAAACACAGGCGAGAGCTTCGGTTCCTTCAAGCTGCTACCCCGAGCACCTGGGAGGACCATTACGCTAACCGGGACTCATTGGTCAATTTGGCCAACCCCGAATACTGTGGGAAGTGGAAGGTCTTGAGTAAGCTTCTTAAATTCTGGCATACTAGCGGTGACAAGGTCCTTGTCTTTTCTCATAGCGTTCGACTGCTCAAGATCATCCAGCACTTGTTCAACAACACGAGTTATACCTTCAGCTATTTGGACGGGTCTTTAAGCTACGAAGAGCGACAACAAGTGGTCGACGACTTCAACTCTGACCCCAATCAATTCGTGTTCCTAATTTCTACTAAAGCTGGTGGCGTTGGACTCAATATCACATCGGCCAACAAAGTCGTTATAATGGATCCTCATTGGAATCCTTCCTATGACCTTCAGGCACAGGATCGAGCTTATCGAATTGGTCAAGTTCGTGATGTTGACGTTTACCGCCTTATCTCGGCCGGCACCATCGAGGAAACGACTTACGCGAGGCAGATCTACAAACAGCAGCAGGCAAATATTGGTTATAATGCTTCAAACGAACGTCGCTACTTCAAGGGCGTGCAGCAAGAGTCCGACCGAAAAGGCGAGATCTTTGGCATTCAGAATCTGTTAACATATCATGGGGACCACATTGTTCTCCGTGATATCGTCAACAAGACCAACATTGCCGAAGCTAAAGCCGGGGTCAAACTAATGGACATTGACATGGCCAGGGCAGCGAAAGAGGCTGAGGAGGAGCAGCTTATCAAAAAAGAGGGCGCCGCCGATGACGATGAAACAGGTGGCCTTAGACAATTATCTACGGTACTCACGAAGGATGACAACAAGGAAGGCCTCCTAAAATCAACAGGGGCACGGAAGCCCAAAAGTTTTGATCCCATCCAAGCGATCCTTGCCTCGGAGGGAGTGGAGTATACGCATGAAAACTCCGAGGTCGTTGGTACGTCGAAGGTAGAAGACGAACTATCGCGACAAGCCGAGATGGCCGCAAGCCAAAACTTCGACCCCTCAGCCCGGGCTCTATTTTTTGATAGCCAGAGCGCACAGGCTGCGGCTCTCGCTCAACATTCGATCGAGTATGAGTATAATCCTCCCGAGGACGTTAGGCGCCGGCAGTTTTGCACGATGGCTTCCACGTTCGGCTTCCCAACCGTAACCGAATTTGCGTTGGCCGTTGAGAGCATGACTCAGGAGGAACGAAGGAATTGTCTGGAGCTTTTCTACAGGAAGCGTGCTGAGAGGTTAAAAGAACTCGACGAGACCGAGGAGTCTGATATCGACTCTAAAGTTGAGGAGGACACGCAGGGGGACGTCAAGATGGAGGATGTGAAGGCTGAGGATACTGCGGAGCGCATCGTGGCGGATGTCAAGGAGGATGCGGAAAGCGAGACTGCCAAGTTAGAAGGCAAGCTCAGTTTGAAGAGAGATGCCGATACGATGGACGCGAAACCAAGCACATCTGCTGTGAAGCGAGAGACCGAGGAGTCTGTCTCGTTCACCGAAGGTGCGAAGGTGAAGAGAGAACCCCCGCCGATACAGCCCAAGGCAAAGTCTATGTCTATCTGGATCTCCGATGACGACGAGACGGATGAGTTGTAACTTTTCTTTTCATTCCAGGCGATGATACCCCATGATTTCGGAATAGGCTGGGATAACGGAGTTACAGGATCTAGGTTAACTACCACTTAGGTACCTACTTGGCATAACGTCGTTGTGCTAATTCGGTGTATGAGTTGAAGTCGTACATAGAGTCGAATGGGATGCGTCAACTCATATTATCATACATCGTCAAATAAGGGACAGAAGTTTCGTTAGTGTTGCATGGGTAATGCCCTTAAAATTTGTGATGATTGACGCCGCCATTCGTAAGTAGACCACGATACCTCATTTGAGAATACGGGGTTACTGTCTTTAGCAGCAAACCTCAGCAAGTCCTAATTTCCCGATCTCTACGTCGACTTCATTAGTCATCTCTAGCTTTGTCGTACAGCATAAACGTCTTCATACCGGTTGCCGCATCTAGAACAGTATGGGTGGGTAGTGGAGAATGCTTAGAATTACTGCATGACGGAGTTGTACTTGTACTACGCCTTGCGTACCCTCTCGGTACTGCTCCCATCCTTCCATCAGTTTGCTCGGCCTTGTTGAGACGGTGAGGTCAAATGGCAAGTATGAGTTTCAATATTGTATCAAGAAGAGCATCGTTCGGTCGACTATTGGGTCATCACCTGGCCAGCCCCTTTTTCTGCCTTGCCCACTAATTGGGGTTAAAAAGGTTGAGTATTTCCACAATGGATGGTAGTAACTTTCCACCACGCAGCCACGTCTGAGAAGAAGAGCACCGCAAACCCGAAAAAGGTCATTCGTTTAGCTTGACACTCATTTCCATATTTTTCTACACAGATTATTCCAACTAGCAACGATGAAGTCATTCGCTCAAGCTCTGTTTTTCACTGCGGCCACCTGCGCCACCCTACGCCCGAAGCCAGCCGACGACGAATGCTGCTTCCGGCTCACCTCGGTAGGATCAATGAATGGCACCGTTCTGGAGGATGTCACTGGCTACATGGTTCTCGGGGGGCCTGATCAGCAGGGCGAGTTTTGCCTGAACAAGACGACCAAAACCGTCCAGGACGGCTACAAGGGCAATTGCTTCATGGAAGCCCAACATCATAAATTCTACTGTGATCACAGTCACGGGGATACATTATTCGACATCATACCCACGGTCGCAAATGGTAAATTGTTGCTCACTCATGACGACAACCCTATGTTCTACGCCTGTTTAGAACATAGTTCAAGCCCCTATCTGACCTACACTATTCACTCAATGATCCCTGAAGACTACTCGAAATGGGAATGCGAAGGTGTCGAATTACAACTTGAGGGTGAGACCGCTGCCTGTTCTGTCAGCGATAAAACCATCGCAACGCGTTCTACGGCAGAAAAGCCAACAAAGCCGTTGGAGCATCGAGATATGTCTCCTAAGGACTGCATCATTTCTCCATCGGCACCCTCCGTCGCCCCGAGTGCGTTAAAGGTCTTCCATGTCCCTGAGCCTAGCGAAGTGCACACAGATGGTACGAAGGGCTTAGTCTCTCCAGATTTCTATACCGAGCTCGACTTCGTCATGCCGTCTGACATCTTCCCTGCCAACACTTCACACTGCGCCTTTCAATTCCGCATGCCCCTCTGCTCGTCTCTCCCCGATGGCTATCCATGCTCCAACGTCACTGGGATAGTGCCGGAGAACTCAACAACGTCTGGCATGACGGCATGGCCTTCTGCCGGCGTGGCCGAGGATAATACGGCATCGGATATCCTCCAGGTATTGCCCGGGCAGAACTACACCCTCTCCGTCTTCGAATGCTCGCCTTGGGGTCTTTCTTACGAGATGAAGTGGGTAGCGATGAGCATCGGAACCTTTGCTCTCGAGTTCTTCCAAGCGGATGTCGGCTCCAACCCCGACTCCGAGTTCGAAGAGGGGGTCGGGGCTTGGATTGTGCCCTGCCAGTAATGGCCTCGGCACCTCAGCTCTCTCAGAGGCAGCAATCACGCGCTTTTTTTCCTTTTCTGGTATAGAAACGGTTTATAGAGAGTGCGCATTATGTAATTTATCGACCGGGTGTACTACTTAAAACTTAATAATACCTTTCTGCTTGTTATGCTATGTTGTGTGCGTGCGCGTGTCTTACCAGCTTTATTAGGTACCCAGTGAGTACCTTGGTAGTCAGTATGGTGATGGTCATAGTGGTAAGTTATAGGGGGCATGCGCTATAACTCCCTACATTCACAGCGTACCCCTTAATTATGTAATCATTTCTCAATGTCATGTCATCAATATTCAATTATGTAATTCAGCCTTTATCACTAAGGTCCCCTATATTTATGGCGCATAGTAAGATTTTGTCATCATTTCTTCTACGTTTTGGCGAATACAGTGATCATATAGCGGTCGCACTGTACTTCTCTTTGCAGATGGGTATAGTACTTAGATAAATGTCTACCTACGAGATATCCACCAGACGGTGATTAATAGTAAAAAAAAAAAAAATACAGTGCGACTCCTGCTTGATAGTTATATTCGCACGGCTGTCACACCCCCTGACATTTTTCTTAGTAGGAAGTACCTAGGTATACGAAGTATTCTAGATTGTTCGTTGGGAAATACTTCCACTGCCAAATAATCACCGTCCTGATCAACTGAAATGTCGGTATGCAAACCAGAACTACCTAACCAATGATGCTTTAACACACGCAACTGCATGACGCCCTACATGCATGACCCCAAATGATAATCGGCTTGATCAAAAGATACTTCCGACAGGTACCTTTCGATCATAACGACATATGATTGAAGGCTATTGTTGAAAAGTACCCTTTAACCACGGTGATGATTAAATATAGCTTCTACGCTGGCTTCTTCTACGCTGGCAGCTCTACTGCGACTAAGGCCATTGGACATTCGGAGTTTGAAAACTAGGAACGAGCGAATCGTATCTCATAGTTTACTATAGCTGTAGTTGACTTCTTGATTTAATTCAACTGCCTTAGAAGGCCCTTCTTAAGCTTTATCAAATGTGTAAATGCATGCTAGAATGCTTCTTCGTGAATGGAATGCAACTCGAGTAGTACCCAGCACAAAGACATTGTCATGAGTCTAAGCCAACAGCCATACCCACAATCAAAAAAAGACATCGTGTGGTACTGTGTAAGTTGCTACCGAACAGATCAACTTGTAGTACCTAATTGTTAATTGCTTTTAGTGTTACTGTTCACACGAGGGGATTGGGGGGATGTCCCAAGATAACCACGAGATATGTGTGCACTGCGGTTGCCATGAAAAGTGTGACTATTGCTCTGCAGAATATGTTCCGGGGACAAAGGCCCCTTTATCCAAGACAACCGGAGAGGGCGGGGGAACTATTCACCGGGAGGCTCTGCACAGGGACAGCCATAAGCAGGAGGCTCCGCATAAAACTCATCAAACCTCGATCAATAGAGCCTCATCGTCACCACATGGGTGCACAGCTAGTCACCAGACACCGTTGGAAGAGTTCACGTTTACCAATGAAACTTCAGCAATCATCCCTGAGCCGGCAGCTCTGACTGATACAACCCAAGATCGGATTTTTGAGGGTGATGATCGTACGCCTCGGACGCCTCCTTACGGCTTTGTTGACCCGTTAGAGCTTGTCCCAGCAATCGAGGGGACCTCGGGGACACACCCAACAGGTCTCCCTAGACGGTTAGAGCAGCCCTCCAATGTTGAAGCTCCCCTCACTTCTCAATCCAATTCGGGTCTAGATCCTCTCCACGATTTTGAGTGGCATGCAGATATTCCTCTTAGCGGCGACGATTCAATATGGGCGCTTGGATCATCACTAAATCTAGAAAACGCAGGGGCTCTCAATTATGATGATCTCGGGTCGCTCGAATTTGATGATTTAGGTGCATCCTTCAACTACGACTCTTCTATTGTTGAGCCTCATAGGATACCTGTACCTGCTGTACCTAGCGTCGCTACAGGTATCGATGCAGTTAATGGCGCACACACCCCCAGTAATTTCCAGCTATCACCCACTGTATGGACAGACAATATAACGAATGGGCCAATCTCCAACATCCACCTACCACTGTCGTGCCAAATTTCGAATCAAAGTGAAGCGTTTTCGTCATCAACCCCCCTCTCTTCAGACCACAAAATCGACGATCATCAACAATTTTTTAAAAGGAGAAAGTCCTCAGGGGAATATCAAGAAGGTAGATATGCCGACAGAAATGTTGGATCTTGCGATCTTTGCATAGTACCTGGAAACAACGGGAATAAGCCTTTTGCGTGTCATTTCTACAAGCGTAACCCAGGACTGCATTTCGGCTGTTCACAAAAAAGTTTCAAGAATATGAGCCATCTAAGGCAACATCTAGACAATGACCATAAGCTGGGACCTCATTACTGTGGAGCTTGCTGGGAGTCCTTCAATGACCCTGGATCAATGAAACAACATACGAATTGCAACCCGACCGGAGGTATTCCAGTTGACCAATTGCCCAAGGTTTCCAAAGCTAGAAAAGACCCTGAGCACAAGTGGATCTGGATATGGAAACAGCTCTTTGGGGACACAGTTCCACCGCCACAATGCCCGTACGCACATTTTGAGAGGGACATGAGAACCCAAAATCTTAGCCAGTTTCTCGAAGTCCTTCCTCAAGACGGATCGAAGCTCAGCTTTTTCGAAATCAAAGAAGCCATGTTGCAGTGGCATGCATCCAATCCGAAGCCCTCAAATAATTTCGATAGACTTTACAGCTCTAGTGTGGTTAAGCAGTTTCCCAAGTAGCAACCACAATGAAAACGCAGGTCTACATAGCCATTATTCCCAATCCAATCCCCATCCAAGTCGCGACCAATCTTGGTCCCCATTTACTCCGGATCCACTACGGGAACGCCCCCGGACTCTTCCGCTATGGGATGCAACTGCAACAGTATCGCACTAGGAGGGAATGACTAGATTGAAGAATTACCGTCAGAGATCAATCCAGCTCAAAGCCATAGAAGCTAGCATAACTACCTCATACGCAGCCGACCTCGTCCTCTTGGGAGATTATCACATTCTGAGGTTCGCATAGATGATAGGCTTGGCTTTATGCCACTTGCCAGTTGCGTCTTGTCTGAAAAGCATAGCATCGTCTAGGAATAACATTGGCGCTATCCTTAGAGGTTGTTATTAGAAGTAAGCCAGGTCACTTCCTCTAGCTACGCATTAAGAAACTAAGACATTAGAAAATAAGATTGGTAAACAGTGCCAGGTGCAAGCCACTTAAGTTGTAAAGAACGTGTAATATACTGCTATTTTAGAGACATTACTTGAGAGCGATTGTCTATAGTTGGTTGACTCCCCGTGTCCTGTTAATCTCCTCTGGCCACCCTCATCATCCCCCTTGCTGAACCGCTAACTTAGATACCTACTTTCTAATCTTATCCGACGCTGCAACAATGGGCATGTTCGTCTTCAAGTACCTGGCGTTCAGGAGATTAGCTGAAACCCATTCTGCTTGGAGTTAGATTGTGATTCATACTGATGTAACATCCAGAGCCTCATTGCTGTGACCACGACTGCGAGGGTCCAGGGCTCGCCTAACGCGCCTGAAAGTCCGTTGCCCTTTAGTTCGAGCGTAAAGGGGTGCTTCAGGTTAGAGAAGGTCTTCGTCCATGCAAACAGAGCCAAGACCTCACTCTCGTTGTCTACTGTTGTTACCGACGATGCCGATGACGCCATGGCCCGGTTGCTACCCCCACTACTGGGAGCAGACGGGACACGCAAGAGTTTGAACCCTCCTTGCTCAGCCTCCTCGTCCTTTTCAGCCTTCGTGATCTTCCTCCACTCGAATGTCTCACGCCTTGTCTTCTCCTCCAGTCCCACATCGAGGGAGAACTGGAATGTCACCTTATGTCCAATAGCTCGTGCACGCATCGTCTCCCGAACCATAAATTTCGAGCCAGGGGCGCGCGGTGGAAGCAAGACAATGGTATTGGGATTGAATGTGTACGGTCGGGACCCCGCCAGTGATTCATCACTAGCGGCGGCAAGGATTCGGTCCTTAGTCGAGGTTCCATTATACCTAGTGTTAGAACATATCTTGTTAGTGCTCGTAGTCCAATTCTTTGATAATCGAGAAATTTCCCTAGTCAACTTATATTTTAAGTAGTGACTTACTGCTAGCTGTTAATAGTGTCCTTCAGAAAGTAGAAGCGTACATACCAGTATCACACCTGGTCGGACCGCCAAAGGACCGCTAAAGCTAAGGCCTAGGTGTTGTTCGACGGCAAAGAGGCGCTCGTGCTCACCACTTGGGCCACAGAGGTAGAAAACTTTGAGGCCCGAAAGGTTCCATTCTTCTTTCATTAGCCTCTTCTTATCTACAGCTGACACTTAAGCCGTCTTGGGGCACAATCACATACGATAGAATGCCTTCATGACGGGAGGGAAAGGCCGGTAAGGAGTCGCTGTTGTAGTCACGTTTTGTGTCATCTTGAATTGATGGCCAGACGGTGCTTCATCTGTTTGAGAGGAAGCAGCCACAGATACTGCGTCGGTATGGTCGAGAAGGGGTTGTTTCCCATCGGCGGGATTTTGGGAACCAGTTCTGCTTGTGTCACCCATGTTGAGACACGTTGATTTGTTCAATCTTCTCTCGTTCCTGTCGCCGTGCTTAGGCGAATACTAGATTGTTGTTAAAAATGAAATCAAAGAAGACTACTTTAAGACTTTGGAAGGAGATAAGCCAAAATAGCATATGCATGTAGAAAGGGGTGGCGGTTATCTCATGATTAGGTTGTAATACCAACAGATGCTTGCTCCCGTGAAGTACTATATCCCGCAGGAGATAAAGCCCCATAAATTAGTGCAACAGTCTTCATCAGGTAGATACCTCTAGTCGTTTTAATCCTCCTACAGCTTTATCGAATCACGCACTAACTCCTATGATTTAGGACCTGTTACGCGCCATTGTAGAGCTACGTTGCTTACTATTAGATAATGCATGTTGGTGGTTGATGCATGAGAGTAAATTTCGGTGGCAGTTATTCTATACCAATCTTCAATGTGGGCCCGAGATTAAGGCTTTTACGTCGAGCTGGAAATTTCAGCCTCGAATTACCTGATTGAGAAGGTAGAGAAGGTGTGGCAGTATATGGCTAAGGTAAGGGGGGGGGGTGATAAACCTGAATAGGAAAGCTGTGATGATTAATGTAAGGGCTTATACAATTAATCTAAAATGGTCTTTTACTGGAACATGAAACCTGGTATATGGTATACCATGAACTTTAAACGTGAAGCTTTCTATGTAGGTTATCGTATAAATTATCTATAGGCCTACATGCCAGCAAATATGTACCACGCGCATCACGAACTCCCTCCTACCCCTCCTAGCTATCGGTGCAATGGTTGTAAAAAGTTGATAATTCGAACTTACAGATCTACTAATAAAATAAACTCGGGCTCTTGTGGCAGCCCTACCGGATTCTCTCTTCCACGATGATCTGTTAGGTTAGTGGCAACAGCCAACGTAGCCGAGTGTCGCTCACTGAAGGCAATATGACGTGTCTTTGAGTCCATGATAAATCATCACCCAATAATTGGAAGGATTCACTTACTATTACCAATAGAAGAAGGTCTTGTAGTTCTATTGCGTAGGAAGTAGTGGCTTGTCATGAAACCACTGCAGCCAGTTTATAAGTTGTTTGTGTATGATATCATCTCGCGATAGTCACACTGGACAAAAGGGGAGATTTGGAACACTTAAGAATTTGCCTAGCGTCTTACGATTGGACAATTTCTTAGCATTATTACGACTTTCTGAGAGACTTCCATTGAGTTAATGTAAAATCTTAAATTAAGAATCCCTTTTGGTGAGGTGGCACAATTTGACAACGTTCTCCTGATTGGTATCAACTGTGCCTAGTGATAACCTAGTAGAACAATATATCCTAGGTGAGATTTGATTTTTGCCCTCTACATTAGCCAGGGACTCCAGCATGTGAGTCCAAAGCGATATAGATCAAGGAATACTGCCAAGCTGGAACCAGACAGAAGAAGACGGCGAAGATCCAACCATACCCAAGCAGCCGTATCCATATGCTACTTATCGTAGGCTGCCTAGACTTTCCCCTCACCGTGCGTTCGACAATAGTCTCCATAAAACACAACATGTAATTCGAAAGAAAGAACCGAATTTCTTCTCTCGTATTCCCTTTTCTCATCATAGCGAAATTTGCAGCTACATGGCAAATACCAGATAATAAGAAAATCCAGAGTGCTTTTAGTGCCTTCATTATCACGGCAACCCTGCTTCCTTTCAGATGTAGATTACCATGTAGTATGTGTTGTATATGGTGACTATTCAAATATGTAGGCATCAAGATCGTAAAGGGTGCAACGTGAAGTCGGTGCCAGAAAACTCCCCAAAACCGCCGCAGAGAGTGTGCTTCAGTTATGTTGCCAAACAATGGTGGCCACTCCTGCGGCATGTCCCATCGCAGTACGCACACGAAGAAGATGGCAAGTAAGTCGTGCGAGATGGTAAGGATTGCGTACGTGTCCCAAATCCAGTTTAAGGAGAAAAATGTCCTTAAGTATAAGTCTTTTCTTGTCATAAGCGGCCAGATGACTTGCTTGGTCGATGCAAAGTCCTGATGACTGATATTGAGGTTGAAGAGAAAAGTATGGGAGATATAACCAATAGCAATGCGTTGCATAAGCCATAGAACTAGGACACGGCCACTCTTCAGTAAAGCGAATGTAAGTCTTGCAGCGCCGTCGTTCGCGCTATTCTGCAAGGCGGTACTAGTAGCGTCATCCAGGAGAGGTAGTCTTCTCATGTTACTCCAGGTCCGCAAAACGACCCTTATACGCTGGATAAAGAAACTAGATCCTAGATGGATGACTTGCTTCTCAACTAGGAGGGCTGATGATGCATTTATGGTAGACCCAACGACGAATTCGGTCCACAAGCGACGGTACAAGATGGGTATATGGTCGGCTCTATGCAAACAAATCGTCATGCTCGAGGCGTGAAAAAAGCTCAAAATCCACCGTCGCAGACACGGCGGCCGTTGAACAGCAAGATAAAAGAAATATATTCCAAGAATGAACCAAGAAAAAGGGTGCGTGAGAAGTATAGTATCCATTGTACGGGGTATTCAATAGAATATGCCTAGTTCGCAGCGACATATGGGTATTTTCTCCCCCTTGGTCTGTAGGGAAACTAGGAGGATGATATAGGCTCACTCGAGATACCAATGAATTTATATCGTATGTTGACGTCGTCTTATGTTGTAAGGAAATATCCTGCAGCCCTTGTGCTTCTATGTGCCTTTTCAAGTCCTAGATTACGTCCTCCATTCGGGGATTGAAATTAATCCACGAATAAACTGACACAATGTAAAGATGATAGCATTAGGAAGGAACTACGTAATATCACGAAGAGTCTTATCTACGAGCTAGTAAATGCAGGCAAATCTTGGGCTCGTATACCTGAACATCCTTTGTCTTATCTGCTGAGCCCCTATCGACTTTGCTCTACCCCTGGTCCTTGGCGGCTCTGCTAATAGACTCCTGGTATTATACATCACGATTCGCATGACATGTATGTGCTATATGTTAGAGAAAGTGGAAGGATCAAAACTAGAAAGCAAGCCAACATATCACGGGTTTTTGCGGCATAAGATGGTCCAGCTGATATCCGCAGCCAACTTGGGAGATTAATCTCTGGTTACAATTTCGAATATATAAAGACCTGAATGCTCGCCCTCAGACTGATTTCGTCTAAACATCAACCACACACAACTCTTTAACTTTGATCATCTACCTTCCACAACTACATTTATATTTTTACTCTTTCAATTCCCAAGATGCCTATCCTTCCAATTGAACTCGTTAGCTGGGCCATCCTCGCAACTAGCGCTGGAGGTGCCATTGGTTCATATTGCGTAGAGAATCCGGGAGTTAACGGCTGCGTCAACGACAAACTTGACATTATGAACACGGGGTCTATCCCACGCATGATGGTGACCGCCGCCAAGCGACAGGACGTGGGCCCTTGCGGCGTGCCAAAGTACAATTTTGATCAGTGCTACGATCAGTCCGTTTCTGCGGGCGTGGCCAGCTCGATTCCATCCCCAGGTGGTGAGTATACTTGGCTCCATACCACAATCAACTCAGTGGTTAGATAGAGAATTTACAAGTTAACAAATTTGGCTACAGAGGGGAGATTTGACAATGTTCCGCCAGCCTGTATGGATCTAAGCGCAGTTTTGGTGGGGAGCTGCACTGATGATGGCCCTCGTCCTGAGCCATGCGGCTCCGCCTGCCTCCACTACACCGGGTTGACGGATGAAGACTTCGCAAAGTTGTCCAACATACTCAACCGTAAATAAGGCGGAAACCAGTGACCGATGAGTCGTTTTGAGAGCTGTCCGCAGATGTCAGGACAATATTGTGTTGATGGATGTGGCAAGTGTGTGGCCCCTGCGGTGTCTTCGTCACAGGGGTAGATCCGAGTTTATTTCTTCTGATTTCTCACTGGTTGAGGTTTTCATATTGGTACTTCACACATTCGTTTATTCTTATAAATAAAATATGGCGCCATACACCATTAGGTTTTATCGAAGTGAATAAACCGAATTAAAACTCGGATCCTCGAGGCACCTTTTAGAAGGGGAGATACCTCTTCTAAAGCTATTAATTTATTTAGTTAGGAGTTAGCGGAATATTCCATTGCTACACAGATGTGGTTGTTCACGTATCCCACGCTTCTAGGTTAATACATTTTTTTATACCAGTACCTTTAGACCCGGCTACTGTATCACGCTATTACCTTCTATAGACCCGCCAAGGAGTTATTACTAGGGGATGTATGTTACAGCAGCATTCGGATTATCTAACCTTACAATCTACTATTATGTTGAAAATGTTTGTTAGGAGTCTAGCCACTTAGGCCACCAGGAACCAGGGAGTCTATCAGAGCCATCAGGGGCTTCTCAGCCTAGACAAAGAAGGCTCATGTATATGAACCCGGGACCTACCCGTGGCCACTATCTTGTAGATAGGACCCCTCGTGCCACAACATAGTTCTCTCCTATTTTCCATGGTCTGCATCGTGACAATGCTGTAGTGTCTTGTTAAACCGATGCAGATAAACATCGCCTCTCGGCTTAACCCCATAGGTATAGGCCAAGAGCGCGTTGGTGTAGATGGGCAGCAAGGCTAGCGCTGGCCGATAAGGCATTTATAGTTGGCAAGCTGAGGATTTAACTAATTCGAACATGGCAGGTTTGAAATGGGTTGAGTCGGTAGTAGATAAAGATGACATAGAGCAGTTTAGGGTCATACTCGGGACCGGCTCCGTTCGCAAGGAAAAGCTCGTCAGGCCTCATTGGCAGCGGCTTACTTCGGTTATTATGTGGTGTGTGGTTTGCTTGTGGCGATTTCGAAATAGGTAGCTCGAGGCGCGCCAAGTAAAATCTCGGAGCCGGGAGGTTGCAGCATCCCGGAACGGCCCGGGGCGATCAAAGCCCGAAAGGGTAAGTGGACCACCGCACTACGATAAGTCAGCAGGGGTTGGCGTACGTGCCGGATGTTCAGGGAGGAATCTTGGCATTTCTCTGTATCCCTTATGAGGGTTTGTATCAACGACGGGTGCCGCCCTAAAACATTAGAGCAAATTGCCATTACATGATGAAGGATTGGCATCCCGACACGCTTCTCGGGGCCAATATAAAAGGACCTGTAGAAACATGATCGGGACGAAATGAAGTGTTGCACAGAAAACCGTCGGTTCTAATAAGTTGCCTATTCAAGTGAGCCGCAGGCAGCATCACGGCGAATGGGCTGTTAGAGAGCGGCCTCGTGGATGTTTTACTGCGGCCGTCAGGATATATTAATATAGCTTCTGCTGTGAAACACCTACAGTGTTTGTATACCAATCGGAAACGTCACTGCGATCATATTGCGTGATACGATTATCTTCGTCAGCTTATTGGTTTGATTTTGATTTGGGTTTCAACTGTTTCGCATAGTTTGATGGAATTCGTTCCTGGCAGCGATTCGCTGAGCTGCGCTTAAGGGTAGCTTTATAGAAAAGTTTATGATACCATCGAGGGACGACTGATGGCGGACGAGAGGTGATGCCATCTCAGCTTAAGCTAGAATCTGGAAGGAAGATCGGAACGAATATTTTAGCAGCAATACAGTGAACAGTGGAAGAGAATAAGCCTTGGCTTCTTGGTTTGAAAGCAAGTTGTTGCTTTGGTGGGGGGACGGGGAGTTATTGATGGGTGAGAGTCGCTAAGTGGACCTAGAGATAACGGGGAGGGGTCACCTAAATTTTGGCTTGGTGCTTGGTGCCTTGCCTAGGATAGCGCTAACCTAGTAAGCCAATGCTTTATTTTTAGCCCCTTGAAAGCCCCCAACCACTCTGCTGATAGTTGAGCTGCTCGTATTCTTTACAGTTGTCTTTATCGTCTTTTCTACTATTATTTTTATCGTTTTCTTCGCTTTTGTTTTTACCGTCCACTTGACTCTTCTCTTCGGTATTTTTTAACCGTCTTTTCCAGTATAACTAGGAAACCCCAAAATAGGCCGGTTAAGAATAAAACCGAAACAATAATCAACCCAACTCTTCACCATCACCCTTTCTCGTAAGGAGGAGTGCAATTCGACGAATGATCTTGAGGCTGTAAAAGGTACCTTCCCTGGGAATATCGTCATTGTCTTTATGAAATCATTGCCACTTGCTAATCTGTGACTGTTGAAGTCAATTGGCTTTCTCCTATGACCTGAGGCATATTATTTGCATTACAGTTCCTCGGTTCCTCGAGCAGCGAGGTAGGTCCCTAAGGTGCCTACTTGCCGATTCACCGCCACCGTGACTTAGCTATAGGTGCTAAAACACATACATTTCCTGCCGAATGACCCCTCTCAAATACCCTTCAACAGAACACTCCACACGTCATTTCAAGAAATGACTTTTCATTCCTAACCCCTGACCCTTCCTGGCTTCACATCTTCATCGATAGTCCTCAACATCAACCCGAGAGAAAATCGTGAACATCACTCTTTTCTTTGCTTCTTTTTGTGGCTCCTTCAGGAGTTCCAGGTGGACGTTCTCGACATCTTCATACAGGGTACTAAAGATTGCAAAGAGTTGCCCTCGGTTTGGTTCTTGTCATCGTCGGAGTCTTATTCAGAGCTAGGGCTGTCCAAGTATCCAGCCTGTTGGCAAGGGCCAGGCTCCAGGACAGGAGAAGGTACGCTAGTACCTGCAGTGAAAACAGCGTCCGATTGCCTAGAGAGGTCTGGTGGTTCTGCTCGATTACGTCCAAGTCTTCGCTGTCGTGGCTACTGAACGTGAACAGTTCCTTAAAGGAATTCTTGGTGGTCTTTCCATTGGACGTTACGGGAAATTGACCGTCCGCATCGTTCGATAGATATATCCCATTTTCGGCGGCCATCTTGATAAAATTGGTCTACATATACGTTAGTAGTGATGGTAAAATAGATGTGGTGACGAAGTTGATGATAGAGGGAATGGTATAGTGACATAATTGGTGAGGTTTTATACGGTACTTACCGATGATGTCGAGGTAGTTGATTGTTTAATTCGAGACGAAAAAGCCTACGGCGAATGAAAATAGTATGAAGAGTAGAGTAGAGAAAATGTATAGATTGGTTAGTTGGTTGATATATTTAACACTAGGGGGGCAGTGTAAGCTGCCCAGGCCTCCTTAAGGGTATGTAACGTGTAGAGCTACATATTTATCTGTTATATAAAGTCATTAAATATTCAATGTCTTATAAATTAAACCCGAAGGCATATATGATAATTAAACTATATTCATCTACCCCATTATTTGAGCTAGTATATTAACGGTTTCCCGAGATACGCTCGAGACTTATTTGGGCGTGTAGTCACAACGTGAGCTATTAGTGTTGCTATTAATGTTATATATTGTGAAAAAGGAGGGAGAAAGAGTAACTAGAGAGAATCGAAGAACCCGTTAACATGGGAGAGAGAGAAAGAAAGTTAGAGAAAGGATGAGGTATGTGCGGTTATTGTATGGGTGCCGCCCTGTAATAGTTACTGGCCTCTTTGTCTGTTAACTTTTAGGAGCTGTGCGGCTTCATTGGTAGGCAGTGTCCGAGCCTTGGGCTCGTTTTTGTTGGTGAGAAAATGTGAGGTAGGTAGGATGGTGAAGGAGAGGAAGAATAGCTAAGATCCCGACGTGCTAAAACACTCTCTCAAGTGTCTCCCATCCACCAAAGAAAAAATATGGATCTAGCTGTCAGGTGCCTATATAACTAGGTACTTGGACAGGCAGGAACAATACTACTTAGAAAAATGAGTTGTATAGGTACCTTAGGAGGTACTGCGGTGGGGGACGGGAGTAACCATCCGGGGCAACCGGCGATTGTGGGTCATTTTGCACCTACCGACGTAAAGGTTATATAGTAAAATAAGAACACAGTCAATCACAAACGGGGTTGCTATTGGCGATGCATCCAGGCTCGTTAAGGTAAGGCCACTAAGCTAGGTTAGCTCAGTTGGTTGAGTCGTTGTTCCATTCACAGAAGCTAAACTATGCCTTCTAGAATCCCTAGGAGTGCTATCCAGTTTAAAACACATGTGTAATGTTCAACAGGAGAGTGCTGGTTCGAATCCAGTCCCCGTCGGAAGAGTGGATAACTCGCCCCGTGTAATCTCGGGTTTTTTTTACTTTGCAAACCAAACCGAAACCTTTTTTGATTTTTATTTCCATAATTTTATTTTATTTCAACTCCTATTCTTGGTGTTTCCCTTTTTTCTTTTTTTTCTTTCCCTTTTTTTCGTTATTCATCACACAGGCAGAGTGAGTCTCTTCTCAACATATCCTAACGTGTGGGCATCGTTTTAAATGTCAAATACACCTAGGTGCTTACCTACCTAGGTATGTACAAGAAACATTTCGATGCTTTTTAATATTTACATACATTTGCGCTGATTCTCAACCCAATATAACCTGGGCTGTTGGTAGTTTTCAATGTAAGTTGTGTCATTCAGCAACTCTTCATTAGATATCTAACGAACACAGCACGATCTTCTGCTGAAACTCAACAGCTATTATGTAATTTTATGCAGACACTGATCCTTAGAACGGTTCATCGGACCTTATCTACCATCAAGTGCTGCGTCAGTGCGTCCCAGACCATCTACTA
This sequence comes from Hypoxylon fuscum, assembly GCA_022578945.1. Lineage (NCBI taxonomy): Eukaryota > Fungi > Ascomycota > Sordariomycetes > Xylariales > Hypoxylaceae > Hypoxylon > Hypoxylon fuscum. The sequence goes on along the minus strand of MU399844.1, from coordinate 101,937 downwards.
AAGCTTCACGCGTTGTCCACCTACCTATGTAGATTCATATATCTAAACCCACTGATTATATCTTGGCTTTCTCTAGGTATCACCTCCACGTGTATTTTGTCTTACGAATATCCAGACTCTTAATCCCCAACACATTATAAAAGCCAAGTTCTAGAGTTGAAGAAGTTAATCTGCTTTAAAATGGAGGTTGCTTGACTCAATATTGGCGGGGTGAACCTTGCCGGGTGTTAGGAGTCTTGCCACTTGGGCCACAAGGGACCAGGGAGCCTATCAGAGCCATCAGGGGCTTCATAACCTTGTTAAAGGAGGCTCGTGTATAAGGACCCAGGACCTGCCCGTGGCTGCTAGATCGTAGAGAGTTGCGTTGACTGCTTCGAATACGTCCAAGTCGGCCGTCATTTTGGCAGAATCTATCAGACAGCGGTCCTGAAACTAGACCTTATCAAGCTCCGATGGGCCAGCGCTATAAGCGACTCCGGAAACTACATCACAGCTCGGTCCAAAGACGCCCCTAAAGTGCAGGAGGTCTTGAGTCAAATTATTTATCCATTTGAGGAGACATAGAAGTCCAAAATACTCAATATCTCGAAGAATGGCTCCGATGTACCCACCGGGGTTGATCTAGATGCAGATGTTGAATCCGTCCACTTGGAGACGAAAAACTTTGCCCTAAAACACTAGAAAGGGAGGAGAATTGTGTAGAAGGCGTCTTGGGCGCTGTACGAAGAAAAATATTTCCACCGGCTAATTGAAGTCATCATTCCCCTAGTCCGAGACCTGGTGGAGATGTTTCCAGCAGTTAAGGAGCATCGGCGGCAGCTTAGCGTCGAAGAGGCGCAGGAGCTACAGACTGAGAAAAACATCGCTACCCTGATAGATTCGAATGGTGGCGAAGACGAACTTCTCTGGGAGTCTATCGCGCGTGCCAGTTCTCTTCAAGTCAAACATCAGTCCGTAGGGAATGTCGCTAATGATGATGTGAGAGTTATGTACGGGGATGAATTTGAGGGTGAGCCGGTAGCTACGGGACCTGGGAGCATGTAACAGAAAACAAGGCATCGGACAAGGTGACATTACACTATGCTTATCATCATGACCAAGTGTCTATATTTTCATAATAGAGCAAGTTGTAGGAAACGATCATTGAAATGTCGGAAGGGAAAGTTGGGGTCGATCTTCGTATCATTAAACTATTTCATTGTTTAAAATCTTCTATATCCCTGAATTAACAGCAGTCTTTTGTTAGCATTAGATGAAAACCACCCTTCATGACATATAAACAAAAACATACGGTAAGATTTGCCAGGACAATAGGACTGTATCAACACAAAGGTGATTATCTATTGTATACTATTTGTATAATATGATTGACGTACTCAGGCTATACTTCACATTTTTATTCTGATATCTGGAATTTGGCAACAGTTAAACGGCCAAATGGAAAATAGCCAAGTCTCAGAAATATCTCTCCTGGACAAGATGCCCGACGTATACCGACTGACTAAGAGATGCCTTGCGTGTAATAACACGATTCCAAAGAATCAGCGATACCCCTATTGCTCGACCTGCCTCACTAGAAAATGTGATGGATGTACTAACAAGATTCCCACAAACCAACCATATCCTTATTGTCCAGTTTGTATCGATAAAAAAGAGCAAACAAAGGAGGTTGAGGAATTATCCAAGTTGGTAGATATCGAAACTGAAAATTGCAAACTGCTTAGCGAGTTGCAATTGAAGCGTATTGAACCTCTGAGAAAACCGATTAGTTTCTTTGAAAATACACTTCGTCCTCCTCCTACGCTTGAGGATTTTGTTAATAAATCTATTGGTCCACCTACGGATTATGGAGCGAATTTAAATGAAATTAAAAAACCTTCTAAAGCTAGGGTGGTTATAGATTATAGAAAATAGTAACCGTTCTTATAGTATCTACAAGTTTTTTTATCTTTATCTCAATTATGTATATTACTAGTGTGATCAATATAATTTTGTTGGTGACTGGAAATGAACTGAGAATTTGTAAATAGGGGTGATCACTTCATATAACGCATGAGTAGGGGAACAGTACAGTAACAAGATAGTGATGCGCCGAGTACGGCCCTCACCACCTTTGTAGTAGAAATCATTAATGTACTCAGTCAGATTAACAGTATTAAATGTCTTAATACACGTTGTCAAAAATATGTAATATAATCTTGTGCGCTGAGAACTATGGAGCCGGGTAGATAATAATTGTTTAATAAACGGAAGCTTCCTTAATACATTGAGACCGTTACAAGCATTTTGGTAGTCTCCTTCCCTAGGACAGACGGGATCACTAGGTACTCGGAGAGAGCTTGCTGAAACCCCTTATTCCGGTTAATATATTGCTGTGCATAGCCCGGGAACTTTCCTATTTTTGGGAAGATTTTCGGATACCTAGACTCGTGGAGATCTAGCATGATAGCCATTAGTCAGGGGTGAGAGTAGTTGGCTGTGAATCTTTCCATGTCACCCTGTCAACCAATCACGCCGGCGTCGCTTTGGGCTAATTTAATGAAATATGAAAAGCATCTTGCAACAGTCACGTCTGTCGAGTAGGTCTAGAACCCTGCACCCCATATTCGCTCCCATTGTCCGGGGCCAGATTCAGTGGTTGACCGAGGATTACCATGTGTTATGCATGAAATACGTGCTTGCTTGACATACCAAGCATATAGAAGTGACCCCCATTGGTCATATGAATGAGGGGAGTTACAATCAATTTAGTCCAATACTTTTATCCGAAACCATCCCCAGAGAGGCTCACGAGGCCTTCAGGCTAAACCTCGCTTGTAAGGACGCAGGAACCCGGAAGATCCCAAGTACGGAGAAGTATATAAGTAGCATGTCACTTTGCCAGCAACCAAAGAAGTTGAGAATTTCCTGAGATCTCCAATCACATAGAATTTGCTACCATGCTGTCCTCCTTCATTCTCGCGGCAATTGCCCTCATCCCCGGGGTCTTTACTGCCCCCTCAGAGGCTCTCCCTCAACTGGGAGACCGCTTACACGGCGAAACGAGCAATGCTATCCAAGCCCGACAAGGCGGTTACTTCTGGTCTTCCTGGTCCGAGGGTGGCGGTACTTTCCGATGCAACAATGGTGCTGGTGGCTCGTATAGCGTGACCTGGCAGAGCAGCGGTGGCTCAAGTGGCTTCGTATGCGGAAAGGGGTGGAGCCCAGGTGGCAACAAGTCAGTATTCTTCTTGATATTGATGAGTATATTATAAAATGCACATGTTTGTTGACGAGATTCCCTAGAGCTGTTACGTACTCCGGCGACTACACACCTAAAGGCCCCAGCTATCTGGCTGTATATGGCTGGACTAGGAACCCGCTCATCGAATACTACATCATGGATGCACATGGAGACTTGCTGCCTAACGAACCATGGACTGAAAAAGGCAACTTCACGATCGATGAAGGAACTTATACAGTGTATACTAGTACTCGTGTCAATAAGCCTTCTATTATTGGCACGGCGACCTTTCAGCAGTACTGGTCTGTCCGCACCGAGCAGAGAGTCGGAGGTACTATCACCACCGGAAAGCACTTTGATCAATGGTCTAAATTCGGTCTGCAGCTGGGAGGCCATGATTACAGTAAGCTTCCTTTCCTGTTGAAAAAGCATAGTTAAAAGCATTTCTAACTCCGCATTCTACAGTGATCCTTGCTACAGAGGGATATACTAGCGGTTCAACTACAAGCAATGGGACTAGCTCTGTAACTTTGGGATAAGAGGAGCGCTTGAGCGCGCTGAGACTGGATTTACATAGTCCGTGGTTGTCATATTTGGTAGTTTGGTAGCGAACTATAATATACATAGCTTCCAACACTATTGTGATACATTCATTCCAATGTACAGCAGTGACAAATGCGACTTTAAATGACGGGGTAATGCCCTGATAGGCACCGTGCACATAGAAGGCAGACTGAATACAAGCCACCCAGGAGGTACAAGTACCTATGCATACATATGAGGCTGCGCCACTCACTAGACGATAGGTAGGTAGTCTGCTGATAGTAAGGTACCCTGGGCTACGGGATATCCGAAGGACGGCGGACCGGAAATTTGCTTCGATCAATCTCCAACACATTATATTTCTCAATGGCGATGGGGAATGTGGCGGTTGAGACGGTAAACTTTCCCTTCGAAGAATACCAGTAAAATAACAACATTTGGGATGGAAGCATTAGTTGCGCTCGGTCTAACCGCGAACATTGCACAATTCATCGCTATCGCTGGAAAGACCGTTGAAAAGACCCGTCGCCTCGCGACAACTAAAGGGAGGATCTTAGATGAGAAAACGCGGATTTGGAACATATAGGTACAGACTTCGTAAATTCTGTCTCAATAGTCAACGATGTCGACTTAGGCGACCTGGGAAGCCATCAAGTGCCACTCAAATTCTTTCATAGACCTGGCAGCCTTCTGTGGCCAAAGTCTCTACGTTATTGAGCATAATCTTGAAGGGGTCAAAGACTTTAAGATGATCCTGATCCGGCCTCTAAACCTCACAGTGTGTATCGAGCGAACCTCAGATTTCGTTATTGGACCTATTTCTCAGGAGTTATGACGGCATGCACTTCCCCTGTCTAAGAAGTCAACATACTATAGTACCTTTGAAATGTTCACGACTGCCGCGGAAGAAGTGTTCCGGAACCTGAAAAGGAGGAATCTATCATACGAGCAGTTGGCGAATACCTGATTTCTGGAGCTCGGCAAGTGGAAGACCCAAAGAGGCGTAAAGGACTTTGGAGGATATCATCGAGGTTAATAGTGTGAGATTGCATCCAATATATCTGTTTCGGTAGCTCTGATGACCGTACGAATAAATGGTGCAAGGAAATAAGAACGGTTCATCATTGAAGTTGGATTGTTCATGTGACTAGACTGAACCTGAAGTTGGGATTTTTTAATCTCCCTAGGAAGATATGATTGCTAAATGCATGAGCATATCACACTGTGAGGTTATGTACTTATCGGAGCGTGTAATACTCCGTCAGGTCCGTGTCGATCTCTTACAGAATGGTGACTCCGGTAAATGTTTCTTTTTCTCTTAACTTAACTGCAAACATCTACACCGTAACTGATCGCCATGACTCACGCGTAAGAACGCGATATATTCAGACTCACTCTTCGTCCAAATGATGCAATTATCTTGTTCAGAATACGCGACCTCAACACAGTACGAACAGTACGAAGTAGCAATGCCAATCGATCTTCAGGGAAACCCCCTGTCAGAGGCTCCTCGGGTCACATATGGGTCATGGCGGTCATGGGCCGGCAGCATGGGCAACAATTTTTTACACAAACTGTTGTCTGACCCGCAATGAATCCTCAGGCATCACCAACGCTCAAACAGAAAAACTCGATTTGGATCTCAGGTATTTAACTTATCGAACCGACCAAATGAAGCAGCGAATTGGCAGATACATTGGCAGCAAGATAATTCATTTTTGAAAAAAACTCCCAACTCATATCAATCAAGCAAACCAGTCTTCCACTATCCAATCAACATGGCCGACTTACCACCAGGACCCAATAGGTTCTTCAATCAATGGAATCTTGGCCTTCCCTGGGGGTTGTGTTCCGGGCCAGACTGCATAGCTCGCGAGAACCTGATGAAGTGCGGCGGGTGCCACGCGATACGGTATTGCGGCCCTGCGCACCAGAAGGCAGACCGCCCGCGCCACAAGTCATCCTGCAAGCTTGTCAAAAATGCACGGGAAGAGCTGGCCCGGGAGGAAGCGGCCCTGCGTGCACGACCGGGCGACGAATACTTGCCGGAAAACCCCTTCGAGACAGCACGTGGCAGCTTCTGGCGTTGGAGACCTACGCGACCCTATATGGAGAAGCGCTACATTCTCACGGCCGCGCTACTCAATATCAGAACTGAAACTGCGGTCGAGACCGCGTTGGAACACAGCCTTGAGATGCTCCAGCTGAATCGCGGCGACAACCAGGGTATTCGGAGCCAGGTACCTGGGCTATACCTGCGACTGGGCAGGGAACAGGAAGCTTGGGATTTCATCAAGTTTTACGCGACCACCGCCGCAGCGAGTGATTACTCATGGGGCCCGGAAGATCCGTTCTTGGATCTGCACGACGAGGACATCTTCGAGCGCCCCGAGCCCTATGCTGAGAAGCTGTTTGACCTGAGCTTCCTTGCGTGCCTAACGAATCTGAAGCTCCGCCTGCTGCTGGACGTGCAGACACTAGAGACCCAGTCCAAGAAGCCCGGAAACAGCAATGCGAGCTACGAGAAAAAGATGGAATGGGTTCGCGAGTATCCCATGAGCAGTGTGTTATACAAGCGCCGCGACATTGTCGAGCGATCTAGTTGGTCCGACCTCTTTCTCGACCTGCAAAGCCAGGCGGAGAAGATGTTTGATCTTGTCCAGAAGCGTAACAAGCACTACTGGCAAGCATTGAAGACGCCGGATCGCTGGGCTGCGGCCATACCCACCATGTACACAGCTGGCTCTGAGGAGGAGATCAACCTTGTGTTTAGGCAAACATGGTATATGTGGGCCGAGTGCCAACCTGTTTTAGAGATCGTCAGCCAATGGGCCGATATTTCATGAGCTTCGAATCGCGGGTGTCTTATAGGGATGCAAAAGAAATATGAGCATGGGAACCTTCATACTGATGCCACCAAACCTCTTCCTGCCTTCCTGTTTTATACAGCGCTCCCCTCATGCCATACCTAGTTTCCCAACTTAACCATCTATAGCGACATAATAGAAACAAACTAAATGATGTCCTGGCGATTTCATAATGGAGAGAGGCGATGCTTGCTAAGGCGGCTCGAGTGCATATGACGTGTTCCTGAAAATTGCGGAAAAGCGAAAACTATTAAAATGTTAATAGGTTACTTAGATGTATGCCGCAGGTCGGGAATAGACGACAAGCCCGCTAAATGAGCTTTTCGATATCATAATCGAGAAAGTCGTGTAGTCTAGGTATCTAGACTACGTGCCTAGGCATACCAACTATGACCTCTAGTTCCAAGTCTTCTCCACCAGCATACTCTCATCCCCGGCATACATCACACCACCCCCCTCAACGCCAGCCCTGGTGATCATCCCGCCGCCGCCGAACGTCTCATTCGCGGAGGTTTGGCTTCGGATGAGCACGGTGACTTCGTCGCTTCATTGCCAATGCCGTTGCCGGTAGTGGTATGGATAGAGGTAGACGGCGCGACGAGTGGCGATGGAAATCTCGTATTCATGTAAGGCGAGCACGCCTGTCCTTGAGGGTCGCGGTGCAAATAACCGACGCAGCCGCATGCGGAGTTTATGAGCACGGCGGGAACACCGGCGGCCATGCGCGGGATTCCTTGGAGTGCTGGGCCTGGTGTCAGAACACCCAGATGAATCGGCAAAGTGTTATTACTGTCGTCATCGGCGGCGACAACCTTGGGGTAGCGGTTTTCATCCCTTTGTCCTTCTTCGGGACTTAAATCCACCCCGATAATTCTATTCTTACTGATTTAGACTCATTTTCCTTTCTACTGTTTTTCTTCCCCTGCTCTTGTCGGATTTAGCAGCTGCAGCACCATGTTCCCATATCTGCGTATCCGGCGAACAATCGGAGACAATACCCCGGCGCCGCTAATAAACACACTTACCTAAAAGCCATCCCCACATCGTTAACAACGGGACCGCGTCGACGTATCTACGCCTGTGAATAATTTCGCCGCATATGCTCTCACGCCGTCGCACGGAAGACGCTAACCGCTGCACCGAGTCGAAGTGTGCAAAGTCCGCGGCAACTGGCTCGTCGGCTAGAGACCATGAGAGGATGTTATTAGGTCTTTCGTGGGCATAACAGTTAAGTAGCACTTCCTTACCTCCGAGTCTCCCTGTTGGAAATCCCGGGGTAGCCCCACCGTATCTCCGCCATCCCAGGAGATCTATTGTTGACGAATTACCCCTTTTGACAATACATTACATCCGACCCGAGCTTACGGGGCCAATCTGATCTGATTAGGTAGGTACCTGACACCACCACTATTAGCTCCGGGACTATGTTGTCGGTGGCCTGGATTACATTCTCTCGGATTTCGTTTCTACCCCTTTACACCAGGACATTATGGCTTCTATCGTGAGAGGTAAAAATTGGAAAGGGACCGAGAAAGGCGGGGTAGGTAAAAAGTTGTAAAGGTCCAGGGAGGGGTTATCCACCGCTAATTTACGCCCCAGCGCCCCTACAGAACATACACCGAGAGATCTACATAAAAATAGGTGTTCATGGATGATTTGATCTCATACTTTCAAGCAGCGTCAATAATGGCGAGAGCATTTGACCTCCCAAACGCTACCAACCCGTGCGAGAACGGACCCAGGACCATTCTCATGAACGCCTGAATCCAGGCTAGACTCAAATGCTAAGATGGATCTTAACGATGATTTTAACATAAGCATGTATACTACTATTAGTGAATCACTAACTTCGATATGGGCGTGGCGACTGATTTAAGCACCCAAGAGCTAAAATAAGGCTGTGCGCTTGGGTGCCCGCTGGTAGTCAGCGTTCAACTTCTACATTTGCATCCTCGACATTAATCGACTCTATACTACTACCTCTAAATTATCCTTTCAATGCTGCATTTCGAAGCAGCACTCTTAGGTTTAGATCAGTTACGCGATTCGCACCTTCAATAGAAAGGACGTCATTTAGGAATGTTGCCGGGTGAAATACTAGTAGTCGACCGCCACTAAAGATGGACTCTGACAATTGAAAATTTAATGTCAACTTCTAAAGCCTAAGAGCTGTGAAACTTTAGCGCCACAGAGAATACATGTACCCATTTGGGTGCCCCCCTTTTCCTCCGACCGTGTATCCTACTACGGAAGAGATCTCAACGAAACCTGAACTGAAGTGGTATGAGATTACGATGGAATTGAAATGGCATAGTTAGTTTAAAGAGTTGTAGAAGCTACCACCTTGGTGTCCAACTTAAGCAATTTTGCGATTGACTCTAATTGCTCATTTTCCACGATTGTGGTCGCTTTTTTAATAGTTGTCTCATCAAGGGTCGCGCCGTTCTCTACTAAGAGACGAAACAGGGCTTCATTTTCTTTCTTAACCGCTTCAAGCAAAGCCTTCTGCACCGCATAAGTGTCATTCATTGCTCCGTGTTCAATGAGCAACTGGACAATGCTTCGGGATCCAAAAGCCACTGCTGCGTGTAACGAACGACCTAACTTAGCGCCTCGATCAAGCAACCACTTCACAGCGCTCTCCTGACCGTTCAGCGCTGCTAGGCTGATGGGAATGTAGAAATTGTCCTCGTCGTCTGAGAAACGCCCATTAACAGAAGCGCCGAGCTGAGCGAGGTATTCCATCAGTGCTACCGCACCGCACTCAGCCGCACTGTGGAACCGTGCCGAAAGCCATTTATAGTAAAATATAGGATCATGAGGCGCGCAAGGGTGCTGTAAAGAGTATTTTACTAGTTCAAAGCAGCGCTTGAAGAAGCTGATACTGGTGGTGTGTGTTAAAGCAGAAACAAGAGATCCACGCAATGCTATGAAGTCAGGGCTGCTGGGGTGGAAAGAAGCACCTAGGGCAAGGTCTAGAGTATCCATCTGATTGTCCCAGGAGGCATGGTGAATGATAGCCGCGCGATATCCTCGGCCCTGATCAATTGTTTCAGGCTCGTTTGCCATGAGTAATGATATGAATTCCGTATTGCCTTTGTAAGCAGCCGCCGTATATGGATCGAAGGGGAACACGGGGGTACGGGATTTGATTGCCCATTTGTTCTGCATTTGGTTCGTCTCCGGAGCATCGTTAGAGCGCGGTGACAGGAGCTGGCGAGCCACCTTGAGATCATTCATGTATGCGGCCGCAGCCATGATCGCACGCTGAAATTGGCTGCCATTTTCGTCTAGCTGGACAGTAGGCCCCCTTTGAGAGGTCAAATAGCTGTCTAGAAGGCAATATTCTGCGCGAAACACAAGGCAAGCGTGGCAGATTTCGCTCACGCAGTCCCGTACAGCCTGTTGCGAATGAGCCAAGTCAAGGCCACGCATCTCAACAATGCGTTCCGAAACCTGGCGGATCATTCCAAGACGTATCGAGAGTGTTTTGGTATTGTGAAGAGCTCTGTAGACGAGGTATCGATGCCATAATCCGAAGTCCACCTCCCGAGAAGCGCGGATGATCAGTTTATCCTCGTCCAGAATCCCAGAATCGAATACGGCGCCTTCCACAGCGATGTTCCACGCTCTACTCACAAGTCGCAGTCGCACCGCACGTTTGAAGCCGCGGGCTCGCACAGCTGAGACGAGGATGCAGTGAATGACTTCATTAGGGAGATGTGAAAAAGGCATTTCTAAAGATAATTTCGCCGGGTAACCGTAAATCTGATTGATTTACCTAGAATATGATTGTAGATTTAGAGGTAGTGAAAGTAATTCTGGCTGATACTAGGTAAGTAGGTAGGTTATCAGGTAGGTAGGTGCATGCGAGCTGCTCAGAGCTTTTTTAAAAAGAACTAACGGCCCGTGTTAGGTACAATACCTATCTGTTGGCCCTGCACTTACAGGTACCTGCATGTACCTGAGAATAGTTATTTTTAGGCTACCTAGGTAGGTATTTTAGTGCTTCTGTGGGGTCGGGTGCCTACTATTATGCAGGTTAGGTCCTCACTGTCATTCCTGAAATTTACCGATTACAACATTGGATCATGGGAGGCATCCAACTACATTCTTACAGGTAGCCGGTAATAGAAGGATCGCCCTGGTTGAGGCGTAGCTACGGCACGAAAAGTTGGGCTTCTATTGTACTAACTATGCATATTGGGAGCTTGGCGGGAGGCACAATTGATCCTTAATAAATCTGGTGTTGGTGTTGATGTTGGTAACGTTGGTGGTGTTGGTGTTGGGAGATGGAGTTTGGTGTTGGGCAGGGAGGAATATATTCAAGACGTTCATCCAGTCTCTACTAGGCTACTCGTGTTTCTCTCGTTATTTCCAGGAGTCAAATCTACTTACCTAGGTATCCTACGTTCATGGCTTCAGTTAAAACCGGACTGTCCGTACATCTATCGGGCGTACTCGTCTTGGTGTGCAGCCTCATTATGTTGATCACATCAATCTTCTGTGTTGCTTTCAAGTCGGCATCGCTTGCTACATACAATGAACAGACCTATGATGGATCTTCTACAATCATACAATTTATCAACTTATCAGACATAGATCTTATCGCGCTATATCCATCCGAGCTCACAACGACCACACCTGGCCTCCTTACTGCTACTGCCAGCATAAACATAATCATATCACTAGCTATAGCTATAGCATCAACATGGTTGATCAGAAGGAAAAAGCCTCTTAATGTACGGCTAATACCAGTTTGGATACCTTACATAATTCGATAGTGTCTACTACGCTAACTTTCATGCAATAGTTGCTGCGCTCCGAGCAACGGGCTTTGATCATTCTGTTAGCCGCCAACACTATTCTAGTGACGACTACATTCATTTACCAGTTTGTACTTAACAGTCAGAGTACTCACTTCGAGCCGAATCATCACTCTGAAACAGCGTATTACGACAAAGGCTCTTTCACCTTAGAGATTTGGACATGCGAGCTACCTACCTACTTTCCAGAATTCAACCAATACGGCTTTTCCATACAATGTACTGGAGAGAGAGCTAGCCGTGGTCTGTTGGTAGTTTTGTGGGTTTTTGCCACAGCCTTGCTTGTGTCGTTGATCTGGGATATAAAGTCAGGACATGTGATAGTGAAGCCAAAGAAAAGGGAGACACATTGGGAACAAGATGACTGGGAGTAGGTAAGATCGTAGTTGACAGCAAAAGATAACCGAGCTTGTGTATTAATACGTGTTTCTTTATGTGGGATTTGATTGCTTTACTAAAGGATTGCTTGCTATTCATTTAAAGACCATATTCTAAGTACCTACCTACAGTAATGGTTTCTAATTTTCGAACGGCCGAACTACTAGTAACATCATGAATACCCTGAATCTTCAAATGTTATCTCGACGCAACCGCCATCTTCAAGGAGGCAGCCAGCTTCTTAACTCATATACCAATTAACCGGGAATACCTGACGATCTGAATTGAGGAATCTGACTTAATAATACATACAATATATGAAATATAAAACAGGTTTGCCAATAAACAAACTACCATCCCTTGAACAAAATCTGAAAGATCCAGCTTCAAATATGTGACCAGGTTTTGTTAAACCATCACTTCCCGAACTCGATAATGATGTTCCACTGGTAAGACTGGGACTTGTGGTCATTCGTCTGCAGATAGAGCTTGGCAATATTCAAATTGTCAAGTTCATTATGATAATCCTTAAGCAGCTGAAGGGGACGAGCAACGTGGGTCTGGGCTGCCATGAGCTGAAATGAGGCAATCTCATCCGTATTAGTCGATTTAGAGTCCAGTACAAGCGTTTCCTTCTTGTTAGCTTTCATCTTCTCGAAGACGGTTCTCATAGCCTCAACAGTATTCAGCTTGACACCCTTACTATCGACAGTGTTGATTGGCTGGATCAAGTCACGTATCATGTACTTAAGACCCTTGACCTTCTCCGAAGTGCCGGCAGTGGTACGCCAATTGTCCATAACCATGGTGGTCCAGCCAACTCCATTTGGATCATTTTCTTTATTCCAGCTTTGCTTCACGACAAGAGTTCCTTGGGCAGCATCCTGAATTGTTTCGACAATTTCCTTACCGCCATCTTTGGAAACGGACGTCCTATCCCAATTTTGCTTATACTTAATTGGGAATTCGTTGAGATAAGTATCAGTAGTGGGGGTTTGTTTCCCGCGATTCACATCGTAGCCACTCTCTTCCAGCGGCGTTTTACTTCTACGTCATGATTAGCTTGTATGCAGTTGTAGGACCCTTAAGGGCTTGGTTGGCAAAAACAAACCCGCTATCCGGTTTAGCATTAAATATGGCCTGATTTAAATCTTTTTGAAGACCTTCCCCCTTCGACCTAGCATTCTCTAGGTTTGTATCGGAAAAGACTGGACGTTTGTTGGCAGACTGTCCATCATTTCCAGGAACGTTGTTCCCGGGTTTGTCTGCTCCCGTTCGCCCTGGTTTGGTAGCAGGAGGGTTATTTGGTTTATCACCCAGTCGTCCTGGCTTTCCAAGACCACGTGGGTCGATGTAATTCCAAAGGTTTCGAGAAGTGATTCCGTCACAGACGTAAGAGTCATCCTGTGTAATGTCTGTAGCACTAGTAATAGTCACATCTAAGGATTTTGTTGATTAGCCCATCGGCGAATGGTGGCATAGCTGGTGAATCAAGTACCTCGGCCTCCACAATGATCTCCACGGGGAAGTCCCTGAGCGAAAGGAGCTCCCGCTAGGAGTCCAAAGAGGACTGCGTGTTTAATGGGGGGGCGCATGGTGACTATAAAAATGTATCACTAGGGACTAGGGATAGATAACTTGAAAATTGTATGGGAGATGGAAAGGAAGTACGGTAGCAGTAGTTTAGAGTTGATAGAACCCCTATCTTATATATAAGTTGTTAATGATCGCGAACTCTACATCCAACATTTAGAACCCCTTCATTAGTAGTGGCTATCTGATCAGGACAGTTCTGTATGCGATACTCAGTAATTCAACTGCTAGATAAACCAACAGTGAGATAGATTCCAGTAAGCCAGACTAACAGCCCAACAGCTTGTACGAGGGTCCCCAACAGACACTACGTTACATTTGAAGCAGTGTGCTATTTCTGTTTGATACATGATTACCTTTTGCCAAGAACTATCATATTTTCGCGCGTGCATTAACATGCATATTGCATTCTCAGCCGACCGTAAAAGCCTCACGAGGCTCAGGTTCAGCACCAACATCCAATACTAACATATACCACAAATCGTATCTTGATACATGCCAAGAACGATAACCATGGTAAAAAAACACTCTCTAGAAAGGATACTCTCTAATAAGAGCTGAAAGGAGACTCTACTTAATATTGACATCTGTTTCAGATCCTACGGATATATTAAGAGGATCATACAAAGACCAACAGTTTGGAATATTAACCAACAGAGCGCTGTGCCGTCTAAGATTGCTTCCACTTGAATATTTCATCATGTATACTACGCAAGACTCTATTTTAAGATGAAGACAACTAAGAATATTTTTGTCCTTTTCTTGTTGGTGGTAGCGGCGGGTTATTGAAATTCTAACCTCTAACACCAACTAACGCTAAAAGTTGAAGAACTGGACAACATGATCAATGAAGGTTAAGTGAAACTAACCAGTATTTCGTGAGATCATGTAACTTCCTATCCTATCAGAGGTAATTGTTATTGGACGTATCTATATAAACCCTCGATGATGTGCCTATACGGAATTCTTTCTTTTCCCACAACCCATCATCATCAGCACAAAAAACTCTTATTTTCTACCTTCCTCTGTACCCTTTCGCTCATAGTACCCATATACCGTGTCTCTTCTGCTTTGTTTAACCTTAGTTCTTTACTTGCCTCTATTAACCATGGCAAACGCTCTTGGGTTTATTTTCGATGCTGCGGGAGTTATAATTCCTCTAGCTTTATCAGAGACATCTAAGCCTCAAGCTCCATCAGAGGCCCAGACCAGCATTCAAATCATTCTCGGTCAAGGCAGTTCAACTGCGGGCGGTACAGTACCTCACATTGCTTTGTGGGATGATGGTAAGTGCCGGTACGTGGTTTTTTTCAATATTTTGCTAACCCATGACTAGACGGGAACAGGATTGGGCAATCCCATCCTAGTGAGAAGGAGAAGATCGATGAGGGTGGCCACACGACCATTATTATCGACCATTCCCAGACAGTCCCTAAATACTCCCAAGCTGACCCTTACTATGTGATGGTGTCTCAGTTATCAGACGATGCCATATGTGTTGCGGCTATTACTGTGGCCAACAACAAGATTTCGGGCTCCTTCTTTGGTGACACCGGCTTTAAATGCGGGCAATCGTGGTTTCCTAGCGACAACCGAATTGGGTCTGATTTCTGGAAGCCGAAGTGTGTGTGGCTCGATGGCAACCATGATAATGGCATCAATGCGCGAGCCCTTAGCTTCCACCTAAATGACATGCAACCTAACGACGAAAAGATGGAGCAATACTATAACAATATCGATACACTGTGCAAGAGCACGCCCCGATTCTCGTTTTGGGGCAACCTACTGCCCGACGGTCGCATCCCCTTCTTCAACCCGAAGCTGGAGTATAAGGACGACAACGGCGCTGACGTCGATATTTCAAAGGTTCTCGACAACCCTAACAAGCCATACGACAAGTCTGTATACATGTACCAAGGAGAAAAGAAGAGCTCACGTGCGCGCTCGACAAATGCTAGACGGATCTCTCACGGCTCTAACCATGATCCGTCGCATCTCATCGTCTCAGACCAGGGCACGGATGTTAGAGAAGTTTGCGAGCACCCTAACTCGTACGGCTGGGACATCGTCTCGACCACACAGGGTCTCTTCTGTGACATGGAGCACAAGCAGCTGTATCCTCTATGCAACAATGACATTATTGCAAATTGCTTCAGCCTCAATGCCACAACCCTAATTGGCGGCCCACAGACACGGAACGAAGGTACCCCTAACCTTCGGTTTGACAGGTCTTACAACACTACTTCTTACTGGAAGAAGCTGTAAGAATGCTACACGGCAGTTGTCTCTAGCTTTTGAAACCCCACCCTTTCATTTGAGTGGTAGTTATTGTGGTATGGATTTAGATTGTCGTATTTGGGAAATTGTTGTGCTGAAATGTATTTTATTTTATGTTGTTTTCCATTTATCCTTTTGGCTGGTTTATTTATTGTTTCTTTTATCATTGATATTACTTAGATAGTTGAATCTTGATTCTTGTTCTCAAAGCTTAGTCCTATGTTTGATGTTGTGAATTTGGGCATGCCTTGTACCTACATTAGAACTCTCTCGCGTTCCTCGTGCCTATATTCTCTGCTGTCTTCGTAAAAGTTAGAACCGTGTTGTAAGGGCCCCACGACTTGCTATCGCCATCAATAGGAAATTGGGAGGTACTTCTCTATGCTCACTCCCGCACAAGGAATCGAACATCACCCGAGACCTATCCTCTTCAACTCTATTGAAAGAATTGTAAATACCGCGGTCCATAGTTAGAAATTTGAAGCAATGGACATAGGCATCAATTGGTGCAACACATTGAATGCTAACGCAACAGGCCTAGTAACATGGATGTCAGTTGACCTTTTAAGGATATGTTTCAAAGACTTCTTTCCTTGCTCTAGCCCATAATGGAATAAAATGCAAAGGGTTAGGAATGGTTTGAAAAGTGCGGCATCTTGGCCGTTGTCAAAATCAGTTACGTACATAGGTAGGTAGTTGATGTTCTCGTGGAGTAGCCCCTTAAAGTAGGGACAAGGGAAGGGGGAAGAATAACGATTTCGTCTATCCCAACTTATACGAATTATTATGCATTAAACGGGTCACTACAATTGTGATGTATGCCCCTTTTCTTTCTGGCTACAGGTGGTCAATATAGCCCTTACGATAGCAGGATAGTCATGCAAGAGAGTGGGTGGATGTACCGGTCCTGGGTCAGACCTCAAAATGGCCCATCCCCTTCGTGCGGAGGCTTTAAGCGGTCATTGTCCATTGGCGGTACGTAATAAATGTATCATACTAACTTGTATAGGAGTTTCAACATCACTTTCCTATAGCTATCCATGAAACTCCACAACAACGTAGATTAGTCTCTGCATTAGTGTTCGCATGGACAGTGAACCCCGTGGTGTTGACGTGCGACGTATAAACCAGCAGGTTGAAGTGCGAGGTGTTGGCAACATAAGCAGAACTTATGCTAGCCGTCACCATCGGAACTGTCGTGAACTTTTTGGAAAAGCTAACGCGGCCACTCGTTTTCAGGACAGGATCTTTCCATGACCTAACGCTCCTTGTGTCCCACACTCCACTCTCTATTACCAGATCACCATCGGATGTCTGATGCTGCGTCGCGGCTGCTAACGAGAGCTTCTCAACCTTCTCCGAAAGGGCGGCGAGTTGGGCTGCCAATGAATCCACTGTAGGACCGTGCCCGTTAGTTGATGTGCCCGCCCCTCCAGCCCCTCCAGCCCCTCCAGCCCCTCCAGTGGTTGCCCCTCCTGTATCCGCCCCGCCTGAGTTGAATATGTTGACGGCCACATGGGGTTTGAAGATGATGCGCTTCTCCAGGACATCTTGATCACGCCCCTCCTGATACTCGGCGTACATTGTTTCCTCTTTATTAACAGCTACAGGTCGGTTGTCTGAGCCATGCTCCTCCGGACACACCAGGGTGATATTCTCTGAGGGGCTTAGTTGTACCATACCGTCTCGTGGGCAGGTGCACGCTACAGAATTGTGATAAAGAGGTTTTGTTGTTAAGTCCACCATGATTCCTAAGTTGCGGGGTCCGATCCCGACGTCGAAAAGTTTACGGAGAGCCTGGACAGCGGATGGGTGTTCGATAGCTTTGGAGGAAGACTAGCTTGTGAGAGCAAGAATCATGTCTCTGGACATTTAATCGCAGCCGCCAGGAAAGTGAGACGTATTTTTAGATGAGTTTAACTGCCAATACCTTAGCGGGACTGTATGGGGGGTTATAAGCCTTGGGCTAGGGTTTCCAGTATATAAGGTTAAGATATGAATTTTGTCTCGCAAAGAGTATTAGCTATGGGCTAGGGTTCTAAGCTTTGTGAAATGGCTAAGCCTTGTAAGTTACCCTTTTATAAGTGCGCTGTAAGGAGTGCTGTAATTTTGCACTAAGGTAGTTAAAAGCTTAGAGGTTAGACATGTTACATTGAAGATTTGAATACAGGACCTTCACACTTTGAATATTTTGGAGTTTTTGGTATGGATCAAATTGACCATATGAGATTACGTAGCTATCTATCTATATACGTACGGGAAAGTGGCTGTTGCTTGAATCTATATAGCCAGGTTTCGTAGTTTCCTTGTACGTGAGGGCTGGTTTAACTTCAAGAATTAAAATGAAGAATTAGTGGTTAGTGATGAAGGCGCTGATGTTGGTGGCGATAGGTGATTTCAGGGAGTATAGTGGTGGTTTAGAGAGTATAGTGAATTATGATAGTGGCAGATGCGCTGAAGAACTTTAGGAAGTATCATTCCACTCTAATTTACATGGAGAACTACTTCTAAATTATAAACCTTGTTCTGGTCATAAGCCTTGTTAATCTCATCACCCTTAAAGCCCTTGCACAGGCCTTTTGGCCCTTGTGCTAGGGTTATAAGCTCTTATACAGTCCCGCTAAGGTACCTATATTATAGAGAAACAAACTTCTCGTAATGTTAGGCTCCAGACTTATGAAGGCGAGGAGGGGTTGCTTACACCACCACCACGAGCAGCGACAGCAGGCAGGCAGGTGCCCGCTTTGCGTAGGTCGATAGCCAGCTACTTCTTCGCCCCCTTTTCTATGCAGGAGATCTATGTAACTTACCTAGGTACCTGCCTAGGGGCCTAAAGGACCAACAGTTGGTATAGCCCAACACAATTATAGTTTTCAAGAGGTTGAGGCCGAATCATTCGGAATATCACAATTACCGTGTCAAATAGCCGATGGAAATGGTCAGAAATCAACTCGCATAAATAACAGCTAAGATCAACGCCACATATAACCGTCCGCCACCAGTCCTTTTTTGATAAGTTTTATTTTGACTTCTGACACTAGCACAGTGTTGGCTTCGCAAATACTGCAGAATTTCAAGCCTCCGTGAGAGGCTTGCCATCCTTCTCCTTCTGGAGACCGAACTTCTTGAGACGCATCTGTAGCTATGATTAGTGACAACTTCCTCTAATAGCCAGACAGTTGATATGAAAGTGGAAACATACTGCTTGGATGGCGATAAATCCCGTAGTATCCATTGGCTAAAATCAATTGTCAGTATTTTCCGGTCGGTATTCTTGAGAATAACCTTCTGATTTGACTTACGGAGAAGGTATCGAGCGAGTCCATTGATGCTACAAAAGCGTTAGTTACCATACTAGTCTACATGAAAGATCTAACATAATCACTTACCATCCTCTTCACTGTATAGGTTGCTTGAGTCGCTGCTACGGCCAACAACGTAGGAGTTACCCTTGTATACGACCATCCTCACCTAGACAGACCCAGGAGTTAGTGCAATCACTCAGAGTGAGATTTGGTGCTGGGCTTGTCCGGAAGGACTATCATCCAGGATTGGGATTATCTGAGTAAAAGATTCGACTGCGTACCTGGCCATTCACGTTCTCCTGGGAGAAGACGATGGAGTTCTCCACGAATTCTCTCTCTGGTGTAAAGTACATGCCGTTATACAGTTGGCGAGACCAAGATATTGTGACGAACTGGTCGCGAATTTCACGGACCTTGGAGTCCATGACGAGACCCTCTGTTAGAATTCTAGAGTCAGTAACCACGACCGAAAAGCCAAGTAGGTTTGAGTGCCTCTAGGGGTATTTTCTAAGAGTAACGTACCGAGGTCAATGTGAGCGAGACGAGCGATGGTCAGACCTGGCGTGTCGTAGCAGCCACGGCTCTTCAATCCAACTAGTGAAGCGTCAGTACTGAATAATTGTATGTATTTGTGACAACTTACTGAAGCGGTTTTCAACAATATCGATACGGCCGACACCGTGGTCGTGGCCAATCTTGTTGAGGAGCTTGAATATCTCAAGCGAGTCTGTCGCTTCTTTCTTGTCTTCTGTGACGATCTTTACGGGAATACCCTTCTCAAAGAAAAGCGTAAAGTGGTACGGCTTGTCGGGTGCATCCACGGGATCGATAGTCTGTGTCCACAATTCCTTGGGAGGAGTGTAGTCGCAGTTCTCAAGGGCGCCAGCTTCGTAACTATATGATGCCCAGTCAGATACTTCTGATAATGTAGCATATAATACAGGCAAGAAGAATGGGCCACGGCACGCGGAAAGGAGCTTTAATGTGATCTTACCTGCAGTGGACTAAGTTGGAGTCCATCGACCAAGGCTATTAAACAATCGGTTGTCAGCTCTGTTAATGGGCATACGAAATGGAGTACGGTCAAATATAGACTAGGGTTCTCTCAAGAGTAGAGACGATTATTTTAGAATACCGAGATAGGGAGGGGAGAGGGTGGTAGAAACACCGTGACGTACAGCCTTAGGGGTAGAAGACACAGGGATGTTGTTCTCCTTGGCAAATTGGATAAGATCGGCACGGCCTTGATTTTGTTAGCTGCGCCCAAAATATTTATGATATCGATTCAAACCTTTAAACTTCTCGATGAATTCGGGCATTCTCCAGGGCGCAAGGATTTTGCATGTCGGGAGAAGAGCGTAGAATGCTAGTTCAAATCTGACTTGGTCGTTACCCTGCGATACCCCTATTTAGCATGACATCCGTTGAAAGAGGGTAGATATCCAAACCTTTCCAGTGCAGCCGTCTGTAATTCATTGCGATGAATAATTAGCATATTCCCAGCATTATAGAAAGCCGATACGTCAAATCTGACTGTAGCATAGATTCCATCCAGACCACTTTCAGAATTGACATTGGGATTTACATACGAGAGAGGATCTGCAAGAAAGTGGTTAGCGGTTAGACTTTAGAATAAATATAAAAATACAAGACGAAGCCAGCCCGCAAACGTAATCTGTGTGCGGTATGGAAAGCCCCTGACTTGACCCCCTTTCAGCAAAATAACTAGGGCGTACCCAGCACTTTACCAAGGGATTGGAATGAAATAGAACTACTAACTGTGCAGTTTTCTTCCTTGGCCACTCTGACCTGCTCACGGCTGATGATCGGCCTCGCCAGCGACGTGCCTAAAAGGTATCTGTCCTCGTAGATGGCATTGCATTGGATGGCGCGGTGGACAATCTGCTCGACGAACTCCTTCTGCAGATCCCGGATCACCATCTTCTCGGCGCCGAGGGCGAGGGCCTTCTTCTCGACCTCTGCCCAGTCCTCTTCTTGTCCGACATTGGCAAGGAAGGCCTATAGTGAATCGTAATTAGACCGGGGTTCCGCGCCCAAATGTGGTTGAAATCCTAGTACGTACAACGACCTCGTATCCCTCCAACACTAGATACTTGAGGATTGTCTGTTATATCATCCCGTTTAGCATCCAGAACATTTTACGCCATCAAGGCAATACGAATTATCGAGTCATACCGAGGTGTCGAGTCCTATCCGGCTACTGTTAGTATTCTCGTTCTAGTGAGCGCCAGAAATAGACAAGGGTGAGCTACGATGTGGGAGGCCGAGTATTGGGGCGCTTCTCGTCGTAGATTGGGATAGGGTATGGCAACGGCAGTTTATAAGGGCTCGTTAAGCTCGGGAGATGGGAGAATTGAGTACTTGCCTCCACTGTAGGCCTACAAATAACACAGATGTTAACTACTACACGTAAATAGGAGGGGTCATGACCACACTTACGAGACAGACGCGTCCTTTAGACATGCTTACTTGCGAGTAGCTGTAAGGGCAGTGCTAGTTGATGAATATTTAAGGAATATACGCGTGAAGAAGTCAATATTTGCAGCGGTGTGAAAATAGCTGTAAGATCATAAGTTGGTTTTTCTTTCGACTTTTATTTCTTTTTAAATTTTTTTTTTTAGTTTGTCAATTCTAACTTTTGATTGGGGAACCGGTATCGGCCCCGCGGGGTAATTCGGGGAGTCATACGTCAGTTTGTTTTCTTATCTTTTGTTTACCTAAATTTGACATAATAACCAGCAAAGTTTTTTTTTCCTTCCGACTTTTAGTTGCGTATGAATGAAGCTAAAAGTGCGGAAGATTGGGGGCTTGGATGGCGGACTAATGCATTTGTTAAGGAAAGATAAGATGAAATTAAGAGGAACAAGACAGGTTTCTAAAACTTTACACATTTTCGCCCCCAACCACGGACCCGTTGCTACCAAGGTTGTTGTAGCGTGGTGCGGTTACCGATCCATTCGCAATTGAGCACTCACGATCTTTCCTCTTCCTCTCCAACTCCATCGCATCCTTTAGCTCTCGCTCCCTGCGTAGCGCCTCAAACCGGGTTTTCCGCACAATGTTTCTTTGCTTGTCCGCCCAGTCCGCGCCTCTCTCGTATATCTTCTCGCTTGGCATGTCGACACCGATCCAGAAACGGTACAGGCCCGTGTGCACCAGGAGCCAAGTAAGTACGACCTTGTAGATATACCAGATCACTGCGCGGATCCAAGTCGCGAACGGCAGAAGCAGGCTAATGAAGATTACGCCGGCTGAGATGGGGACTAGAGAGCATTGGATGTGTCAGAAAGTAAGGTCAATGGGCCAGACTCAATGGGCCAGGCTGGCAGTAGTTCCATAATAGAGGGGCCCTTACACATGAACTTGAACTCGTCACTGATCTGCCAGCTATCACCGCTAAGTTGAATATTGTTCATGCCGAAGACACTCGACATGAACGACAAGGGAAGCTAATTCCAGATGTCAGTTCCACATTCTAGTGGTGCTACGCACTGATTGTAGAGCAACTTACGAATATGATTGTCACCACCGTG
This sequence comes from Hypoxylon fuscum, assembly GCA_022578945.1. NCBI lineage: Eukaryota > Fungi > Ascomycota > Sordariomycetes > Xylariales > Hypoxylaceae > Hypoxylon > Hypoxylon fuscum. The sequence goes on along the minus strand of MU399844.1, from coordinate 79,371 downwards.
AACATCACTGCAAAGACTAGAATTAGCCATCTCCTTCTTGGCGGACTCCCCAGATTCAGGAGTAAGGATGGATTATAGAGCAGGTTGAGATAGGCAAATCATGCTCACGAAAAAGACTAGGCAGGAAGACAGAGACGCATAGAGTCTACTCACTGATGGATCGGCCTTGTCTAACGCTCTCGTCGGATTGCTGGACGGCCTGCCACGCCTGAACCACACTTGCTTGCTGCTGTTTGAGATCAAGCAGTGCTTTAACCTATAGTGAATCGTGTCAATGAAACATCCCAGGCAAACGTAATAGGGATGCTCACGCTCTCGGCCGTACTAAGGGCAGTGCCGCGCAACTCTTGAAGCTTTTCAACTCGGCATCGTGCATCCGTCAAGCAATCATCCGCATTGAGTTTAAAGCAACTGTAGACACGCAAACCCTCATCATCGTCAGCCTGCTTCCTCTCATCGCCGTCCATATTCCTCTCTCTAGGACCGGAGCGGTCGCGATCTCGGTCTCGGTCCCGATCCTTCGGCCTGTGACAGTTCCTACGCCAAAAGTTACGGTTGGCCTTGCGCCATTCTCCCGACGGATCCAAGAAATCCTCGACGTTGGCGACGAAATTTTTGAGGACGTCCTCACATGTCTTCGTGATGTGGATCATAATGTCCAATTCTTCAACGATGTCTTTGATTTCCCGTTCGAGTTTGCCCTCGGGGTTGATGTCAAGCAGAGGCACGTGAAGCTCGGATGTGTCGACGTAGCCGCGCGCTCGGTAGACCTCACTGGCACCACCTGTCCAGCGCCAAAGCCTTTCAAATGCAGCGGTTTGTTGATGCATCTTGGGAGATGTGTTAATTATCGCGTGACTATGCATAATAGGAGTTCATACTTACAATATTGCCAATAGCGTTTGAGAACTCGTCGATGAGTTGGGGCTGCAAATCAGAAGTCTTAGTCCGATTAAAGAAAGTGTTCGAACATTCGTCGATGATGATGAGAGCGAGGTCGAATACCGATCGGACTTGTTCCAACCCATTTCTGTCTTCAAGGCGCGCCCTGATCGACCTATGAACGCCAGAAGGATCTTGTTTATTTGTCCCATAACGTTTTGGGAAACAAGTGATGATGGTCTTCTTATCCAAAATCCACATCCAGAGCTGATCAACCATAATGATTCGAGAAAGCTTTTTGATGTTCGTGTTGCAGTCATGGCATTCTCCCGGTTTGATTCCGAAGTCCTCATGCTCCTTCCATCCCTTAGCCTTGCCCTCAGCGCTGTAGTCATATCGATGGAAGTCTTCTGGTTTTGCTGTGGTGGCGCGGTAGACAACTTGATCTCGATCCCTATTCTTAGTGGACTTGAGCGTCCAGTAGTACGCCTGGTCCAAGGTCCGCCTTGGCTGCATCGGAGGGTCGTGACACAGATAGTTTCGTAGCAGACTCTTGTCGCGATAGTTCGTCATACCTTCATATAGCCTCGCGGCATCTAAAAGGTACTGGCCCAGGCAAGACTTTACCTCTACACGCCCTTTTATATCATCTTCTAAATTCTTATGGTTTTCCTTGAGCTCGATTTCTTCCACTAGCTTGTCCATGCTGAAGATCTCGGTGCGGGTACGCCTGGGTTTTTCGTTAAAACCGACTGACTGTGGTTCAACTAGACCTAGGGAGGACTTAGTAGAACCCACGAGGCGATTGGTAGTGTTCCCTATATCATATCAACGATTAAGTTACAATTTTCTTAGGACGTTACTTACTAAACCACGATATGCATGGCGCCCTATGCTCATCGTTATCGTTCAACTTCTTAGATATACCTTTCCTCTCTGCTTGCCTGCCCTTCTTCTCGCGTTTCTCGTTTTCGGCTGCCCTAATCTTGGCTCTTGTTATGATTTTCTCAATCTCCGTCGCAAATAGCTCTCTTTGCCTTGATGTCTCCCAATGCAAATACGGCATCTTCAAATAAGATGTCAGTATATGCAAGAAAACTAATAGACGAGAACTCACAAATAATACCATGTTATCTGGGGTACATTCAGGCTCTATCGTTACACTTATTAGTCTTCATTTAGACTTAGATCTGTTTCATTCCATACCTGATGAGGATATCGCGCATAATGGTCGCATGTGCTGGCCATAAGATAAAGCTTGCCGATTTCCATGCGCTTGGCTGCGCCAATATTCTGGTCGAAGAATCATAGAGGACTTCGTCGTCTTTCGCATAAGCTCATTATGGGCGGCATTGAAATCTACGTACTTTTCGCCGAAATATCGGGCAATCGCTTGCTAATTGTCATGGTGTTGGTTAGCTTTACAAGCTCGTGATAATAGGAGCCACACAAACTTACCTCAGCCCACTAGAGTCAAGTTAACAATAGTCCAGCTCATTTATATGATTTCTTTCTGCAACTGCAAACATAACTTACAATCATATTATTGGAATGAATATGAAAATATCGAATCCGATTGGAGGAGGTATGTCGGTCTCGGTTAAGAAGGTTCTCTTCTGCGTAGAGCAACTTGCTCAGAGTTGTTTTCTGGTCTGGAAACGTGTTCCAGACACTCTGGTCGTTCTCATTAACTCCCTTTCCGTTCTCGAATTGAATTAACGGAACAGCCATATCTTTCTCTGGCTTGTATTGACCATGAGCGCTAGCACTGGGAAACACTGGCGCAGGAGAATTCCTTTTGTTCTTTTTTACTCTCCACGCCTTAACTCTGTTGATGTTATCTTCATACTCGAGAGATTTTCTCCACGCCTTACTGCTTTCCTCTAAGCGTTGTACGAGGTGGTTATCGTATTCGTCTCCTTCGAGAGTCTTACGGAGAAAGTCGATCCGGCGGAGCTCACTCTCGCAATTCGCTTTCCATTCTTCCTTCCTTGCAACAGTCTCTTCAACCTTCCGTCGGTCGTTTCCAAGGTTCGTATGGTGTTCTAAAATTTCTTGCCAGAGAAGATTAGACGGTTCGAAAAAATTCTCACGGTCGCAAAACTCCACGCAACCTAAATAGTGAGACAAAGGGTCCTTAATAACATGGCAGTAGTAGTCCTCTGCGCTAAAGCAGGTCATTTTCACTCTAAATTGAACTGTGAGTTGAACAGTCATGCCAGGAAAATTGGAAGATAGGTTGAGCAAGTTGGTTTAATAGACTTGAGGCTTCTATTAGGTATTTCCCACGGGGAACAGGCCCAAGAGGGCAAGACTCGACAAAAAACCCTCAGAACAGGCATTCATAATCTTCAGCCGCAGTCAATTGTATGGGTGGAATCAGTAGCTACCAGTATTTCGGCCGAATGTACAAATTCGTTGTTAGATAGTCCTACGCGAGCCGGAAGGAATGGCATACATGTTGTTTCGAAACATCGCCAAAACATGGACGGAAGAAGAGTATGTAGTCGAATGCAGGGACTACATTTTGTATGTTTGGTTCAGCTCGGAGATGTAGCCAGTACAAAGTTCCCGACATAGGAATCCATCAAAATTGGAGGTTACCACAGTTGTGACCTCCAATGACACTCTTTTGGAGGTCCCTTGTCCTTTCGAGGGTGAAATCCTGTCAGATTGTACCCCTGCACCGAAGGGATTCTTCATCCAAAAATGTTCTTCTTATCTTATATCTGACAAATCCCAGCCCCGTGGATTCAACTTCTTGGTGTAAGTAATCCCTAGGGCTGCTAAATAAGCATATTTTGGGGGCCGTTTCTTAGTTGGAAATAGGGGTTGGTAATTACTCACCACATAATGTGACCTGTTACCTAACATACCTACGAAGTACTCCCTACAGAAAAGGATCGGCCCTACAATGTTCTCGAACGTTTCAGCGCGAAATTTGATTGTCAGGGATATAGTATGAGGCTCTCGAGTCCTAGATCAGTCTACATGTCCTACGTGCTCGTTTTTTAGGACAAGTCTAGCAATCATAATGTAGTGCGCGTCCGGGATGGGACACAATCATCTACTATGTAAATAGTGCATCACATCAATATATGGTAGGAAGAAAAGGACCGACCGGATAAACAGAATGAGGTGATCTACAAAATTACAACCATTCCAAATCAGACGCTCTTTGCTTCAGGGGTTTCCTGTCTCCTAACCCAACAGAAAGGATCACAACACACACTGACAGGGTTTAACAACCATATGATATCTATGATATGAGGAACCAATCGGAACCTATAACCACTATTTCATGGTTACACAAAGCTCTCCCATAAGGCAGTTGACAGTATTTAAGTTTGATTAGTTAGCTAAATACCCAGACCGGAAGGGGGAAATGTGTGTATCAATCACCTTACATGTTTCATAATTGAATATCTAGCATAGATTTGGAAGGCCCGCTACGGACCATGGCCCGTTCGCATGTGAGTACCTAAGTTTTCGAAGATAGCTGGCTGCATATATGCAACTTTGGGCAAAAGAAACCACCATCATTACAGGGACATATTCGGTACCAAGGTCCTTTCGGTGTCTAATGATCACTCTCTGATGGAATTGGGGGTCGTAAGCCAATTGCACCCGGGGAAAAGACATATGTAGATACCTACATTTATTTGGATGGGAAAAATGTGTAGATACTCCATATCCTCCCTGTAACATGGATATTACTTATGTATGTTACATTCTATTGAGCGCAACGTCCAAAGGCCGAGAAAACAAGAGGAAGAGGAAAACTCCGAAGATGTACAGATATGAGGCGAGCTAGTTAGAGTGACATAGAGGTTATGATATTCTTGCTAGATGCAAGTTACTTCGTCGCCAGGTAAGAAGAATACATGTCTTCCATAGGTTTTAGCAAATTTATTGAACGATGGCCACTTAATCATATTCGTAGTAAAAGGAAGAGAGGCCCTTAATGTCATAACCTAGTAGGATAACGATAGAGATGAATTATTCTTTAAATTCTGCTATGAATATTTTCTTCTTAACCTCCCAAACATTTGTTAGGCGCACTGGCATTGATTCGCGTATCTTAAGCCATGCCCGAACTTAAACACCGGATCTTTGGTATCAAAAGGCACATCCTCCATACTAGCCTCAACAGCCGCATTCGACCGCGGTAAGTCGTACGGCAGCTTCCCTTCCGGCTCAGCAATGCCTAGAACAACATCAAGAAAAGCCTCTGAACTACTTCCAAAACTAGCCAACATCGCTGTTGCTCCCTCCGCTACCTCTGGCACTGCCGCCGGACGATCCAGCTTCATATCTACAATCGTCGGCACAGCCGCATATATAGCGGCTTGCCGCTTGATCTCTTCAGCCGAGAACTCGAGCGAGCCTGCATGGTACGCAGCCTCGAACCCACCCGGTCGGGGCTCGTAAGGGGCTGCAAGTCTTAGAAGAGCGTAGTCGGCATCCTCAGGCTTGTCCACCACTGTAAGATTACGGTCCTCCAAGAATGTCGCATTGAACCCTTCGATATAGAACTTCGTTTCAGCGCCGACACTGCTTAGCGGTAGAATATTCTCCTTGTTGGTGAGCAGCGTGTACGCACGGCGCTGGGTTTCATTACCCAGACGCGCGAAATAATCATTACCGACAATGCGCGTGGCGGCTTCCGGGTCCACGTACGGGTTATCGAAGAGCCCTAGGATGAACTTCTCGCGCAGCAGTTTTCGCACTGAGATATCTAGGCGGTCTTCGCTTATGGTGCCTTCGTGGACCAGTTGCACGATTAGTTCAGGACGAGTCTCGCCGCCGAATTGATCACAACCGGCATTCAGGATACGTGCGGCGCGTTCGAGCTCAGTTAAGGTCTCGACACCCCATGCTCTTGCGGGCATATACTGCCCGGCGATTGTCGTATCAGTGATTAAGCCCCAGTCAGTTACCACGATCCCTTCGAAGCCGAGTTCATTGCGTAAGAGGTCCGTGACGATCTGCTTATTGAATGAGAACCCCACAGGGTCAAATTCGGTGTCGATCGGGCGGCTATAGTACGGCATTATCTGCCGAGCACCTGCTGCAATTGCTGCCTTGAATGGAATGAGATGATAGTCGAGGTTGTTACCGGGATAGGTCTCGTTCTTGCCGTACACGAAATGGGAGTCTTCGCCATTTTCCATGGGACCGCCTCCAGGGAAATGCTTAGTGACCGTGGTCACGGAACGAGAGCCCAATTTATCACCCTGGAAGCCTTTGATGTACGCGGCGAGGAGCTCAGCGGTTAGATTCGCATCTTCTCCGAAAGTACCGGAAATTCGCGCCCACCGCGGCTCCGTAGATAGGTCAACTTGCGGATGTAATGCAGCGCGGAGGCCGACAGCGAGATACTCCTCCCGGGCAATTTCAGCAAATTTCTTGACAAGGTCCGCATCCCGAAGAGCAGCAAGTCCAAGAGTCTCGGGCCACTGAGAGAAGCGACCTGCGTCAAAACCAGTGCCTATGTTCTCGGTGAAGGAGTGGCGTGGATCAGAAGATAGAGTGATAGGTATACCAAGTCGCGTGTCTGCGGCTCGTTGCTGAACGAGATTGTAGAATTCGGCAACCTGAGCCGCGTCTGTGACTGTGCCGACGAGATTAAAGTGCGTTAGCAGCTGGTTTCCAATCATGAAGTCAGTGCTGTTCCGAGTTTTGCCGTCTCCTTGGTCCAACGTGCCGTTGGCTCCCTGGTACAGCATCGCATGGAACATCTGACCGACTTTCTCCTCGAGGGTCATGCGCCCAAGGAGATCTTCGACCCTGTCGTTGATACAGAGTGAAGCATTTCGGTAGGCCGGAAGCGCTTCACTCCCACTTGTCGCTCGTCTGGGGAGCGACTTCTGAGTGCTATAACAGGAACTATTCGGTAGCCATGCTGAGAACGCCAAGAGGCCAAATAAAGCTCGACGGAGATTACTAGGAGAGCCCATTATGATTTGCATCAAATACCAGTAACTATGACACTTGCTGGGGGAGGCTCACGATCAATCTGCGGGCGTTACTCGGAATCCCGACTCTATTTATCGCCTCCACCATAACGTGGCAAGCGGAGGATGTGGGGACTATATTCCGCGTGAAGCCATCACGATTAAATCACGAGATCATGGCGACGGCTAGTCAATACTGTATTGAGGGTGTCGGCCCTTCCGTCGGCGTATACTTTAGACGCTACCCAGGTTTTTGTCTCGGCACAACGTGGTTAAGCTCCAGCTTTTTCTTTCCCCAGTCTCAAATTGCTTAGATCCAAATACAATTCGGTGTGGGTTTGCGGAGAATGTGGGGAAGTTACCAGGGAGCTAGATGACGGACTATCACAAGTCCTGGAGGATAGTAGGATACAAGGGCTTGGCGGCGTCCATCGAGTATTTTTGCATGGGTAATGAGGATGTTGTTGATCTGACGGGAAGACGCTCGGTATTACTTAGGTAAATTTTTTTCTTCAATCCGGTATCGCTTAGACCTACTTAAAAGTCTTGATCCTCCCCGTGATGAAATGAGGTGCTAAGATGAATAGCCGATTCAATGCGAAGACATCAGTGAAGAGGCTTATTTTATTAAGGAAAGATATATAATTACTTCTCGAAGACGTGTAATGTCACCTTAACGCAGGTGAAAGCCTGAATTTATTAAATATAGAGACAACACGTCATTAGAGAATTCTTTGAAGAGCTAGCACCAACCATTGTCCGAAAAGCGATGGGCAGGTACCTACGTATTGACAGAGCCTTAGTGTTAATTAGTTAGCACTCGTAAAGAAAATTCTCGCGGTAGATTATGAAATAATGTCAAGAGCTATCGAGATAGCAACCTATGCCCCTTTGAATGGTCTAGCAAGGTTACACGAGCATTAAATAGGGGGGAGGATGGGGACATGTTCAGCCACACTTAGCCACAACCCCTTTTACAATCTTGTGTAACCGGAGGTAGATAAAGATAACCCAGCCGAGGTCATCAAAATGACATGACCCAGCATACAACACTTAACTTTCATGTTTCTCCCAGGCAACGACCGTCAATGCCAACGACTTGAGTGAAATCAAAACGTGTCACTCAAGCCTGTGACTTCTGTCATAAGCGAGGAATGAGGTACAAGATCCTGGCACCTCTTTATCCCGAAAACGCCGAGTCTTGTCTGGCCTGCATCGAGTACGGCCAAGAATGCACGCGCAAACGCCCACCAAAGAAACACGGCACAAAGTCCCGAGGCGAGACTGTTGGGAGAAGTTCCCAGATTGAGCAGGAGCACGACTTATCTATCTCCTTTGAAATTATTCATTTTTAAACTCAATTACGAACATCTCGACATCTTCACTTGGCAATCGCAAGATTATCACTATGTTGCTCGACACAGTCACCCGAGGTGAGTCGATCCAGACTTCTCAAGCCTCCATCTTAACTAGTACCACTAGCGGTTTTCCACTTTTCTGCCAACGTGAACTCTGGGTTGACTGGCGCGATGGCTCGCTCCCAGGTAATCCGAAGGACTACACGAGTTTGATATGCATGTGCGCCTTGAGTGCTTAGCATGTATTCGACGGCGCCTTGTTCGACGAAGTGGATCCAGCCGAAAGCGCGACTCTAGCGCACGATTACTTGCAAGAAGCTGTGCGCTACGTCCTAGCAGACCTCGAGGGCCCGTGCATGGACCTCGTCAGGTCTTACGGTTTTCAGGCTCTATTACTGGGGGCCCGGAATGGAAACCATTCCATAGTCCACAAATATTTCGGGCTTTACCATGGGATCTGGGTTCAACTTAACCTCCACGATGAATGCCGTTGGCTAGCGGGGATCACCGAGTATGATAGATAAGTCCGGCGTCGGCTCTGGTGGGCCATCCGGGGCCCTCTTTTGAATCTCAGTGCAATCGATATCCTCGCGTGCTTCACCATCCGACCTTAATCCCCGGTTGCGATGGCCAGTTTGAGGATTGGTCCGCCGTGTAGAACCCTGTGGGTCTCCCAATGGACTTGTTGATAGCGAGGCCGGATCCTAGATCAACTATTTCCGGATCCTAGTAGCAACAACAGTATATTCTCCGCAGACCGGCAACCGGCGTTCACATGGCCATATCATTCAACGATTGCTTAAATCGCAGAATTTTCCGCTCATGGTCTTATATATATCAATTATTAGCCATAGACTCTATCTATACGATCATTGGGCTTCTGCGTCTCCTTCTTTCGGATTATATGCATTGCTCCGCTTCTGAATGTTCGACCTCCACTCGTAGTACTCCCTGTTAACCATGACGGGGTACTTCATCGGGTTCTCCTCGCTGACACAAGTCGGAACCGCCTCCAGGAGTTTGTTTCGATCAAACCCGAAGAAGAACGGCGCAGAGTATCGCTCCCTGCCGCTCTTGTTGATAACCCTGTGGACGGTCGAGACGAAGAAGTCGTTCGTCTGTCTCATGAAGCAGTCCGCGATGTTGACCACGAACGACCCGGGCATCGGCTCCGCTTTGATCCAAGTCCCGCCCTTGCTCAGGACCTCGAGGCCACCCGCCGAGTCTTGCGTGACGATGGTGAAGCACTCGGCGTCTGTGTGCGCGCCGATCCCGTTTTGGTCTTCGACTGAATGCTTCTGCTCCGGGTAATGCAAGATGCGCATACCCGCCTCGGGTCGCCGCACGTATTCATCGAAATAGTCTTCTGGCAGGTGAAGAGCCAATGCGAATATGCGCGTTAGACGGCGCGCTAGGCGAAGAAGCTGTGTGTGGTACCCGTACAGACCTTCGCGGAATCCAGGAAGATCCGATGGCCAGATACTAATGGATGGTTCGCTCTTGTCTACTGCCTCGGGGTCTTCTGCTGGGTCGTACGCCCAATTGAAAGCTTCGCTCAAGTCTGCGCAAGTTTATTAGTTACGGCAAGTTGAATTTTATCATATTCGCCAACAGGTACCTTGATGCTTCCAGCCATTTCGATTGTAGCACTCCATGGGATGAAATCCGACGTACTCGTTGGGCACTTGACCCGTGAATACTTCCATCTTCTTTTCCTCCGGCAGCGCAAAGAAGCGCTTCGCCTGATTCATGACTTCATCTGCGTATTTTTGATCGATGCCCTAGGAATGCCAGGTCAACATGATAGCGGGGAACTACTCGAGATGCGCAATTCTCACATGATTTACCAAGTAAAAGAAGCCGATATTCCGCGACGCTTCTCGAATCTCTTCAGCTATGGCTTGCCGGTCTTCTAGCTTTTCGCTCCAGACTCTCGAAGCATCAATGGTCGGAATTTTCTCTAGGGTGGTTGACTCATTTGAGTAGAAGCTGTACACGCTGCCGTTCATCAACTTGACCGTCCTCGGGCCGGGCCGGGCTTCGGTAACCGTAGTCGTTTGGGACATTTTGGGTAGGGAGAACAACACTTTATCGCCTAGTATCAAGGCAGTTCGTTTTCACTTAAGCACGCGTGGCTAGTTATAAAAAACACCACAACACATTGGCAATATCTAGTTTTAATAGGAATCTCAAGACATTCTCACAGCTTACGACTCCAAATCGCTATCAACGACACTTCCAGCAGTACTACCCTCCCTATTCGAGAACTACTAAACTGAAACGTATCTGCCGTCCCGTCCCGCACCCTCTAGTAACTAGATTGGGAACCCCCCGATATCTCGAGCGGGGACTGATAAACCGGAAAACTGCAGAAGTTGTACGCGAGCGAATCACTCTTTAATTGGCCGACCGGGGTCGACCGTCCATCAGCGGCCCCGCAGGTTACCATCCGGGGTGTCGTTAGTGCTCTTGATATCTCTAGCATATCTGATATGTATGTATTATCAAAGGTCCCCGATTATCTATATACCAGGCGGCCGGCATCTTATCGATGATTGCCGCCACGATGGCCTGCGGCTCCAGCCGCCCAGCTACCGCCCTGGTTCAGCTAGCTGATTGGCAATTAGGGGAATGGTTTATTTGATAGTCGATATGTTTCTATAAGGCATGCCATATCCCAGGAAACATGGGAGCCGGCGGTCACTATACCCCGTGCAACCTCGTTTCCCAGCTTAGACATCTTAGGGTAGGAGGGCAACTTTCTTGACGAAGACAATGGCGCCCGAGACATCTTTCATCAGTCGCCTCGGCCGGCGGATCGAGGTAAAACGGGACACCGATACAGATGTAGATATATACGTTAATAAGGACACCCGCCCCTTGCCGCCTTCGCGACGTCCCTATGGCCCGTGGCACTTCGTCGGCCTATGGATGGTCACGGGGTCTTTCAACGTCGGAGGATGGACTACTGGCTCGTCGTTGATCTCACTCGGCCTTAATGTCTGGGTAAGTAGCAATCAGTTTCAGTTAATTCACAGGAAGAAAATTAAAGCTGACAGGATACAAATGCAGCAATCCATGCTTACTGTCATCATTGCGCACACCTTTGTTGGGTTCGTCTGTATTGCTGGCGGGCACCCTGGCGCAAAGTGGCACATTGGCTTTCCCATGTGGATGAAGCAGAACTGGGGTATCTGGGGGTATCTCTTCCCAATGGTACGATATGCTCCCCTTTAACTGCCCACCCCTTACCCTTGACATACATACATCGCTTACACATCTAAGGCGATCCGCGTCTTCCTATCCTTCGTCTGGACAGCGACAAATACCTGGTACGGCAGCCAATGTCTCAAAGTGCTGCTGACCTGCATCTGGCCCTCCTTCCTCAACCTCAACACCAAGCTCGCCTCCGGCGCGATGCAGGTGTCCGACTTCGTAGCCTTTGTTCTTTACGTGTTGCTCTGCCTGCCGCTCATGTGGTTCAAGCCCGAGAGCTACAAGAAGCCGTTCCTCGCCGCGTCCGTCATCGTCGCCACCACCGTCTTCGTCCTCCTCGTCTGGGCCACGAAACGCGCCGGCGGCGGGGGCGCTCTGCTTGCCGACGTAAGCGGCGTTTCGGGTGTCGCACCCGCTAAAGGAAGTGCACTAGGGTGGGCATTCGTAGCCGCCATCACGGCCAACATCGGCGGCATCGCGACGCACATGTGGTCGCAGTCCGACTACACGCGGTACGCGCGCAAGCCGGGCGACCAGGTCCTGGCGCAGCTAGTCATGGTACCCCTAGGCACCATCGTGGTGGCCTGCGTGGGCCTCGTGTGCACGTCGTGCGCGGCGACGCTGTACCCGCAGGAGGCGACGCTGCTGTGGCAGCCGTACGCGTTCCTGGACGCGGTGCGGCGGTACGAGGACAGCGGCGGGGCGCGGGCCGGCGTGGCGCTCGCCAGCGTCGCCTTCGTGCTCTCGCAGTTCGGCATGGTGGTCGCGTCCAACAGCGTGGTCGCGGGCATCGACCTGGCCGCGCTGCTGCCGCGCTGGTTCACCGTGCGCCGCGGCGGCTACTTCACCGTCGCCTTCGCCTTCGCCATGCAGCCGTGGACGCTGCTCAACAGCGCCACCAGCTTCCTGACCGTGGTCGGCAGCTTCAACGTCTTCCTGGGCCCGCTCATGGGCGTCATGTTCGCCGATTACTTCCTCCTGCGGAAGACCACGGTCAAGCTGACGGACCTGTACGGCAGCGGCCCGCAGAGCATATACTGGTACGCCAAGGGCTGGAACATACGCGCGGCCGTGGCGTGGATCGCGGGGGCCTGGTTTCTTATACCCGGGCTGGCGCAGAGGGCCGTGGTGCCTAAGGATATCTGCCCCGGGTGGACACGGCTGTACCAGCTATCATGGTTTCTGGGGTGTATCGTGCCGGGGCTCTCGTACCTGCTGCTCGACTACTTCTGGCCTATCCAGGATAAGTTGGCGGTAGACGACGATGATTATTTCGGCACGTTTGGGGATTCACCGATTATGCGTGGTAGTGAATCCCCTGAGTCAGATTCGGTGGTGGGAGAGAAGGTCGCCCCTAAGGAGAAGGTGCTTGATATTTGATAACACACTTTCTACCTATTATAAATACACATTGGCACTTGCAAAACATAATGATGAGACTCATGATCATTATTTACGAGGTTCTACGACTCCTTTCGTGGATTTCTAAAAATTTCGCTTATAAACATCGCTTGCTTTGATTCGCATCGTCCATCGTATAATGTTGATATGTTCATAAATCTTGTCTTTTGTCATCTCTATACAGTTCTCCCAACACCTTTTGATTTTTGTCCTACCATTGAGTCCGCTTATTAACAGACCGCTCGTATGTGCTTAGCCGCTTTAGACAAGTAGATATGCATCACCAACCCGACCAGATAGATCAATCACCGTGTCGACAGCAAATTCAACGCACTCCCCGCCAGTATAAAGCCCGCCTGGTCCTTACTCACAGCATGCCTCGTCCCAACCAGCAGCTCCTCGCCCGTCTTCGCGCTCTTGACCTTAAGCGCGACCTCGCCCTTGCCGCCGTTCCGCAGCATCTCGTACAGCCCCACCGTAGAAACCTCGTCGCCGGCGCCGATGCGGTCGTAATCCGCCTCGTCGGCGAACGTCAGCGGCACCACGCCCTGCTTCTTGAGGTTGGTCTCGTGGATGCGCGCGAAGCTCTTGCAGAGCACGATGCGCGCGCCCAGGTACCGCGGCTGCAGCGCCGCGTGCTCGCGTGCGCTGCCCTCGCCGTAGTTGTGCTCGGCAACCACGAGCCACGGTCGACCGGCCTCGCGCCAGCGCTTCCCGAGCTCCGGGATCGTGTGCTGCGAGCCGTCGAGGTCGTACGCGACGTTGACCTCACCCGTCTCCGCGTTGATGGCCGTGTTCAGCGTGTTGGCGCTGATGTTCGGCAGGTGGCCCTTGTACTTGAGCCAGGGGCCGGCGGCCGAGATAGTGTCGGTCGTGCACTTTCCTGTGACTTTGACGAGCACGCGGAGTCCGGTGAGGTCGGAGGCTGGGAAGGGCTCGAAGGGCTCGAGGAGCGCCAGACGCTCGGAAGAAGGCGAGATAGCTACGCTGACTGAGGGGTCGGGGGCTTGGGTAAGGACACGGAACTCTTCTCGTGCTACCTCGAAGGGTTTAGTTGGAATTTCAAGACCCGAGGGAGGGGTAAATCGGAATTCCTTGCCAGAAGGGGTAGGAAGGGAGTCTGTCATGGGGTTGAAGGTAGTGGTGCCCGCGAAAGCCATCGCAGTCACGATTTCTGGCGAGGCAAGGAAGTTCATAGTGTCGGGATTGCCGTCATTGCGGCCACGGAAATTTCGGTTATATGAGGTGAGGATGGCATTGGACGTGCCCTTTTCAACGCCATCTTGTCGCTTCCACTGACCGATGCAAGGCCCACAAGCGTTTGATAACACAGTACCACCTGCCTCCTTGAAGGTGTCTAAGGGGCCATCTCTCCGTAGGGTTTCTCTAATCTGGTCACTGCCGGGTGTTATGTAGAAATCGGATGCGGGCTTCAAACCAGCTTCCATCGCTTCACGGACCATACCCTCACATCGTGTCATATCCTCGTACGAGCTATTTGTACAACTTCCGATAAGACCCGCTGACAGTTTATCCGGCCAGTTCTGCTCTTGGACGGTTTGCTTAAACTGGGAGAGTGGCGTGGACAAGTCAGGGGTGAAGGGGCCGTTGATATGGGGCTCTAGTTGAGACAGGTCGATAGTGATGATCTCGTCGTATTTGGCACCGGCGTCAGCCTTAAGCTGGACAATTTCAGAGAACTTCTTCGCTTCCGCAGCTACATCGTGACGGTGCGTTGCCTCCAAATATCGAACGTGGGCCGAGTTGAAGGGGAAGATAGACGTAGTAGCGCCGACCTCGGCTCCCATATTGCAAACGGTGGCCATTCCCGTACAACTCAGCGTTTCGACTCCAGGTCCAAAATATTCGATAATAAATCCAGTACCACCACGAACCGTGAGCTGTCCAGCGAGATTCAGGATAATGTCCTTAGGTGAGGCCCAGCCACTGAGCTTGCCCTTTAGCTCCACGCCCAGGACACGAGGTGCCTTTAATTCCCAGGGCGCACCAACAAGAGCCTCGACAGCATCAGCACCACCGACGCCAATGGCAATGGTCGAGAGACCTCCTGCATTGGGCGTGTGACTATCGGTACCCAGCATCATTAGACCGGGTGCGGCGTAATTCTCTAAGACACTCTGGTGAATGATACCAGCACCCGGTGGCCAGAACTCGATGCCATATTTCTTTGCCGCCGACTCCAGAAAATCAAAAACCTCCTGATTCATCTTTATACCAGATTCTAAGTCGGATTTCGCACCATGTTCGCCCACGATCAAGTGGTCGCAGTGTATACTAGCCGGTATCGCGGTCGAGGGTAGGTTGCACGTCATAAACTGCAAGAGAGCCATCTGCGCCGAGGCATCTTGCATAGCCACCCGATCCGGCATAAGCTTGAGGTTGGCCGTTCCCCGGACATTGCGCCCGCCGTTTGTATTCGTCAAGAGCGATTCCTCGGCATTGTCAAGATGGCTGTAGAGAATTTTCTCAGCCAGGGTGAGAGCTGTACCCTTCCCCAGCACCTCCTTCACCTTGTCGTAGTTCTTGGCCAACTTCAGATACGGCGGTATTCGCGGGTTGGAGTTGTCGAAGGTGGGCGTCGCAAAGGATCGTGCACGAGGAAGGTATCCTTGCCGATACCGACTCACGAGTCCCTACACACTATATTAATTAAATGGTCGATAATTGAATGGTTCAATTCATGTACCTGAAGGCTAGTGCCTCGACGGCAGGTAAGATTAGCTGCCCTCATCCTTCACAATTGTCATCGCAAGAGCAAAAGCACACGACAAATTTTCATTTACCACCAAAAGAAAAAAGAGGAAAAGAGGAAAAGAGAAAAAAAAGTTCAAGCCGTCAATTGGCAATTGACAATTCAGTCGTTCTGATTGGGTGAACCCAAAAAAATAGTGCTGCGATGCCGGAGTGGGTCTCTTCCTAATGTCCAAAATCTGGGGTACAGCTATGACGTACAGCATAATCTTCCCGCCATGATATGTTAAAGGTATGAATACCTAGTGTTGGTAACAGTATTTCTAACCGCCAATCCAGTCAGGAATAATGATATAATCACCATCATCACTTCCTTCCTCTACCTCTCCTCCGCCCTCCTCTACTTCTCCTTCTCCCCTGCCCTCCTCCTCTTCTCCAGTCTCTGACGTGGACGTAGTGGGCCTTGCACGACGATGCCTTTTCCTTTGTGGGGTTGACGGTGCAGGCCCCTCTGCCCTTTTTCGGATGGGTTTCCCATCCTCCCCCATTGGCCATGGCCGGTAGTCGAAGAGCTCGTAAGTATATTCGTCAAATTTATATTCTTTGAAGTATTGGTCCACCGTCTAGATGATGGCGAGACGGATTGTCTCTTTTTCCTCCGGTGTAATATACTTCTGTACCACAAGAGCTCTCAAATCCTCGATTATCCTTGTTGCCAGCCCGTAGTAGTTCCCGGCCTTGGCCATCTCGGCCAGATGGCGGTGGACGAGGTCGTTCCTCTGGGCGTACATTGTTATGGCTGTTCTAATGCTTGTATAGACAGGTATTTTAGCCAAAACGGCCAGGTTCTCGATAAGGGTGGTCATTGGTGTGGGCAGCTTTGTTGTAGAGGATTGCAGTTGGTTTTCCTCAAACGTGAGGATTTTGTCGATATTGATCCATGATTGTGTAAGAAATATTTTCATGGCATCGTTCTCAGAGTCTGGACGGGTCGATTCTTCCCCCTTTTGCGTTGTCTCCTTTTTCTGTATTTTCTTGGCTTCTTTCGAGACTTCTAGCGCCATTTTCCTTAGGTCCCCAACCGCATTGGCAAAATAATCGCCATATCTTAGGAAAAATCCATCCTTGGATAGTTTTTCGAGTTTCTCTCGGCATTCCGCAAATTTCGAGTCTGTGTCAATTCGACGGGTCATCTCGGCTTTGAGTCCTGATAGAGTGCCTCGTAGTGCTTGTACGGCTGGTGTGTCGGCGGTGTCGAGGTCTTCCCCAATTCCCTCTAGACTTGCGACGATCTGTCTGGCCTTCTTCTCTGTCAGCGGGCTCATAACTCGTTGGCCGTTTTTGTTTTTCTCAATAAGCTCTCGTAGCCATTGGGTTGTCTGTGAGATCGGTTCTACATCGGTACTTCCAGCATCGTTTCCTCCACGGCGTTTCTTTATATTAAGAGGGAGGAGGTCTGCTTGTTGAGACATCATAGTCGTCAAGGAGTGCCGATTGGATGGGTTTGGTTACAAGAACAGCGCAGAATGGCAGAAATTTGAAATCGTGATGGTATGTTGATGGTATGTTGATGGTATTTGACCAGAGCTTAATATGTCAAAATCACAGGGACCGGAGCTAAGTATTTATAACACGGATGCTCTTTCACCACGGGTTGGCATATAAAGTTCAGAGTTAAAAATCGTTTCGACCTTAGGCTCCCCTTTTGGATCGCAATTATAACTTAATCAGCTTTAATTTCCCGTGGCATAATACCTACTGCCTAATAGTAGGATATATTCCTAATTTGTAATTTATACTAATCATACAGTTTATGGAAGCGGTCTCCAGAAAACTGTATACTTAGACGGCAAGAATCATATCTTCCTCGGCAGGCTTGTTGCTACAATTTAAGGCATTGGGTATACACGGGTGGGGACTGCATTCTCTACGCATTACAATCGTAAAGAGATTGTTCCTTAAGCTCAAGCCAAGGCTTGCCGAATCTTTGAATATTTATGTGATTATTGAACTACCGGTTTATCCGGCTCATTCCAAATCACATTGTTGCATTAGAAGCTTCGTCTCGAAGCTTTATCTTCAATGGTATCCCTTCTTATATGCCCGATGCTAGGCAATGCAATGCAATGCGCCCATTTCTGCCAAATGCTAAATCCACCATCGCAATAAAAGCCATGTCCTCGGAATCTAGGCTCTAATATCTCGGACCAGCATGACCCATGGCACGCGACCATGTACTTATACACACTTGTATACTCGAAAAAAACCGTTGAATGCACGTCTTCTGGACACACTAATTCAAGAAACCCTCTATAGCGGCGTTTCGAAACAATTCCTGTGATCACGATGAATCTTCATCCATCTCGTCGACTGAATCTGGTTCTCTTTCTAGTCCATTCATGTGCTTTGAATTTCTGAGAAGCTTCTCCCGTCGCTGTGAATAGAATGTAGCCGCCATATCGTCGAGTTCGTCTAACGCAGCCACCCATGTAGGGTTATGCTTTACACGGTCAGGTAAGTCAGGTCCGACACAGTCCTCTTCGTCCTCTCGACGCTGCTTCGCTCTACGGGCTGCGGCCTTGCCGAAGTTACTCTTTCTGGTTCCTCGTCGGCGAATTTCACATTGTTTCTCGCGGTACCACTTTTGGGAATGAGGCCGCGTCCAGTGAATTCGCGGATCAATGTGTGCAAAGTGCGTTGCTGGGCGAGTCTGTCGCAACGGTTGCTCATATCCAGGCAGGCCGAACAACGGGGAGTCAGGTCGATTGGCTTCATTGAGCTTGCCATAAATGTACGAGTCGAATTTCGCAGGTTCATGGTGAGCCACCCAGGCCTGACGTCTCTCTTCTGGGTTCAAGCGTTTCCAACTTCGTCCCTTAACCGTAGATGCGAGCGTGGATTTGGTGATAGGAAATCTAGCAGGTGCATCTATGCTATTTTGCTCTCCAGTATGCTGAGGTTCATGTCCAACAGGCTGGGCTTTGTGTTGCGTTGAAGTAGACGGGTCGATTGCTCGTGGTTCTGGAACGGTCTGGATGTTTGAAACCACCGTCTTCTCAGAATTCGGCGGCAGGAATGCAGGACTAGCCTTGGTACCAGAGTCTGGTTGAGGCAATGAAGCATCTAAGTTAGCGGCTCGGCTCTTCTCGCGCGAAGTACCATTTGACGTTAACGGAGATGCTGTCCTCGGACGCTCGACTATCTCACGTATGAATGCCTTCACCTGTTCAGGATGAAACTGCGGCGTGGGCTTTGCTATAAGGCGCGGTTCGGAAATTTTCTCATTGGTACTCAAAGCATTGTCCCCCACGGTTGAAGGACCATTAGACACTGATGGGTGATCATCGACTGCAACACCATCTGTGTCCTTTTCCACTGCAGCTAAATCCTGTTTGTGGTCAACCTGCTGGACTCGCTTTCCATTTTTATCAGGTAAGTCTGTAGATTCCTTATCAGGTGGGTAAATAGGTTGTGAAACCTTCCAGCTGCCATTGACTACCTGTTTGCTCTGCGAGTCTGAAAGGGGGGGCCGCGGACTTGATGGAACCAATGTTGGCACGGGGCGAGGAGCAATTTTCGTAACGGGCTTCTTCGGGAGGAGGTTGGCTGGCGGATCTGAGTGGCTGTTGCGAGTATGGTTCTGAGATTTTTGAACTGAAGGAATATTAACCGGAGGAGTATTAACATGCTCCGTAGATTTATGCACACCCTTGTTCGAGGCAGTTTGCACTTCTATTGATGATTCATTCGCAGATGTTGCCTCTTCGACTTCGCGACTACGCTTCACGCCGGTGCCGCGGCCTGTGATAGCCTCCATACGCTGCGTCTCTTTGGGAAGACGCTCACGGTCGCAAGCTTTGCGCTCCACTTGATGAGGGTCCTTCATTGGTACGCTGGGTGTAGACTTGTGGCTAGTGTCAGAGACCCGAGGGTGAAGACCATTAAGAGACTTATCGTGAACCTTTCTCACACTAGAGTGTAAAGTTTTACGGGAAGGTTTGGGCTCTGGGTCGTCTCCTGTAAGGTCTATGACGTTATGGGGTGAAAAGGGTACCTTCCGAGCTGGCGGTGCTTTATGCAAAGGCTTTGCTCTAGTTCCTTGGTTTTCGCGTTTTTTGCATCCATTCATCGCTTCTGACGAAGTTGGATGCGCCTTCCTGGGATGGAGGGCAAAATCCGAGGCTGTCGTAATTTCAAGGTCGCTGTCCTCACTATCCGGCTTTTTGATTTTCGGATATGAGTAAGTACTACTCTTTGTTAGGGGAGGTGCATTATGGCGAGCGCCCCGCCCTTCGTGATCTGTGTCGCTTGCTAGTCGTTGTCTCTTGACTGGTCGTTTGTCTAAAGAGGAAGATTCTCCAGTAGAACTACGATTTAGAGATGGCCTTGAATCAGGGTCGCGGGTTGCCGACGTGGGAGTTGGTATTTGCCTAGAAGACGTACTACCAGTGGTCTTCCTCGCGGTCCTTTTGTCAGGAAGCTGTTTCTTCTCACTGGTAGGCCTCTCCCTTGTAGGCCCGTACATTGTGAAGGGGGTTTTGACAGTGATAGCATCACGTGTCTTTTCTTCCTGTGGTACCATGTTAGTTGGACGACCGTTTGTGTGTGACGAAGATGGCTGGGATGGTTGACGATTGTTGGACTGTTGCTGGCTTAAAGAGGAAGGAGACGTTGCAGCGGTTGAAAGTCTAGGCAAGCATTTGCTCTGCTTGTGTTTTTCACAGTAAGGCCCTCCTAGCAAAACAATTGCCTCGCATTCTTCGAATTGACATTGCCGTAAAAGGTATCGGCTACTGTCCATAGCTGAATTATGATCGAAACCAATCATATGTACCCCAACAACACAATGCCACAGGAAGGCCTGCCCAAGCCCCAGTACGTGGGCGGCTGTGGAGGTTTGTGGAAAGAACAATGCGATGCTTGGGTGTGTTTCTCTAAGGATTGTTGTTTAAACCGTGTCATCTTAGCCCAGGTTGCCTCTTGGATGGAGACAGGTTCAATAGTTGCAGACACAGCAAACTACATATGATATTAACAAGGGCAAGAATTAGGTGGGTTTGGAAGGCGAGTCTTTAAGTCAGATGATTAAACGACGACTGGGAGGGAGGGTAGGTATAAGGAAGGATGTGACAAGGTTAGAGAAGGTGTGATGAAATGAGTAAATAAAGGCAAATAGGAATTAAATTTTAAGCATAGGCGAAAACTTACTAAAACGGCCGAGAGCAGAGATCGGCAAAAGTGTGAGAGCAATAATGATAATGATGAAAAACAGAAAAGTGGTTCGAGGAGGAGATGGGCAAAAACAATCCACAACACAATGCCGCCGTCCGCTCGTGGTGATGCTACCTAAGTATTATAATATACCCAACCCATACCGGTAAACAGGAGAAATTCCTATAGACAATTGTTAGATAAGATAAGGAATATAAGCAATCTATGACTGATAGTAGATGAATATAACGGCTGGTCTCAGATCTTTTTAGCTTTCATTTCGAGTCGTCAACCTGCAGGACGCAGCGGTTTCGAGTTCCAAGGGATTTGCCCTAAACCCTCAGGTGGTCTATCCACCGCAGCCTTTGGCCCTGCCTCATGGCGGCAATGCAAGGTAGGGCTCCAATATAGCGGAACATGCAGCAACTCCTGTCTGCATTTGCTTTATCTTCTCCCAAAGTGATAGACGGGCCAATAATTTAGGTATGACGAGTCCTGCATAAAGTTGGGAATCGAAGACGCGTTTTCGTAAGAAAACTTGGCTTTGATTTTAGGCGGGTTATAGAACTCGAAACCAGAAGTTCCTAGACGCAGTCGGACCTTTTACCAGTTTGCTCATCACCGACCAGCCTCGTCGTATAATAAAATAAGAAATTGCAAAGGAGAGTCCTGAATGATAGAGACCGAAAAGAACATACCGACAAAGATTTGCACCCTCACAAAATCCGGTCTGGCGCAGTTGCAGGGCTCCTTCGTCATCATCCACTGATGGATTCGCTGCGAAAGACTAGACGCTGGATTGGACTAGAATGGGATAGGTCGCGCCGGTCGGGATTACGCTTCGGACGTGATATGAAACAACTTCACGGATCATATAGGACGATTTCCATTATACCGTACAGTGATCTGCTAGATATCACGTTCCGAGTATTTTATGCAACAACATGAAGTAAATGTTGCCATGAGTTGTGGGATAGTTGGCGCGTAAAAGGTGAATTCGTTAGAATACAAGCACGCTAAATGATGAGTTAGCGGTGGTAGGTAAACGGGTGGTCCGTGCGTTCAATTCCTCTAGCGTGCGGTCGGTATCGGATTATTATTAGACGCGCTTTCCTATTTAATCAAAGCGGGTGGGCGGGCGGGCAGTCTGGCAGTTTCCATGAGGACGCCTACTCTTATCATTCTTAAACATTATGACTTCATTTATGTATCTGTTGGCAATTAGGGTTCAAGACAGCCAAAGAAGTACTCACCATGGTAGCACTTGCTCACAACGAGACCATCTATGGACAATTGAATAAGCCTCGAGAAAGCAAATGTAACTTAAGATAAGCACATGGGATAACCAAGAAATAACATTGAACCTATGTACCATGTAGGTAAGTATAATCTCTTTTAAGAATTGTTTTTTGCCATTTGAAAACCATCATGTCCCTGATTGTGCTACATTCATATCCATGGATCTTGGCAACTCCTTGGTCACCAACATAAAATCATTAAAATCTGTAATAGAATTTTTTCTATGATATCAACACTTCATATCAAGTACCATTGTCAGAATTTCAAGTCAACTTCGGTGAACCGCACGACTCTAGAACAAATCTTTCATGCTCCTTTAATAAGATACATAATATGCTATTCATTATTATAGTAAGTACCACCTAAAGGCGCCATATGGAAATTTCTATCTCCGTGCAAAAATAAAATCATTGACCACGGATCTCTATATCATCCTCATTTCCGACCTGTTCCCAGTCGCCACCTCATTTGTCAATTTTAGAGTATTCCAAAATATTTGGAGATGGTGGCCTATAGTGGTCTTCCTACTTCTGCATGTTGGTCCTGCTGACTGCCACCAGGAAATGATTGGATGAGAAAACGCCAACTTCTGACGTGTCACATAACATCCTTTGCATCACACCACCCATCTATTTGAATCCTTATGAACATTGCACTGACAGGTATACTTCACCCATTAAAGAGCTGGCTATGTTGAAACAGCGATCCTAACGAATGAATGCTACTATGCTAATAGTTTTATTGTAAGAATACCACTCCAAGCGAAATGGCGTTTTAAACAAGCACCTGGGTGTCCAAGTCACAAGAGAATAGTATGGACCAGCAAAGCCCTCGTCGTTTAGTATGTGGTGAGTGCAGTAGCGCTGCAACCCTAATAAAAGGAATTATTGCTACTGCTATAAAGCAATTCCAATTAATGAATGCATAAGGCCTCGGGGCTAAATTCCGAACCTGTCGAATTAATACGCGATAATCATGGTGGAATGAACTTTGTTACTTCTGGCCATTGCAGCCACTACATGTAGCTTTAGCCACTCCAGCCACTCTAGACGACTGCGAAGCGCGCATTTGGCTGCGGAGCGATGCATATTTGACCTTGGAAAAAGGATCTAATGGAATGAGGCGGATTTGAACCTGGAGTTAGAGATGTGGTAAGTGTGACAGTGTTGCTAGTGACTCCCAGTTGCAAGGCCTTTTCTAATTTTCCCTCGAGGCATTATCACTCTCTGGAACGCCACAAACTTGGAGTTTACCTAATTAATCCTCAAACCAGTCTACCAGACTCATCAAGAGTTTAGAGGCATGTCCTCATTTTGAAACGCATTATCCCAGCCTGACGAGGCTCGGATCTTGCCATTGACTGCAAATTAACCCGGGCCTTAAGAGCTGACCGGAAATAGTTGCCAAATGACGTAGGTCGGCGGCGCAACTCGGCGGCTCTTGCCAAGTCGGTGGGGAATACCGTGAGGTCTCCGGCTAGGAACGGACAATACATATACGGATATTGATCACCCAGGGATTTATACATGTTGTCCTGCTCTCCACTTTTTTGCAGAATGGCAGGCGATGGCAACGTCCAAGGTATATAGGGCTAGAGGATTGTGACCTTTAGATGATGGCCTTGTACTATTGACCGAAGGCATCGTGAGTTCATAATGCGAGAACGCGACGACGGTGCGTCTTGCCGCATTTTCTTTACGAAATCCGGAACACTCCGTTGATGCAGATTACGAGTTTCTTCACAAAGACGTCTCACTCATTGCGGTGATTCTTTTAGATACTGACTTGTGCTTTTTGCACTATCTTATCTATTTTATGTTGAGTCACACGTCTCTTAGACCGCTGATGGCATTGACGCTATATAGCCGAGCTAAGATTGCGAAGATGAGTTGACTTGTATCCCAAAATCCTGCCATGCCTCAAGTAGGGCATGCTGCTTGTTCCCCAAACCACGCCTTCAATTGTTTCTTTCCGACAGTAAAATCTCATCGGAAGGCGACCCATCGGCGTTGCGTCGGAATACTAATCGGACCAAGTCTGCCTGCATTTTCAGCTAGACACTGTGTTCGTTTCCGATGCTCCTCTCCCTCGATCCCAGAGGCAGCCCAGAACTCCTCCCAAAAGGTGTCTTGCAGCAACAGCTTACATGAGTAGTCGTGCCAGCCATCGCGGGTCATGAACCCTGTGGCTAAGAAGAGGATGTCGAGATCCATTCCGAAGGGCATGACCGCTGCTAGAGACCAATCGACGATGCCTGTGATTTCGAACTTGTTCTCGTCGACTAGAATGTTCGTTACTGAGAAGTCACCGTGTGTGAGAACTTGTGGGTAGTCTGGACTGAAGAGCAAAGGGAGATTTTCGATGAGTAGGGACAGCATTGAGCTCGGCAGGATAGACGGCGGTAATTCTTCCATCAATCGGGAGAGATTCATACGGATTCTTTTTTGGTGCTTTGCTTGGGTTTGATGGTCAACCGACAGCGGGTTGAACCAACATCTTGCAAAATATCTTGAAGTTGTTAGCAACATAGCCTCTAAATGTTTCTCGGCTTGCATGAGGTCTACCGAGCTAAATGTCTAACAAATACTCTATGCATAGCTTCTTCGGCAGAATCCATTTCGACTTGAAAAGCCATGGCTTCAATGTATGACGAGCCTCCTAGATAGGGCATAGAGTAGATAAGTAGCGGCGGATCGGCCCCCTCTACGTTTCCGTGATAAGTCGACTCTGGCACAAGGTCGCCGTGGATCTCCTTGGCTAATTTCACTATCTTCCCATCGAGCATGGCTCCTGGTTCTCTGAATGATACAATGAGATCATGTTGCGGGCTAGGGTACCCATTACAGATGACTGTGTAACTCATTGATCCTGGGCTGTCTACAGGGCTCACTATCGACGCGCCAGAGACGGATCGTGCAATTTCGTCGCATTGTATCTGCGATGGCGATTTACGATCGCTAAAGAAGCGGTTGGTTACTTGTTGGGCCCAAGAAGTCTGAGTCATTTCTTGAATTATGCCGAGAGTGAAGGTCGAAGCGTGAAAAGTCGAAGTTGGCTGTGACGGGTGGGGTATTCACGATTATCTTCAAGCCGTTGGCCTGGTGCTGCAGATCGCCAAGATATTCAACAACCAACATGCATTGAGTCAGGAGGTAACCGCTCACTCAATCTTCTTTTATACAAAAAGGGGTTGCATTATCATCTAGGTAGCGTATAAAATTGGACATATACAAATATCTGGGTCGTTGTAAACATGTAAACAGTAAATACCAGCGATTCCGGTGGCGATGCCGGCGGACCTAGTCTTGCCGCCGTCCGTGCTCATGATGACCTTCATCTGCGCGCCGTCGTAGCCGCTAGTGCCGTCGACGTCCTCTTTCGTCATGAAGGACGCGACTAGTGTACCCCACACGTTGTACTCGGAGTTGGCATCGATCACTACCGGTTCGCCGGCCTTGACCACACGGCCCGGTAGACGCTTCTCGAGCGAGGTCGGGGCGGCCGAGGCCAGCCCTACAAGGGCAAGTGCCGAGCAGAGAGCCTTGGAGAAGAACATGACGATCAACACTACTACAATTACAGTCGAGGCAGATCACAACACGGTTCGGAAAGGATCACCATTCACTTGCGCATCGTGTACTTATACTAGGCGCCGCCTTGATCCACGAGTATCGCATGTGGCATCGGTGAGGTACTCGCACTCCGACAAGCGACATGCCACCATCCTCAGGGACGCCATCGCACCTCATCGCACCATCCGCAACCTCTTTCATTCCTAAGACCCTTCGTTACCTAACAGAGCCATCACGAGACTAGCTGGCCAACGGCGTACAGCATGCAAGGCCCAATTGTCAAGAGCAACTATCCAGACCCGGCATCTGAGGGCCTTTGCAACCAACCCCAAGCACCGAGCATAGTGGGGTTTCTATACACCCTCTTGATGGTGTATGAGGATGTAAGACACGCCGGCCAAGTAAGAGACTTTATGACCTTGTTTTAGCAGGACGGTTTGAGTCCTTATTCGAAAAGGCAGTTTAGCTGGCTCGGCTTTAACCAGCCATTCAGCCTGCGCCATTTCCGACGGCCGACGATGCAGTTTCCCCGCCTTCTTGTGCATGTCCCTAAGGTCCCCAAAGACCCCAAAAATTGTCGCTTTAGGCAGGTGAGGGAACGTTCCAGTTAACCAGAAACGCCATCTTTAGGCTACCCGCTCAAGAGAAAACGTGTTTCGAGTATTCCTACCCATCAATTGAACGAGTGACGTAGCATCAAGTTCGGTCTTACTAAATCTGGGCAAATGCGAAAGCATGTTATGTTCTTAGATCCACAAGGACTAGTCAGTAGAGCATCATAAGCAAGCAGCTTTCTTCTTGGGGTCTGGTGTTTTCAGAATCCTGACCAACACGAAGTATTATGCATTTTCGAAGGATCTGAGGCTAGCTGGTCTGGGCTCGTTTAGCATCTTCCAAAAAATAGGAGAGCAAGAAAAGAAAAGCCAAAGAAATAAAAGGAACAGACCGGATCAGGAGATGGCACGATAAAATATTATATACTGTCAAACTGGGATGAACAATCGGGAATAATCCCAGAGCAAACCCAAAGAAAAAGAAGCTTAAGCATGCCAAGACAGGATCACGTGCAACTAATCTAGGCTCTTTCCACTGACCCATCCCGCTGGGCTTTAATTAGGCCAATTTTTAACCCGTCCCAATCCGCCGCGCCCCAAAGCCCAGCCCAGCATCGGCGGTTTCCGATCGAACCACCCTACTGTCCCATCGTACGTTGCAGCAGGCCAGACAGCCATAAGCAGGCCTGATTTCCCAACCTCTCATCTCCGGTCCCTTTTCGCCCGCGCTCGCGCAGCTGGTCTAGAAATTTCCTCGTGGCGTGACACGGTCGCTGCGCTCACCAGATACCCTTCCCAACGAGGCTAGATGCGCTCCTACGGCGCTCGACACAGGTGAGATGCGCAGCCGCGTGCCCGTCGCGGTCCGCCTGTCAGAGCCTTACCGCCGCCGCGCTGGGTCGCTGGATTTCGCCGCTAAGCCCGGATCGTGCCTCAGCTCGTACGTTTCGCGAGTTCTCTAGAAGGGCGATGAGGTGTTGGGACGGACATTGTTCGTGTTTATTGGTGATTGTGCGTAGGATCAACGTAATATATAAGTGATGATGGATGCGTGGTCTGGGATAGAAGAAAATATCACCACCATCAAACAACATAGACATCTCAACTCTTATACACTATCAATACAATCTCCTCTCCAGTTCGATAGAACTACAAAGTCATCTCAACTCTTCAAACAAACTCAACTCAAAGATACCTATACACTTCGGTAACTTGTCTTATTAGACCCCTGAACTAAACCATCTCATCTCATCTCATCTTCACTTCCATCAAAAAAACAAAAATGACCGCCATCGCCGCCACCCGTGCCCAAGCACCCCTTTCCGCCCTCCTGCGGCAAGCCGTGAAGTCCTTCCGGCAATCCGCGCGGATCGTCGAAGGTCCCACCGAGGCTTTGCCCGCGACCGTCCGCCCGCAGCGCGCCGACTGGGGCCGCATCGCGCGGGCCCGCGTCGGCGTCGCCGCCGTGTACTTCCCCTTCATGGGCACCTTCCTCACGTGGCCGTTCGTCGCCAAGGCGCTCTTCGACGGCCGCATGTAATCTATATAAAAAATTCGATTCGCCATTTATCGTTTGCGACTATACTTATACCACCTACGGCATATCTAACTGTGGAATATATACTACATGTACTTCATGATACGATACGATAGGAAGGACCGACTATACATTCGACTGTACATACACTTCACACCATATTACACGCAACATATACACAATCACATACAACAGGGCCAGGCGTTTTTGGTTGGCAGAGATGCCTGGCGGTTACCATCATGACACGGCGTTTCGGGTTAATAATATCAGTTTGGAAAGCAGCAGCAGCAGCAGAATAGGGACTGGAAGCATTGAAAGGGGAAGCATAAAAAAGGGAGTAGACTCATAGAGCCGCTTCGCATACCTAACTAGGTAGTCTATCAACATCAATAACATTTCTATGTTCATATACTTTCTATCTTCTACGTTATGCTCATGAAATAACCGTGCCAGTGACCGCGTGAGCCTTGGCACTTAGATCCTTCGCAGGCGCTTTATCACCGCTAAACTCTAGATACCCATGCTCACCCTCGGGAACGTGCAGCTTCCGCGCCTCAGTCAAGTCTTCCAGGCCGGTCCTCCTCAGCACCTCGACAGTCCTCGCGTACTGCTCCTCGGCGTACTTCTCGGCGTCGAAGCCCAGTAGCCAGGCCTCGCGCCGGAGCCGCATGCTCTCGGGGTTCTTCTTAACGGCGTCGAAGTCCGCCTTGTGCCAGATATCCCGCGTCTGCTCGCCCGTCTTCTGCGCCGACTTGACGCGCTCGTACCGGATAGCCTCGAACGCTGCGACCGCTTCCTGTACTTTATCGGGACCCCCGGCCTCGCGGAGGCACACGGCGATGGTAACACCGTCCTCCATGGCCTGCGACGCGCCCTGTATGCTCGTCGGCAAGAAAGGGTGTGCGGAATCGCCGATTAACGCAATCCTTCTGCCCTTGCTAATCCACGTGGGTAAGGGGTCACGGTACACCAGCTTCCAGTCGATGAGCGGGGAGGGGGTTTTATCGAGGATCTTCTGGACGATGGGATCCCAGCCATCGAGCACCTTGCGTGCATCTTCCAGGGGCGCCTCTAGTTGCCAGCTCTCTTCGATGTCCGCATCGTCCTTGTGAGTGCATACCCACGAGAAGTCTTGACCCTTCTTCATGCACGCAGCGATGAAGTGTACTTCCGGGCCCAGCCATACCACATGCTTGTCCCCGCCCTCGGTGAAGAATTTGGTATCCGGGTCCTTGGCAATCTCGTCCGCGCTGAACCAACTGCGGTACACTGCATACCCGGAGGGTTTAGGGGCATCTTCGAACCCGAGCACGATTTTGCGCCCCTTGCTGCGCACGCCCTCGGCTGCAACCACCACGTCTGCAGTGATCCGTTCGCCGCTTGCTAAGACCACGCCTGCCTTTTCGTCATCCTCGAAGTAGTCTTCGACGCGCGCGCCTAGCCGAATTTCTACGCCTATTTCCTTTGCATGATTATACACGATCTCGTGGAACTCGCCACGGTGACCATCGAATCGAATCCCGAAACTCTCCTGTTCGCCCTCCCATTGCTGCGTGAAGAGTGTCTCACCTTTCCAGGACTTCATGGTGATCGCATCAGCGCGCATGCTGCGCGGCTCCAACTGCTCGGCCACGCCTGGCCATCGGCAGAACAACCGCGACGAGTTGGGCCCGAACGAGATGATGTCGCCCAGTAGTTTGAGCTCCGGGAACTTCTCTAATACCAGCACTTCGTGCCCTTTGCGCTGGCACTCAATCGCTGCCGTTAGGCCTGCGAACCCCGTGCCCACTACAATCACCTTGATGCCTGTTTTTGCTGGTTTCTGTGCGTCGGCCATCTTCGCTGTTGTGCCTGACTGTTATGCGACCTCTTTCGTTGCGTATCTTCTTTTCCCACCTATCTTAACTACCTAGGTGCCTTCTTTTAGTATAGGTAACGTCGGGACTTGTACAATTGGAGGCCTTTCGTAGACGCCGTGTTGCGTTGCCGTCGGTAATGGCTGGAGCTAGGCAGTTGGATGAGTCTACAGCTACCCCGATTACGTGCGTTTGCACCGTCCACATGATGACTACTAGTGATCGGGCGGCACATCTTCTTCTACTCGTCAATTGCTGGAACCATAAGGCGGAGGTGCGAGGCTATCTATCTTCTCCTTCACCCTAACTATATTAGGAGAAATATCCCCGCATCTGGATTAAGAGGGATTCGTCGGCAGTTGTATTACCATGGTAGTATGTGAAGATTATAGAGACTTTTGGCGGCTATATCCCCTTTCCCCAAGTTTCCAAACGCGGAGTTTCTGTAGATCAGGATTAGGTTCGTGCGGAGTTGCAAAGGATCCGTTCTGATTTGGCTGTCAGTGCTGACGAGAGGGGCGCGATGCTACGCTCCGAGGCATTCGCACATCTTCATTTATAACCCATGCAATGGTCCTGGGTCCATGCCTATGCACGGCGAACCGCATCCATGGCGCACCTGTGAGGAGTAGTCAGTGCTTATCAATATGTTCCACAACTATTATATGTATTTCAGGATCTGACATGCCACATCCCCGCGCGCGTGCAACAAGGCTATAAACATTCTTAAAGCGATACAGAGCCTTTAGATTGTAAATTGGTTCGCGTCAAAACCAACCGACACGATGCCTTGGGGAATCCTTGAGGATAACTATATGGACATAGTCCCAGGTACTAGTATGGCGCCGCCTCGCCATGAAGAAAAGTAGGAAGATGAATGCTAATTGCAAATCCAGTCGTACTTGCGGATCAGTCTGATGTCCCAGAGCAGTATCGAAATATCTCGCGACATTTATTGAAGCATGGCACTGGGAAACACTCGCACATTATACTGGCCCCTCAGCCAAGTGACTCTCCTAACGACCCCTTAAACGTGAGTCCTCCGTTATAAGAGGGCTGTGAGTTGAGAACTTACAATAGACAGTGGCCGACATGGCGCAAAGATATCATCCTACTTATCGTGGGCCTGTCTGCCGGTGTCGTAGGTGCATATGGCCCGATGATCTCACCGGGAATGGTCGAGATTGCCGCGGCGCTTAATGTTACCGTCAACACACTCTCGCAGGCGACAGCCTGGGTTATCCTGTTGATCGGAATCTCTCTGTTCATATTCAATCCACTTGCCAAGAAGATTGGGCGGCGCCCAGTATACATCATGTCTAGCATTATTATGCTGTCCGGAAGCATCTGGGGCTCGTTTGCGAAAGACTATGACAGCTTTCTCGGCAGCCGAATGTGGAGCGGTTTAGGTATGGCGCCGTACGAGGTGTTGGTCCAATGCACGATCGCAGATTTATACTACGTCCACGAGCGGGCTACCAGAATTGCTCTCTGGAATATGTTTTTGTTGTGTGGCATCAGCGGTGGCGCCCTCATTGCTGGCTATATCATCGAGGTATTTTTTTTTTCTTGGGAACATTGGCTACCGCAACTCGCTAATAAAGTTGTAGGATCAAGGTTGGCAATGGACTTTCATCTGGTGTGCTATCATTTTTGGCATACTTCTGCCTCTAGTCATCCTCTTCGTGCCCGAAACCGCGTATAGAAGACATAACTATGAGCAACAACTAGCGGCTAGAAGCACGACGAGACCCGATGAAAAGTCGGACTCGGAGAAGAAAGGTGCACCATCTGAGCAGGAAGATACCGTAGAGTCTGCGGCAGTGACGGAACGTAAAGAATCTTACCTGCGTAGCTTGAGGCTTTGGGATGGTATATATACCGATACACCCCTCTGGAAGATCTTCCTGCGTCCGTTGGTGGTATTCTTCTACCCAGGGGTCTTGTGGGGATTCTTGCTGTACGGAATCACGCTGAGTTGGATCGTGGTATTTAGCGTGGTCAACGCAGTGATCTTCACAGCACCGCCGTACAACTTCTCAGTGTCCGAAACTGGGCTGATCTCATTATCGCCATTCATCCTCACCTTCATTGGAGAAATAGTGTCGGGCCCGTTGAACGACTGGATCTGTCTAAGTCTGGCGAAGAAGAACCACGGCATCTACGAGCCCGAGTTCCGTCTGCCACCCATTATCGTCTCATGTTTGATTGGTGTCGTGGGGTTCTTTGGATTTGGTGCTACAGTGCACTACCAGACGCATTGGACCGGGCCGGTCTTGTGCTTTGGCTTAGCCAACATGAGCCTGGCTTTATCCAACGCATCTGTTTTTGGATATATCATCGATTCCCATAAGGAGTTGAGCGAAGAAGGTATGTCTCCTCTATTCGCTTGCGATCATCAACATCAACGACAACGAAGCACTTGCTAATGTCATCACGTGTAGCGTTTGTGGCGGTCAATGCGCGGAATCTTCTGACGTTCGGGTTGACATACTTTGTCAACGACTGGCTCGCAAGAGACGGTGTTCTTGCCGTCTTCAACGTGCTCGGAGCTGTATTCGTCGCTGTAAATCTGCTGACGATCCCGCTGTGGGTGTTTGGCAAGCGATTTCGAGGATATATTGCCAGGAATGAGGCGTTGCATCGTTTCATGCACGAGGATTAAGTGGTAACACGACACATATGAAATATCGGGAGCTTAGCTTTGGTATTTTAAACCATATATGAGTACATCAATGGCAACCTATCTTCTTATTTGACTCTAGGCGTAACTGTTGCATTGCAAATGTTGAGTTGATTTCGTGAAGTCAAATGTCGTAATGAAGATTGTAGTACAGAAATGATAAGATAGTGGTCAGTGGTCAATGCGCGGTAGGTATGTATGACGGAGCTTGGACCACTCCAGTTAGAGTTAAGTGACACGGCCCCCTGCAGTAGCTCCTGAACAATCTAATGAATGGGAAGTCGCGTCGTGAAATGTCAAGATATTGAATTTTTTTTGTTCCCTGTCGATTGCCAAGTTGTCTTTCCACACGATCGTTACACCGCGAAAAAAGACGGCATAATTCTTGGGTTTACGAGTTGACGAATACAAGCTTTTGTCATTTTCTCGCTCTGCACTGCTTTCAATAATACCCTTGAAATCAACGGACTATTTATTTAGTTCGAGCCTTGGCAGCAGCAAACAGGAGAACACCGCCCTTCGGTCCTCTGCCTTTAATCGCTGTTAGGTACTTGGAGACGAAGAGGTTGTCCACAGATCAAGTTCAAGAGCTTAGGATTAGAGGGGAAAAGGGAAAAGGGGAGATCGGAGTGGATAAATAAGAAAAACACAAACACCAGGCCCACGATGACAGACTCCCTCCACAACGCACCCATCGTGCTAGACAATGGCTCGGGTACCATCCGAGCAGGTTTCGCAGGAGACGACTTACCGAAATGCTACTTCCCATCCTTCGTCGGTCGACCGAAGCACTTGCGAGTATTGGCCGGCGCATTAGAGGGAGAAGTATTCATCGGTCAAAAGGCGGCGACGGAACTGAGAGGACTCCTCAAGATCAGATACCCCTTAGAGCATGGCATAGTCACGGACTGGGACGACATGGAGAAGATATGGGAGTACGTCTATAGCGAAGGACTAAAGACTATGAGCGAAGAGGTATGTTTTACTAGCTACCACACTTCTATCAATCATGACACGGGGCTCTACTGATGTAGATATCTATTTAACAGCACCCCGTCCTCCTAACCGAGCCCCCCTTAAACCCGCGATCCAACCGCGACACCGCCGCACAAATCCTCTTCGAGACCTTCAACGTGCCCGCCCTCTACACATCCATCCAAGCCGTTCTCTCCCTTTACGCGAGCGGGCGCACAACAGGCTGCGTCTTAGACTCTGGCGACGGCGTCTCCCACGCCGTCCCCGTGTACGAGGGCTTCGCTATCCCCTCCTCCATGCGGCGCATCGACGTCGCCGGCCGCGACGTCACCGAGTACATGCAGACCCTGCTCCGAAAGAGCGGCTACGTCTTCCACACCTCCGCCGAGAAGGAGGTCGTCCGCCTCATCAAGGAGGCCGTCTCTTACGTGGCTATCAACCCCAAGCTCGAAGAAAAGGAGTGGCAGAGCATGAAGCTCGACCAGGGCAAGACCGCCGAGTACATCCTACCCGACGGCAACCGTCTGCGCGTAGGCCAGGAGCGGTTCCGCGCCCCCGAGATCTTGTTCGATCCCGAGATCATTGGACTGGAGTACCCCGGCATCCAGCAGATTGTGACAGATTCTATTAGCAGAACGGATCTGGATTTAAGAAAGGCGCTATATGCGAATATTGTCTTGTCCGGCGGCAGCACACTAACCAAGGGATTCGGCGACCGCTTGCTGAGCGAAGTGAAGAAGCTTGCTGTAAAGGATATGCGCATCAAGATCTTCGCCCCGCCCGAGCGCAAGTACTCGACCTGGATCGGAGGCAGCATCCTGGCGGGTTTGAGCACATTTAGAAAGGTATGCCTGCATTTTTTAAGCTGGACTCGGGAATAGAGAACTAACATGAAGACAGATGTGGGTTAGCATCGACGACTGGCACGAGGATCCGGACATCATCCACAAGAAATTGACATAGTCCACGCACGTATCCGATTAGAGGAGAAGATCCGGGGCGGACGTATCACGAAATGTCGATGGCTCGGAACAGGGACGAGGGAAAGGAGGAAACATTCCTAGTCAGCTAGGATTGCCGTTAACCCGATCCCATTGTAATACGTATCATATGTTGGAAGTGCGTAGGAAAAGCATGACGTAACGCTGCCAGAGTTATCAGGTTAAGGGCAGTCGACACAGCACCACAAGCAACTAGCTGTTTGAGAATTTGCACGACGTCGGAGATAGGGAGGAAGGAGGGCGGCTAGGACGAGGACAAGAGCATTCAGAAGCCGGCAAAGCTTGTGTGTCAGATTATTGGCGGAATACCTAAGTCGTCTATGTAGATGAATGATACCCAGGCGTTGAAGATCACAATGCGAAACTGCAAGAATGATACTTAGGTACACACCTTACGTGATCGTGACGATAGCTATAACTGCTCGGGCCTAGCTTCATCACAACTTACGAAGTTTACGAAGTATTATCCCGACCAGGACACTCGGTTCGGGGTAAGGAGACCAGTGAGCGCCTCAGTCTTTATACC
Source organism: Hypoxylon fuscum (assembly GCA_022578945.1). Lineage (NCBI taxonomy): Eukaryota > Fungi > Ascomycota > Sordariomycetes > Xylariales > Hypoxylaceae > Hypoxylon > Hypoxylon fuscum. The sequence continues at coordinate 44,631 of MU399844.1, read as the reverse complement.
TTAGAGGGAGTTAGATCTATACCACCAAGACCCCGTCCGTACGCTACTAGCAGTCCCTCAAACCAGAACTATTATACGTCAAGTTGAGGTGGCAAGCAAGCCATGCGGACTTGGTCAAATGGAAGAGCGATGAGCTAACATTTGATCAAGCATCACAAAATATACGATCCGATTTGCTGCTTCATAGGTAGCCATGTATTGACTACATATATTTCATTCGACACTATATCATGCCACACCTGCCTCCTTGATCCCAAAATCCTTTCAATTCAAAATCGCTGCTGGGGGTATATATATGATATCATAACAACGTTCACCAGAAACAAACGCCCGCCATTGGTATTATCTTCCTTTCTGTCCCGGAGTCTGCCAGCCGGTAAGGGATTCTTTTTCCCGCGAAACCAAATCAATGAGCTCTCCTGTTTGCTCTGAGGCCCCATGACCACTTTTCACCTCCCCCTTGCCTTGCCAGTGGCCCCCTTGATGTGAAGAGGGCTCTGATGCTGCCGAAAAACTCCGATGCGCCGTGCTTGTGTATTATATGCAGTTGAGAGAAGATGATGATGCAATGTGTTGAATATTATGTCGTTATCGTTGTTGAAGTTGCCATTGTGGAATAAGAGCTGTCACTTAAGGTCGGCTTCGAGAATGGGTCAGCCGGCTCCAGACATGGGACAGGCTGCTCGTACTGCTAGAGCTGTGCTGGCTCGAGGCATCGCTGCCTTTGCGGGCAGCGCTAGCCCCGGCGGCGCCGTAGACATTCCCGGCACCGCCTCGGCCTACATAGCCAACCGGCTTTTGCTCGATGTGGCTCTGGTGGGCGAACTCCTCGTCGAACGACAGGACAGGCTTCGAAGCTGACACGTGTGCGTTGCCAGCGCCTCCTCGTCCGGAGTGGAAGCGCCCTGTAGTCTGCGGCGCTGTCGTCGGCTGTGTTGCAACGCCCGAAGCAGGTGTGGTGGCCGGAGCGCGAAAGTAGTTGCCAGCACCTCCCCGACCAGAGTGCATGAATGAGTCCTTCTGGACGGTGGGATGAGGCTCGGTGATCGTGAAGTTGGGCATTTTGATGATATTATGTTTGCTAGAGAGGTTGATATTTCCTTAGTATGTATGTGTATATGTGTATGTGAGTGTGACTTAATGTCTTCGTTGGGTTGTCAAGACGATCAGGTTTCAGTAGTATCAATAGAATAGTTGTTACAGAGCGAGTAGGATGAAGGGCACAGGTTAATATACATAATAGTCCATCGTGAGGACCGGGGGGGAGCAAACCTCTTTGTCATAGTTACTCGAGAAAGTTCCAAGTTTGTTGCACGTGGCACCATGGACAAAGCGATGACACGCAGGAAGACTGGAATGTAGGTCACGATACGTAACTACGTACCTTCTATCCCAAATGAAAAAAAATCGAATTAGGAAAAATTTTCGCAGCCCGAGAGCGTGGTAAAAGGCATACTGTATGGCTCCGGAGGCGAACTTGCCGGTGTAGTTGGATGACAACATGGGAAGATTTTGATACTCAGCCCAGACAATAGAGGAGACCTGGGCTGGAAAATTCATCGACTTGGCGTTCGATGTCGTAAGGCGCCTAGCAGTTAACGGCATTTAGTGGAATCTGGGGTAAGCGCGTGATGGATCTCATTAGCTAGGAATTAGCTAACAGAAGCTCCCAGAGTCGGTGCAGTTACGAAATCGGGTCTTGGGTAAAAGCTTCAAGGGGTATCATGAGACCTACATAGGAGTTTTTTGTACATAAGCATTACCCCATAGTTTGCTCCCTCGCCGCTAGACAGGGGTTATGCAAATATGGGCTCTTGGTGGTGCAATTTGGCCTGGTTTCTCCTTTTGGGCAATACTTCCAGGCCACTCTAAGGAAGACTCCGGCAACGTCATGCCTTACAGCTCGACGGAGTTACACCTCACTGCAGGTACGGATGTTGATCTGAAGAGCCGCCGCCATCCGTCAGCCAATAGAGGTGAGAGCTGGCCACGTTGATTCGCTAAGAATAGCTGAGATCAATGGCAACCTAAATCTCGCCATATGGCTCCTACGCGATTTGCCATGTTGAGCATGTCCAACCTTAGTTGACCCTAGCTTAGGTAGCGCTGCTGTTTTCGCTAGAGTGACAGAGTGATTGCTACGGAGTAGCTGAAGCGAATTGCTTATGCAGACGACATAAACACCTCCGATCAGTGAGTCTTGGAAAGATGTTTCAAATCACCGTGGTTTCACGGCCACTGAGTAAGGCAATTGTTGTCTTGGTCGGACTTGTGATAATGTTCGTGGATTCATCCGGCAGAGGACCTATGACCACCAGACTCTCGGTGCATGAAAAGCTTTTTCCTCTGACTCTTCAAAGGCATACTCGCTCATCCACATTTTGCGGGGTGGCAAAAAGGAAAAGAGGTTATTTGCATTTCCGGGATGTCGGCTTTGCCGATTTTGGTTGGGTTGAACAATAGATCGGACTGTGATCGCACTTGTCGATCTGCCGCCCTCACACCAAAATACGCACTTGAAAACGAAAAATTGCTAAAGAATTGCGTCCTTGCAAACCTGGTAACAGTCTCGAGAACCGTGATGGCCACGTTACTCCGTCCACTAAGGATAGGCTCCGCTGCCTACAAGATGGTGCGTGACCAGTTGACCGCCAAAATCAAGGAAGGGGGTAGGAAATGGCAAAAGAGATGCCGTGACCTGGAAAAATTTGTTGCAATTTTTATTTCTTCGCCGAGACTGGCGGCGAACCAAGCTAGAGTATCCACTACTTGGCTAATGCAAAGCTTCGATATAACGATCTTTGAGTCGGTAATATGCAGTCTAGCATTGCTATACCGAGGCTTCTTAGCTTTATGTATGTAGCCCTGACCGAGACAAATTTTTGCTACGAGATTTCTACTCCACTACATCGTGCATCCGACTACCTACCTAGGTACTCTCTTGACGCCATTGAACGGCGACTGCTGTATGCTGCAGGTGCTAAGTAGTTAAATTATATTTTATTTTTTCTTCGATGATTCAACAATTATCATCAAACATTGAATCTCTCCAACCGACTTAAGAAAACTTGACTTCGTCTCCATACATCGATGTACATAACTTTTAAAAGAATCAAAGTGGCGTGGCTCACCTACATGATGTTAGTCATAGGCTCATTTTTGCTTTTACAACTCTTCAATCGTGTATTCTTCTCGGAGAAATCAGTAGTGTTATAAGTTATAACTTTGATATTCACTAGATTTAGGTAGGTACTTATGTACATCATTGCTCTCTAGCATACCTTCCTGCGCTCTTCACCGAGCTCTTTGATAACTTTTCTTTCGGACACAATCAGGTCCATATCTATCGGTTGGACCCCATAATGGATAGGGATATTTTACTTGTCCAGTTTGATAAAAGCTATTCCTGACTACTCCAGTTAATCTTGCTACTCTAGCTGTTCCTGGCTACTTTAGCTATTCTAGCAACTCTAGCCATTCTAGCCATCCTGGTCATATTGAAATCATTGTAAAGCCGTAAAAAAGTTTCGAATAATTGAAATTCATACGGCCCCTTACCAGCTATCCGCCCCGAAGGTCGTGGCGTAGCCGGTGATTTTGCAAGGCGCTATTAAAAGACAAAGCGGTACCTCATTTTGAAGGTTGCGTTAAATGTTCGAGACTAACCTCGTCAATCCGCTGATATGGCTCAGCCTGCCCTACTAGGCCGTTCTTACGACTCAACGAAGATCTACTGTTTTCCCACGAGACTTGTTGAGATGCGTTTCGCGTCGTTAGGAGCGAGGATATCTGGGAGAATAATTTCTGGACCCGTAAACCGGTAAGGGCCTGTGGGAATGCGGGCACACAGAACACAAGCAATGCACACAGCATCTCCGCAGTGCCTAGGAACACCAGCGAAGGCAAGTTGTATGTCGCGTCCGATATGTGGGAAGACGAAAATGTAGTTGCGATCCGGACCGTTGCTATGCCACAGCAGCTGCGTCCATCATCGTTAGCATCGTCAACGGTATCGGGTGTAGCAGCAGAGACTTACAGTAACCCGATGACAAAGACGAAAGAGAGTTTAAGCTTTCTCTTGAGCGTCATGTTCAAGCCCCAGATGATCTTCTGGGGGGTGATCAGGATGACCAGGTCTGAGATGAGGTTCACAATGGTGCCAGCGAGGTAAAGAGCGTTTTGGTCGAGGCAGCGGCCATCGGCTATGGTCACGTCCCAGATTTTCTCACGCGGGATGCAGCCAAGATTTATAGCAATAGCGGCCGCTGAATAATATAAGACGTTCGTCCATAAGACAATATGACACGTCCAGAAGAAAGTGTTGCGCGTTCCCGTCGGGTTGAATATCCACAGCCACTCAAGAAGGATGGCCGCCTTCAAAGCACCAATCATACCATTGTAGGAATTTGAGGCCACGTAGAAGGTCTAGTAGGGTTAGAACCAAGACCCATTGATGAAGTAAAGCTGTCATGAGCAACTAAATGATGGCTCACGTATTGGATTCGCGATACGTCTCGTACGCGAATATCCCACTGATGAACATAAAAGCCAGGGAATTGAAGTACTTGATAAGCGGCGGCGAGATATGTTACATAAAGTGCCTATTCGGCCCCAGTGAGCAAAATCTCTATAATGAAACATCCGAGGGGAGACGTACAAATGCGGCAAAACCTAAGCCTGCTCACAAAGGTCAGACAATAAGAACTGTGGATTCTAGTCTACGTCGTCCGAGACACGTACCGTCTTCGAGTCGAAGTTTCTTCACACAAAAGAGTTTTGCATAGAGTCGGAGAGCAAAGGCCGCAGTGCCTATGGCGAAGAACATAGAAAGGAGACCGTACCCCAAGCCATTGTTTCGGGGCGGATCGTCGAAATTTGGGATGATGCCGTCAGGGGGCGGGAGAGCTGGCCCGTTGAGCAGCGAAGAGTCCATTGCGAGCTAGTGACGACTATAACCTTGAAAGAAGACAGCGGAAATAGACGACCTTGAAAAGTTGAAGCGTCCTCCGAAGGGTTGTCATGAACGTCCTAGAAAAGCATTTTATTGCGGGGAGATTTTTGTACGAGCTGGCTAGACAAATTAACAATTCATCTATTCGAAATTTCTACGTACGTACGTACCTAGGTACAGTAGGCCTAGCACATAAGAAACATAGGGGTACAGAGCCTTCTAACATGTTTATTTTTAAATCGAGTAACCACACCTTAGATACGGCAGGCCGGACTTCTCAAATATAACTACCTACATGTACTTAATAAAGATTTATTCTTCACAATAATAAGAATATACAATTTCTTCCTCGCAGAAGGCATTTTATTAGGGGCCGGGGGGTTTTGTACATAATGGAGAGCCAGGGGGAGAAGAAAAAACAGTAATACCTGTCCTCTAGATAGGAGACCTTGGATTCAGCCAGTATTACTAGAATGGGTGGAATAGCCAGGAATAGCTGGAATCCAGTATCATGGAAGTAAGTATGATCAGTTTTTCATTATGTAATCAGTCTGATGTATGGCGATTATGTAACCAGTACGGCATCGAGGCAGCCATTCATGCAAAGTCAGTTACGTTGGACGTGACATCCGGACTATGGTCCATACCCGGCGGCAAATACTCTCGGTGCCGAACAAATAGGCAGCGTATCCAATCAGTCAAGCGACAATTGTTAAAAGTTACCTACCTAGGTATCAATTAAAGGCTTGCCGGCGACGACGCTGAAGAGCCGTGATAGGTACAGTTGGATTTTACTCTACTGGCACCTTACTCGCCTCTTGCTGCCTTGAAATCCTGCTTGAGACAGAGCAAGTATTCGCCATGCACTCTTAGGTACCTTATACAAGGAAAGGTCCTGTAGGCAACTACCACAAATCTTTATATCTCTATCCGGGGACATAACCGCGGCCCCCGTATATTTCTAGTCGTTTCGAACACCACAAACCCATATCAATTTTAGCTCCCGCTTCCTAAAGTGGCGTCCCGGACAAAGTGTGTGGTTCACTTTCAGATACCCACCCTTGTCAGCCCGTAACCTAGACGGTGCAAGAAACAGGGCTTTCCTAGGAGGTACACATATCGTATAGGAAAAACGATGTAGGTCGTGCCTTTATGAAGAATTGGAGCTCTTGCGCGTTCTGTGCCTCATCAATGTATCCTAAGTGACGCTCAGCCCAAATCTCGGGCATGGGATGGCCGTCGGCAGTCCAGATAGATTCATCATAATGGACGATCTAAGACGGCAACTGAAGCAGCCATCCCCTAGGAACGCAGTACCCGTCAACCGAAATGTCCCTTTACGTTCTAACTACACGTATGCTGACGATTTAGATACGTGTAGCTATGGCTGCACAGAGCCCGTGAATTGAATGTCTTGAATGTTACATGTATATAGCGAATCGCTCGCTTACCAAGCCAAGGGCCTATCTTTTCCCACTTTGACTCTACGGTTCATACTTTGACTTACACAGAAAGTTGCAATGCTCTGAGTTGATTCTTATCATTTGCAGGCGTTACGGTTGGGGTATCGAAGCTTATCGGATTGACCATCCAACGAGCAAGATTTTACTCCAATTTGTCCCCCAGCGCGGTATTGTCCTTGGTGATCTTGGCCCATTCCGCGCTCTTCTTCCACACCTTTTGCTGGGTTATCTCATCCAGCGTCATCGGGTCGTTCGTGTCTTTTTTTCGGAAATGGCCGATGCTCGAGACAAGAACGACGCGGCCGCCATCGGGAGAGAAACTGCCGATAAGACGCAAGACCAGGGCTACGTGGGCAATGTGAACGATTTGTGTGGTCTTGTCGTAATTGTCGACGGTCAACTCAGGGTCGCCGACGAGATTCCAATAGGAGGCATTGCATATGATTGATTTGAGAGGGGGGTACTGGCCAGCTACGATGCCGACGGACACGGTGCTGGCAAACTGGTGAACGGCTGAGAGGTCGGCCAGGTCGACTTGGTGAACGGAAGCATGAGAGCCCGGGTACTCCGATATGATGCGACGCAGGTTTTCCGTATTGACATCGGTGTCGGCGGCGCTCCTAACGGTGAAGATGGCAGTGAACTCGGGGTAGGTTTTTAACAAGTGCTCGGCGGCGTGGATGCCGGCTGAGCCGTTGGCGCCCGTGAGGATGATGGTGCTAGCTATGGCTTGCTGCAAAAAGATGAAGGTGAGATGAAGAGGGAATGCCTCTACACCTAGCACGCAACGCGGCTAGGCCGGGTTTCTAGCACACGCGCTCTGCCAGCGATGGGAGACTTTATCCGCATCGTTCGTTGTTCCACAGGAATAGAATATGGGGTGCAATTAAGATTGACCCTGTGCCGTCCGTCGGGCCCTGTTGGTAATAAAGAGGTCTCAGGTCGTACAGGAGCGGGGCAGCTCAGGCTGTCAGGTGGCTGGTAGGTAGGCTTTCTGTGCTACCAACCTACCAAAACTTAATTGAATAGCATCACTTGGTGTTACGGCAAGCTGACTCACAGCCAACTCACAGCCAATGTTCTTGCTACATACCTACCTACTTCCTCCACACGCTCACATCCAGTCAATTACACTTGGTCTCGCTTTGACAATCACCATGAAATCCGTGATGACCCATATCCGTCCCCCCTTAGCCTGCCAAGGGCGCCCAGGGTTGGTGAGAGCAAAATCGAACCGGCGGAATAGCTGCCGAGTTTAATTCCACGTCAGTTCTGAAGTAGATAACGGGCTTATCTACATAGGACTTGGGACTTGGGACTTACCTCGACAAGGACCTTGTTGAGCTGCACCAGCGCGAGCCCCTTTCCGATGCACTCCCACCTGCTGGGTCCGCAGACACAACATGGTATTCAGGATGCCTGTCGAGGTTGTTCCCGAGCCCCCCAACAGCTGTACCACGGTTTCCAACTCGAGCTGTCCCTGAGACAGACCATGGGAAACGAACGACCCCAACATGTCTTGCCGCTCGATCCTCTTATCCCCAAACCGCTCTGCCACCGCCGACATTGCGATGAAATGGCAGAATCGCTATGGATAAGACAATGGGCAGTTTGCTCTCGCTGGTCTCGATATAGCCGTGAAAGTCCCCTTGTCGTTCCACACAGCCGAAGCACCGACCAAACGAGAGACACGAAGTAATATCCGCCAGCAGGTACGTCACTGTTCTGGACAGGTTCAGTACCTTGTTGCATGGGCTGTTGCTACCTTTGGTTTCTTGTATGGTAGCGTACTCGCTTTCAACCATACACACCATCTTCGTGACATGGTCATCCATCAGCCCTTCGAGCTCCATCAACCTGCAAGCTAGATGGTACGTCAAACATTGGCACATTGAACGTGGGAAGATAATCTATTTTGTAAAGCTTCTCCTGTTCGAGAGTCTAACAAGTGATCACAGCGCGCACGACCTTGTCATTCTATATACAGTTCAAGATGGGGCCGTTATGAATGTGAACTATGAAACCGCCCCACAAGCTTTCCAACCCTATTTCACAATCTTCCCACTACAGAATTCCCTCCACTCCGTAAACGGGAACCACTCCGGGTCCGGCGCCTCTTCTGGATCCTTCCACATTGACCGAGCCGGATAGGGCGACTCGTCCAATACGAGTTGGTAAGCAAAGAGAGGTGCCCAGCCAGGCACCTTGGGCATCTTGCGCTCGAAAGCTGTGTGGAAGCTCCCCATTTCGAGGACCGCGGAATAGGTCTTGGACCCGAACGCCGCGTCGGTTAGCCGCTCATCGTTGATAGTTACGTGGTCTAGGGAGCCTCTGGAGGTTATGTGGCGTTCGGTGAGGGTAATTTCGATGTTGAAGTGACTTAATAGACGTGGCCCGTCACTCGTTGCCGTGTGTGAGACGTTGTGGTTGTTTGTCTCTTCGTTCAACCCGTCGATTGTGGTGTCCGAATCGAGCAATCTCCATTCTGTCTGTGCTAGTATCCAGGCTTGCGGTTGGTGGATACAGATTAACTAAGAGTTCTTATGAGCTTTTTTTTCTTGCCTGCGTTAGACATTATAATATGTGTATCTCAACATACCTCGCCAGTGCCATCCTTCTGGAACGAGATTTGACACTCGTTATTGGAGTCGAGGCGCCATGGCTCTGCGCACAGTAGCGAAGTGAGAGTCTCTTTGCTCATAATTTCTGCGTATGCCAACTATATTAACAGATGTACAAAGTCAACACAAAGAAGAAACGGTTCGCGGCATGTAACATATAATGGGAGTCTTTGGAAATCCCCAACGCAAAGATATTGTTCAATAACCGGCCGTGGTGAACGCGATAGTCTTATTCTACCTAGGTATGCAGTTCTGCCTGTCAACATACCTATGAGTTAAAGTCACAATGACGTCAATTTTATATTTAGCCTGCGCCTCACCAATTGTGTCTCTCATATCACGCAGTTCAGGCCGGACCGTAGTACAAGAAACGTCATAATACGTCGAGCTGAAAAAACCGTCGCTGCTAAATTAGGTAGAGATGGCGCATCGTAATACGGAACGTAGGGTTACACAACATCTATATTTAGCCCCTGATAGGTTCAACAGCTCTTTTCGTCTCAATATAGTCGAGTAGGGTTATAGATTTCTGAAACAACCAGTCATGCTTATGGCCTTGATTAGGATATAACTTTCACGTTTCTATCGTTACAAAGACTGATGGGCAGACGTATAATGTGCAATAAACAAAATAAGCAATGCATATTAAAAAATAGGCACAGGGGCGTAGAGTTATGCCGCCGCCTCCCCAAGCGCCGTGGCTTGCTGGCGCCGTCCAAATATAGCCACGGCGGCAGTAATTATCTCTCAGGGAATCCCCTCTTGTAAGAATTGGATTGTATGTAGCATTAAGAGGATCGAAGGCTTCAATGCTGAGAAGATATATGAATAGTTCTAGTGATCAAGCCGCTTCAGAGTGGTTGTCGTTCTGGATCCTTCTGACATCATAGCGAGTATTCTTGTCTACTTTCACCAACATCATTCTCATAGTTGCGATGCCTCGAACAGGCTTGATCTTACGATAATCGATCATCGAGATCGAACAGATGGACTTTTTGGAGGCCTTCGTGGTGTTCGGGAGCCACACACCAAGCACGAAAGAGTATACCAAGAAGACAGAGCTATTCTTGGACTCAATCAATAGTCTCGTCGAAAGGCGTGACCGAGTATATAATGAACGGCGGCATCCTCGATATTGAGGGTGAAAGACTCTTCGTAGACAACAGATAGAAGCATCCTTCATAGAACACACCAAGAGCTACTTCCATATAATTACCTTATCTTCAAAAACATTTACCTTCTCAACTTTTTACCATGATTTTCTCTAATCTCTTTACCCCCGCCATCCTGGCGTTGGCAACTTCTGTGGCCGCCATCCCTCTCCAACTACAAGAACGGGGCGAGCAGATTGTCATCGGGTACAGGCGTTGCGCCAAAGTAAGCAAACAATAACTTCGTGAAAGGAGCTCAAAGAATATTATCTAAGACGTCTGGTACTACAGGAGCAAGCCGAGGACTATATCAAAGCGGGAACCGTAACTTACGATGCCAGTTTCCCAGATTGGGGAAAGCAAATCGGTGCGGGAACATACACCACGCCCGGCCGGGACGACTACGAGCCTATGGCTGATCCCGACTCATGGTATGCCCTTTTCGCCTTACCCCTTCCTGCGTCTCTTCTTTATACCTTATACCCATATCTTACATTTTTCATAACTAGGTACTGTGTCATAAGCGCCGACAAAGACCGCATCAACGACGTCTCTAAGGCGTGGATCCCTAAAATCTCCCCGTTCGACGGCAAGACGAAGCTATGGAACCAGAACAAGGAGGACAACATCAACAAGTACATCAAGCAACTGGAGGACTCGTGGAATCCGGAGAAGACTATTCGCATGGCCTACATTGCGGGCGCCAAGACTCCCACCTATCAGCTGCTCATCCCTCCCAAGCTACACAACGATCAAGGCGGTGCCCTGGGCATCACCGTGAAGTGCTCCGCGAAGAAGGATGATATTAAGGATACGCGTGTCGACTATGACGATTGGAAGGATAACATCAAGGGTGACAAGGGAAGCGATACCAAAAAGTAAGTTAAGCGATCTTGGTGTTAAGCCTGGTATTTTTAGGACGACATATCATGTACGGATTTTGTTAGGGTAGAACGATTTTCCTCTCGTTTAAAGGTTTCTGGGGATGGATTTTATGATGGTGTATTTGTAGCTGCGATACGTTTTTTGTTTCTAGAAAATGATTTACCAGTTATTTTTCCTTTTCAAAATGCAACCTGGGTTCCTCAAGTTGGCATGTTCCTCAACTATCCAACCTAGTATACTGGTAGAAGTCACAGCTATTTAAATTGGAATAAACAATTCAACTCTAGGGATTTGCTGGTAACAAGTAGTTTTAGCGTTGATAACCAAGCAAGTCCAAGGCCATTTTCATATAATTAATTATAACGAAAATATAAAACGTCGTCGCATCTCATATCCAACATCCCAAAAGGCAAAAGACGTCAACGTAATCGGCAACATGCGCGGTAGCGAACGATATGAAATTAGAGATAAACAGAAACTGGAGGTATGAACGTTTTATGATTGATGGAATAGTAGCGAAGGGACTTGAGTAGGAAATTTCATATTTCCGTTACCGTCTATGTATCGAAGTTGGGGGCAAAATAAACTAGGTAGGTAGGTATGTGATGTACAAGTCTTATTGTCTTCAAATTTAAGGATACCATTAGCAGTTCTTCACCATTTCTGCGTATACCAGAATGGCAGTCTTTGAAATTCCCCAACGCGAAGGTATTGTTCAATAAGTGGCCGTGGTGAACGCGAAAGCCTTATTCTATGCGATCCCGCCCGTCAACCTATGAGCTAGAGTCCCAATGGACGGCGGACCAAGTCGGCAAAGGTTCAATTCAATGAAGTTTGTGGCTTGCAATACAGTGCTAGTATTGTAGATTTTGGGTTACTTAAAGCGTAGCCTGCCTCTTTTCCACTGCATGCCAAGGCTGCCCAGCTGAACATGAAACTCAGTGTTAAGATACCGCCTCTGTGCCTCATTGCTGCAACTCCGCTACCACTTCAACTTTACCCTAGGCAGGCCGGATTTAAGGACGATGCCGGGTTATAGACCCTGTCAGAATACCAGTTTTGAACCTCATTTGTCTTCATAAAGTGTTGTATGCAAGCCCTCTATGACTATCACATCAGACAATGTTTCAGTTGCAGAGTACCTAGGTAGGCAGTGAAGTACATTTTCTACGCAGATTAATTCGCTCGATCAAATGTTATCAAGGCAGGCTACATTTCAATCCTATAATTAGAATAGTGCATTGTGCTAAACAAGGACTACTAGGTCCGCCGTCGGAGTTTCATTTTAATCGCTATCAATGTCTTCACGATAATTGTTTCTAGCACCAGTAATGACTCGGCTCTAATTATAGTAAATTAAAACGCTTGGATATCTAAGACACGCCGAAGACCACTATGTACTACTATCACAGACTGCTTGCGGGAAACAGAGAAATCCATTCTATGTAAGAGGCAGTGCATATACTTGCGCTAGAACAACGTCTCCATAGCTTCCACATATGTCATCGTGGCTGCGTGGCTACTGTCGTATATCCTCTTAGAGAGATATTATTTATGCTGCCACCAAAGGATTCATTGCACAACATATCAATATAAGGCCGGCATAGTGGTGTTACACTGTTACTTATCCCATCGGTAAGTCGCCACTCGCGGGATAGGATTTTTATTGAGCTGCCTCCGAGCATTTCAAGTAAGCTCCCAAATTAGGACTTCAATGTAATTCTACAGAGAAATATTTAAGCTCTCATGGTTCATCAACGCTCACGCTGCTTTTCCGTTTCCTAGGGCATATCCATTCTACTAGACATTAACCTTCAAGTTCGAAAAATGTCCTTAGACCAACTCTATCTTCTGCCTGAAGCGACCCAGCAGGCCATCCTCAATGGACCTGCACTCGTCCCGCCTGCTGGGGTAACACCAAACTTGGACAACCCACCAAATAGAAACGCTATAAGTCTGGCTGTTACTACCGTATGTCTTTCTGTATCAACAGTAGCGTTCGTACTAGCAGCATACGCGAAACTTGGTGTTATAAAGAAAGTTCATCTAGAAGACTGTAGGGATAATATATCTACTGATAGATTAATATTCTCACTAACTGCTTCAAATAGGTATCGTCTTGTCCAGCTATGTAACTTTTAGGACTCCTTAAATCTCGGTGCGATTATAGGAAAGCTGATAGTGATTTACCAGGGCCTCGTTGTCGGTATTTGCTACTGTGTATACGACGAGACTTCGACTGGCGTTGGGTTCTTCGTACACCAATGGAATGTGCGAGTGAAGGACTTGAGTCAATTTTTCTACGTATGAGTAAATTCTCGTCTTTACTCTCTTTGTGCCCATACTCCAGCAGGTGTATTGTATCCTACTAACTCAAATTTGCCCCACAGCTCTTCAACGCTGGTTCTATCCTATATTCAATTGGAATTATGTTAATCAAGGTTGCCATCCTTCTGCAATGGATACGTATATTTATCCAGCGTGGCACGAAAGGCCCCTTCTATGTGAGTGGAGTCTAGAGAATATTTCGTTGCTCATCTTTGAGGGCAGTGTTAGTTAAACACTTGAGTTTCAGAGGGCCGACTATTGGTATCATCTTCTCTTATAAATGCTCCTCGAAAGCCGAATACACCACTGACTGCTTACGAACCTAGTGGACTTGTCATTCTCTGTTATGGATCAATGTTCTCCTATATTCCATCACAGTGATTATTATCTGTGCCTCCTGCGAACCATTCAGGAAGTTGTGGGATAACACAGTACCTGGAACGTGCAGTGTTGATCGGGAGATTATCTACATTTCTACGGCTGTCGGCAACCTCATATCGGATCTCATCATATTACTGCTACCGCAACGATTTATATGGAAGCTGCAGCTTAAGACACGAAAGAAGATTGGCATTGCTTTTATCTTTTTTGTGGGAATATTGCAAGTAGAACCCCATTGAAATATTTTCCTTAACTCCGCTTTCCTCCCTCCGTGTTACTCTGCATCCCATTCTAACACATCTTCACATCCAGTGCTATTATTTCTGCCGGGTTCCGGCTGGATGCATCTATTCGCTTCTATAAGTCAATCGATAAGACATACGACATCACCGAGATGGCTTTATGGGGTATCTCTGAAATGACATGCGCGATGCTCATATTTTGCGTGCCATCCATTCCCAAGATCTTCAGAGACTCTAGGCTATCACTTAAGTTTCCGAAGGCTCTCTCGTCCTATTTGAAACTCCATTCAAAGAGACCCAAATCTGGGAGTGGCTCTACTTGGCCTAGGTTTGGAAGCAAAAAATTGCCTCTCGACAGCATGTGTGAGCCGAACTTTGACAACGGGCCGTCAACGAGGCAGTACGGCCCAGCGGAAGCCAAAAAATGGCCGCTAGAAGGGGCACCCAGCCAGATGCTCGATCACTTAGAATATCCCCAGACAGGAATTTTGCGCACCACCGAAATTGTTGCTGCCGAGGAGGGTAATAGCTACCGAAACACTGAGGTTCCACGGCATCAATCGCCATGGGACTCATACAGCGCTTAGAAGTGGATAGGAAGCAGCCATGATAACTAGTCTTCTTCCCGGTGGCAATTGATGGTAGCTGAGGAGAGTCGTCGAAATTGGGCTGGACACCGAGCAGTGGTGTTCCAGCAGGTATCTTTTGCCATGATCAATCAGGTGAAATTTGCAGTGCGCGGTAGCAAATGATATGAAATTAGGAATAAACATAAAATAGAGGTATGGATGTTTTATGATCAATGGAATAGTAGCGAAGGGATTTGAGTAGGAAGTTTCATATTTCCATTATCGTCTATGTATCGGAGTTGGGTGCTAAATTCAGAGTTCGTACGTAAAGGCTGGGCCGCCTTTGTTGCAACTTCCACCAGGGGTTGAATCATCACTACCTATACTAGGTACCTACCTAGGTATGGAATGTACAACTCTTATTGTCTTCAAATTTGAGGCTACCAGTAGCAGTTCTTCCTCGCATTTAGATTTCTCTTTCCTCTCCCAGCCATCCTTCATCTGCTTCTCTATTCCCTCCTCTCAAAAAATCAGGTATGTGAAAGTGCTCATTCCTTTCCGCAATCAAGTCCCAAAGAGGACCTATAATGAAGGAGACAACTACTAATGCCGCAAAAAATGAAATAAGTATAGGTTCGATTGCGCGGAAGAAAGGCTCTGTGAACCGATCGATGAAATTATCTGCAGCAGAAATCCAATGATACATAGTTGGATTGTGATTTTGAAACATTGAATATTATGATAACGTGTAACTTAGGATATCGGCTGATGCTAGGTGACAATAGATAGTAAAATAGGTTCTTTAGTCTGTGGAGTTTGACACTATTTTCAAAGAGAGATATTTCTTTGATCTAAATCCTTGGGGATCTTGTGCGATTTATACATAAACCAATATTACATAGCTGTTTCTCATAAGGTCTAGAAGAAGCTAAAGGGACGTGTAATTCATAAACATCTTTCAGACAGTAGGTAGTTACATGAAACAGGTCACATATGAAAGTTTGGGCGGAGGTTCAATTGGATGTTACCATAACGATGCATATGTCTTTATGGCACCCCTTTGCTGATTCATTTCTTAGGTCTCGTTTGCAGCGTTGTGAAATCAGTGAATGAGACTACGCACTTTCATACACCGGAATGTCTAAGGTGATTCTAGGCGCTTTTCTGTTAGACATCCTAAGTTGCAAGACCTCTCAATTAGGCGGTGACGAGTGAGTCACAGCTAGGTATAGAAACAAAGAAAATTCATTCACGAATGTGCAAGGGCCTCGGTGAGAAGAGAGACGTGGGCGAATACCTAGAGGAGGGGATAATCAACGAACACTATGCATATACAATAGGAAACATGGATTTACGTCCTCATAGAAGGTAAAGGAGACAAAGGGTTTGAGACTAAAAAGGGGTAAATTTAGCTTCACTCCGTTTTGATCGGAGGACCTCCAGGTTATGAGCCCGGCGCGCTTCCACTGCGCCACGAAGCTCTACGTATACGTAGCCTCCAACGCCGGCTACAACACCGCGATTGATATTCATGTTGCTTGTGTAGTATATACAATAATTGTTAAGGTGGGTCAGGGCAGCACCTAGGAGACAGGAGCTAGGGGCTCAAAAAGGAGTCAGGATAACTCTTGGCAAGCAAACAAATAGCAGCAACCCGGCTTTTCAAATTGATGATAGCTACTAACCTTTGAAAATGTATTCGACAAAATCTAATAAATCGTTCGCATGCTTTCAAGCCTCCTAACCTGTCTAAACTGATGAGGGGCTTTCGAAGGGATATATCTACACGAAAGATTTCACATAGTTCTTATATATTGAATTGATATGATCTATTGTTGGTTTTCCCAGTATACCGACCAGCTCAGATTGCCAATTTGCTATGGTACATAACTATTCAAAAGCAACGCATAGACTGTACCAAAGGACTACCGAAGTCTATCAACAACGGACCCAACGCCCGAAAGCGCCCCCTTCAGCACGGTGTAATACTTGTCCGCGCCGCTCTCCTCCCTACGGACGTACATGCGCGTGGTAGCAAACCAGTAGCCGCCGATCGTGGCGCTGTACCGATCTCGATTCGTAAAGTCCACGAGGTCGCACGCTCCCAGCCTCCGACTATCTCTCTCCGACTCGACCGGGAATTTGTCCTCGAGCCTGTAGTCTCTGACGATCATGTCCCGGACGCGCTTTGGGTTGGGACCACCCATATCGAAGAGTCTATCATGAGGCAAGTTAATCAACTGACTAGTGACACGATACATGCTAGATGATAACATTGTATGTTTAGAAGCGATGGGGGAGTACTCACGAGCAGCCAGGGATCTGGACCTTGTTGCCATCCATCTCCGTAACCTCGAACCATAGCCTATCCTCGAACGACCCTGTGCGGGGGATCTCCTTGGTTATAATCGCTACCGGCCGGGCGAATTCCTGAACGATACGCATGGTTGGACATTGAGGCGG
Source organism: Hypoxylon fuscum (assembly GCA_022578945.1). Classification (NCBI taxonomy): domain Eukaryota; kingdom Fungi; phylum Ascomycota; class Sordariomycetes; order Xylariales; family Hypoxylaceae; genus Hypoxylon; species Hypoxylon fuscum. The sequence goes on along the minus strand of MU399844.1, from coordinate 27,577 downwards.
CCCGGCCATGTCGAAGAGCAAGGTGGAGTCGTCGATGACGGTGAATTGCTCGTGTCTTCCATAGCTGCAATCGAGGATCCTGAACTGCCCGATGATGAGTGTTTCAAGAGCCACTTTGTGTCGGGGCGTGTATTCCGGATCCGCGGCGTAGAGGAGCACTCGCTGGCCTGTTTTCTTCTCCAACTGTTTGACAATGGCAAGAGCAGCAAGATGCTGGGCAATGTTTCGGGGGCAGATGCAGTTATCAGGGCCACCTGGTTTGGCGACATCGGGGTTGATATGAGGTTGAAGGATTTGGCCCAGCCCAAGACATACAACCTTTTTGATGCGCTCGGGGCTTGCAATGTTGTCTATGGCCTCTTCAAGCTTCTTTGACTTAGTACTCACGCGGTGCCACTTATCCCAAGCTTCCATGAGAGTATCCTGAATGACATCTACAGGCACCGAATCTTGATTCATACGTAGCTGTGGGCTACCTTCGAGACGTGGCTTGAAATACTTGGCGAGGAAGCTATTTCAATTCGACGGTAGTTATTGTCAACACTTGACCTTCATATAAGACTTTTAACAAAAGAATATGGACATACGTACGCATTGGAAGGGGGGTTATCGGCGAGCTGTTGGTTTGGCCTTGTCTGTTCAGGGGTGCAAGCACCAGCCGTTTGGCAAAGCATATAGAAACCATGGCTATCCGAAAATGCATCACCCCTGATCTCTGCGGAGCTGAACATGTACCAGTTACATCTTCTGATTATATTGAATTTGCGCTCTTCGTTATCCACGGGTAGATATCGCATCCTCTCGAGGTTGAGAAATTTGGCCTCGAGGCCATGGAATTTGTACATTGCTTTTTCTTGGACGAGATCCATGGTTTAATAGAACTATGCAACCTGAGCCTTAGAGTTTACGAAGAGTGAAATACCGAGGAGGGCTGGCAAATACAAATATTAAAGGCATATCTAATATTGTTTCTGTCTAGCAGAAGACTTTGGGTCTATCTGAAATGGAGTCAGAACTAACAAAATCTAGGAGACTTTCATGTTGTTAATGAGTGACATACAACTGATTCATAGACCACTTTTCTAGTGAATATACTAGTGACGGTGAACATTTGTGAAACTCATACTAAGGCATAAAGGCAGCAATATGGGAGAAATTGTACTGCCAAGCTGATCAAGTGATTCATGCTAGACATGGATAGAAATAGAACCCTCACTACAAGACAAACTCATTTGAAGCTTTCTTGTACTACGTTAGACCTCTACAAACACCAACTCGATAACATTATTGGTATTTCGACTCGCCCCTGACACATGCTAGCAACCCCTATTCTTCATCCAATGTCCGCGTCACTGTGGGTTCATGACAGAGTCAGTAGGTAGTTTCCCCATAAACCGATGCATCGAGCATATTTAGGACACACTCTTCAGTCATTCACTCCCATAAAGTTCCCAAACGGTATGTTTCATCCTCACCGTCATCAAGAACAAGAGGTGACGAGAAACTTTTATTTACCAGTCTGTATCTCTATAGCACCGCAGAAACACACTAAATTAATTAAATAGGTACCTAATTAAACTTTTCTCTCCTTGTAACAAAAACCCTCTTTTTCTAACCCCAGAAACAACACAGTCAAGGCCTTGTCATCCTTTCGCTACTCTTGACAGCGTATATGCTTTGGGCCTTTTCCACATTTTTATAGCAGCAGCAACAAGATCAAAGGAACCAAATTCCACCAAAAGCAGGAAGAGAAGACCCTTCAAGACCAAGCTAGCTATCTAGCTTATTAGCTCCCCAGCACTTAAGAGGCAAGCAGACGAAGCACCCTACTTAGCCACGCCGATGCAAGCGAAGTACTTCTTGAAAGCCTGGACTTCCACACTGAACACACCGTCGCGGTCGAGCAGCGCGGCGGGGGGCCAGAACTCGGGCTCGACGCGGTCCAGCAGGCCGGGGTAGCTGGTGAGGCCTCTAGGCTCGGTGACGCCCCAGGGGTTGCGGACGATGATGTACTGGTTGTCCTCCTGGCCCTCGCTGACCCAGCCGAGGACGCTGTACGCGTGGTTGGCGACGAGGTTGCTGCCGCGGAACATGTCGCCGGTGGCGTGCGTCCACGCGCACATGGGGCTGACGGTGCGCTTGTTGACGCTGCCCGAGCGCACCACGCCCACCAGCTCCGCGCCCGAGTGCTTGTCGGTGAAGTAGTAGCGCGGCTCGCGCCCGTTGAGCTGCGCCATGGCCTTGACCGGGTCGCCGTTGTGCGCGCGCGTCAGGTCCACGCGCCCGCGCTCCTGCGACTTGGTCGCCCACTTGACGAACGCCTTCTCGTACAGCGCCGGCCACGTCTCGTACCCGTCCGACGACCGCGCGTAGATGGGCATGTCGGTCGAGTTGTTGACCGGGATCTGGTAGTCCACCTCCACCGTGTCCGTGCCGGCGTTGTTGCGCCCGCCCTTGTCGTGGAACTTGATGCTGAGCGTGCGCCGGCTGCGGTCCATCGGCGGCATCATGCCCGAGGACGACGACGCCATGCCCCGCGAGCGGTTGATCATGGCCGGGTTCGCCCAGAACACGCTGAAGATGGCCGCGATCAGCCAGCTGTTGCTGCTGGCGCCCTGCGTCGGGTCGTCGAACCGGTGCTGGTACTGCTCCCCCCGGTGGCCGTGGTGGTTGCCGCCGTAGGGCCCGTAGCCGAACTGCCCGTCCATCATGAAGCGGCGCGGGATGCTGCGGAAGAAGACCTCGTTCATGTCGCGCCAGGAGGCGTTGGGCGGGGTCCAGCTGCGGTCCTCCTTGCCTTGGCGGAACGGGAGCACGAGGTCGTTGATGGTCTCGGTGACCTGCTGGTTGCCGACGGTGCGGCCGAGCTCGCGCCCGTCGAGGATGAGGCGGAGCTTGCCGTTCTGCATGCGCGCCATCTTGATGCGGGTGTCGCCGAACCCCTTGAGGCCGATCTTCTCGAGGTCGTCGAGCTTCTTGACACGGGACAGGTCCGGCGTGACGAGGTCGCGCTCCTCGAGGATCTGGATCTCCTTCTCCTGGAGCTCCTCAGCCCGGCGTTCCTGCTCGTTGAGCTTGAGGCCGGCGTACAGGACCGAGTTGTGCTTCATGTCGAAGAGCTCCTCGTAGTCGGTCTGTAGGAAGTCCTCGATGATGCGCGCGGTGTGCATCGAGTGGCGGTCCAGTTTGTGGCCGATCATAGCCTCGACCAGAGCGTAGGGGTTGATGGCACCGACGTTGACATCCTTGGGGGGCTCGTCAGGAGAAGGCTCCTCGCCAAGAGCGGGGCGGTCGTCCCTCTCGTCGTCGAGGACTTCGTAGTCCTCCGACATGGTTCGAGAAGACGAAGACACGGAGCGCTTGTCGATCTTGTGGCCGGTGAGAGCCTCAAAGAGAGCGTAAGCGTCAATGTTACTAGCGGGTGCTCCGCGAATGGGCAATTCGGACTGAGAGCCAGAGGTAACCATTTTGGTTTGATACTATAATCCTTTGTTGATCGTGTGTAGGTGAATATGTAATAAGCGGTAAGTCGGTGATTGCTGGCTGAAGTCGTCGTTGTCTGGCAAGAAGAATGGGATACTCTTGGGGAGATCGATGCGCATATTTATGTCCTCTTCGTGGAAACTCAAGGAGCCCATACACTCTCGCGGTCCGGACGTAAAGGTCCCCGTTCGTAGGCATCTTTAACCGGCCTCTGCCAGCAGAACCGATCGGCATACCGATCTAATGCAAATCCCAAGTATAAACTTGAGGCTCCAGGAGACAGACTCTCGAACCCCGCAAATTGCCTAGACTCCATAGTCGGGTCGAAATAGGTTATATTACGTATCGGTCCTGAAAGATGGGTTTGAGAGTTGAAGGCTACATGCAACTAGATCTGGGTGGACGGGTGTGACATTAGCTCGGTACTCTACTTTGTCAGCTGCTGCTTGCTGTCAAATTTGAGAAAAGGCAACGAGCAGTTCCACCCAGAGCGATGAATCATCCCAAAGATTAGCAAGACTTAGAAAATGGTCTATGGGATCAACCTGAGATCGACATATGGAGACACCACATGTAAGATAGTCCAGGAAGTTAGGGATGAAAGTGATCCTAGTACAGTCTAAAGTGAGGGTGTAATGAGAGGCTTTGAGCTCATAGTACATACAACGGAACCCTATAGTTCACCGACGGACTCCTAAAAATAAACCACGGCAACGGTCTTCTTTGGTAAACCTTATACGTACTTCGGTGGGGGAAGAGCTTCTAGAGCGTCGATTGGTTTATGGTTTAGGTAAGCTGTAGCGACGAAGGTTATCGTATAGGAGGACGAATTCTAGACCACACGAAGTCAAAACTTGAGGTAGGCCACGATCTACCGACAGTCCTTTAGCACATTAGGCTTCATATCGTATGAGGGAAGACATGAATAGAGCGAGATGTCTTTCGTAGGCCATATCCTCTTAAAGCTTTACCTATGTACCCGAAGCTGTAACTACTTAGGTACCTTGTTGGAATCTGACGATCGATGATGCCTACCTACTTTAGACAACCATATGCTGGATCTAAGAGTGAAGTACGGAATGATTATTTAGAGGTCTTATATTGTAAAGATTTAATGCGTACGTCGACACCACTTAGAGATCGTGAGAGAAATTAGCCAATGCTCATATTTCGTTGTTTAGAATGGGATAAAACTGGGTGGGAGAGTTCTACATACTAGGTACTCCTATGTGTTAAGCCTTACGGGTACCTGCACCTAATCCCGCGGGGTTGCTCAGGGGCTGGATTCAGGGGTAACCGGGCCCGACTACCGACCCCTCCTAGTCCATTGAGTTTAACGACAAAGTTCGCATTGGAAGAATGAATGAATGATTTCGTACGCCCAGGAATTGGTGGTTTGCCTGTACATTAATTATCTTGTTTCTCTTGAAACTAGTTGACTTTTACGTAGCCTTGATATGCGAGCGAGGAAGCGATAAACTCGTATGGAGACGATGTCGAAAAGGAGGCGAAAAGGGGAAGTCTGTCAACGAGCTATTAGCAAGTAATTCCCCATCCCATCTCGTAGTAGCATCCATCTCTAGCGATGATTTGTGTAATGTCGAATACCATTCTTGGGCCTCTTTTTTCCTTACCTTCTGCATCCATAACCCCCCTCAACACCGTTGCAATGAAATATTGAACAGGCCGTCATTTCCCCAATATACATCCATCGACAGCCAGAAGACAAGGTTACTAATCCAATACTCGACCACTTACCTTCACTCGAAGAAGAAAAAAAGACCGTCTACCACTCCATCTCTACTCCATTTCACACAGCGCACTATCAGGGACCTCATCGGGTGGAACAAAGGGGATGGAATGGAATATCCCATCTCCCTTCCCGCTAACAAATAAATAATGATCATTGATGAATGCTAACAGCGACGGGCAGAATATGTATGTATGTAGAACGCCAGATTGCGGTTCAGGTAGGTCAGTAACCAACCAAACTCCTAGCCATTGTAGCCAAGCCAAGCGAAATCAAGTCTATGAACCGGTAAGCCGTAGCCGTAGCCGTTGCCGTGATGCCCCTTCCCACCCCTAACGAAAGAAAGAAAAAGCAGGTTGAAAAGATAAGATGGGATAAGTAGTAGTAGGTATGTGAATATGCGAAGGTGAATGTAGTGTATCGTGATCTCATTGCTTATGGATGGTTATGATGATGAATGTGTGTAGGTAATTATGTGCAAATGCCTGCCTTCCGCATCTCGTGCTTGCTTGAGCTTCTCTCCCTCCACTGTTACTATGTTACTCCCGAGAAATGTCAATGCAATGAATTGGCCTCGCCTTGCCTATGCCTTACTACTCCGCCAACATGCGAATGGTGTTGTGTTGACGCTAAATGTCAAATGGGTCGTTTGCTCGTGATTTCCTTTCCCACCTCTTTCTCCCTTGCTTGGCTTCTCTTGCTTCGCATCTCTTGCCTTGGATGTTTCTCTCCCACTTCGTTTCTTCTATTAGGGCTCTGGTCGGAACCTAGTGTCTTTACCACGGTCCAACTTTCACAGCAGAGCCGTAATTTCCGTTCATCAGCTGATCCAAGATGGACGGGTTGCCTTGGGGTGTAGTACTCGGTCCAGCACTGCCGCTTGGTCCCCCGCCAACCCATCCAACATTTGCAGCCATACTCTCGATGGCAGCGCGTAGCCTACCGCCGGATTGCTGGTTGTGTTTTGCCAGTGTCTGGTCCCATCCTTCGGAATGCAGCACGAAGCCTGCGCCCTTCTTAGATGCCTCGTTGATGACGAGAGCCCAAGCCTTGGATATCTCATCGTACGTGTTCACCTTGTGATGTTGATGGCTCTGGCTTTCGAAGTTGGGCAAGTCGTGCACGATCTTGGTGGCTCCGTCGAGGAATTGCAGGGAGACGTTGGCACTGGTTTCGATGGGTGGCAGGTACTGGGGTGTGAAATCGGTGAGGGCATCAATAAGGGCGAGCAGCGGTTGCTTTACTCGGTAGTAGGTGTAGTCGGAGGTGGAGCCGCCGTAAGGGAATGCGTTTTGCAGCTTGTCCTGATACTCCTTCAACACCTGCAGAGCACATTCGGGTGTTGGCCTCGGTGCGCTCTTCACCACCTCCTCTCCGATATCCGGTTGTCGCTCGCAAATTGTCTGTAGGACGGTGCGTAGCTGCGTGACGTCGAGAGTCTCGAGCAGTCGGGGGAGTGTCAGAGGTCGACCCGCTAGTTCGTTTGATCGCACCTTTTTGGACGGTCTGGGAGCGAGCTGGCGGTTTTGAATTGCGGGAGAGCTGATGGGCGAAACCGACATGGCATCGCCGTCGTCCTCTGCTTTTCGTTTCCGGGTTGCATTGTGAAAGGGAGACACTATGAATCACAACCTTGTCAGCTTTGTTATCTTACATTATTATCTTGATGCACAATACAGCAGTCGAGTTTGCAGGCGAAACAAAGCAAAGAGCTACATGACTCGCATCGGAACCAAACGTACTTGTGCGAGTAGGAGATCGTCGGCTGGGGTCGTGCGGGTGAGCAAAGAAGGACGGCGGCTGCGGCGATAGCAGCACGTTCATTATGTTGACCGATCTTTACAAGATATTATCTCGTCTCAATTTAATTTTTTTACTCGGTTATTTCCCTAACCACGATGTCGATACGATCGATCGATATGTGCCAACTAAATGAAGGAAAGTGTTGCTCGGTCCACGATGAAGATAGTCGGCGTAGTTGGTTGTGATGGTGGTGGTGGTAGTGGGATCGGAGTGGGAAGGGAGAAGAAGAATGTAAACGTGATGGGAGAAAGGTAGAAGAAGCGGTAAATTAGTTGAGGGGGAGGAAGATCGGAAGATTGGAGAAAAGAGAAAAGAATGTTGTTGACTTGTCGCTACTACATGTATGTACTTTATTTTCGTTCCCTGGTTCCCTGGTTCCCTAGGCCTTGGTCTTTAACCCTTGATCGCTGAATGGTCCCAAGCTAAGGATTACTATGTATGTATGTGCATTGACGGAGAAAAAGTAGAAGATGGAATAAGTATGGACGATGGGGTTTTTTTTGTGTGTGGTGTGTGCATATATCTGAGGTAATCTGAAGTACATACTAGAAAAATGCTGTGCTAGTACATGTACAAATACGTCTTGTGCTGCGCTGGCTCCCCAGGGCTGTAAATAGTTCCTTCTACTCTTGTTTAGCTGGTTAGGCAAATACAGTTCAGGCCCCAAATTCCCCAATCATTCTTGTCACACCGTTGGTTCCTTTCGACACAAAATGTGGGGTTACTTCCCTGCCGCTACTGTAGTAATCCGTGATATGTAACCGTCCTTCTTACCATACCCAGCATACCTAAGGTACTAAGGCTACCTACAAGGACTCCACCTATATCCCCCCCCCCCAATTATGTAATCACTGAGGAAAGATAAGATGGCTTTCTCGCATCGATGCGAACTCCTGCAGCTTGCCTTGGGGAGATTAGGCACCTAGGTAAATATGGATATGCTAGAATATCCCAACTTTCTTCGAGCATTTACCCTGGCATCGAAATCTGCCTAGTTCAAAGATCCATCTAGTACGTGCATAAATTCTGCATAATAATCTGAGCTGAGCATAGGTACATACACACATATGTGGGGATAGAAAATGGAAAAAAACAAGTCACAAGCTACCAACGCAGCAACCGTCCAAGGGTGTCGGTTAGCATTCTCATTGGCCAGTCGCTTAGGACATAAAAAACAGCTACCCGTTTGAGAGAACGTGACCGCTTCTCGCAACGGCGGCACCATTTTATGTACCATCTTATCCAACTCAGTAGCGCTTATATTATGTAGGTATGTATTCATAAAGGAAAGTTGACTCTATGAAGAGTAAATAATTCTCGAGGTCTCTCCAAGGTTCTCATGCTGGAATATTCAGGAATACGTATATGAATCATCAAGCCATACCACCTTACATAGCTCCACTGGCAGTGCTATCACAGCCTACCTAGAATAAATAAGCCAAACGCATGGACACCCCCCTTTGGCTACGGCTTGCCCCCCAAAACCACGTGGCCAGCGTCTATTTACCCCAAGATATATGTATGACTTCCTTCCTTCTGCTTGAAACTACAACGCATATTAATACCTATCATATCAGATAGGTAGGTAGTCACATATATCACGATTGAAATTGTCTTCATATACCCTAAGAGAGAGCGAACAGTCACGACAAACGAAGAAAGCAATTTTCAATCCTTACGTCTCGATTACTATTTATCTAACGTGGATTACATCATGGATGAACCCTCACCACTTTGTTACCTCAACGCAACCAGGGAAAACCTGAGCCAAGATTCAAGCGCACCTAGGCGGATTGACGTACAAATCCATTGAGAATGCCGGTGGCTTGAACTCACTGCCTATCGTCTCCTGAGCTCGACTAGGAGTTTTCCTAAGTAGGAAAGCCATCCAAGTCTCACTCACCATGTTGCAGGTGGGTTCGGGTTTTGCTCTTTTTTTTCTTTTCTTTTTTTTAGTCCTTATCCCTTTGCTCATTCGTCATCAATTCCCATCACGCAACGTAGCTTAGCATGCCCGTCTCACTTCGGGGAGAAAGGAGTTGTCCAGTAATGTAATCGATGAATAGTGAGAGAAAGAAGGAAGAAAGGGGGAAGGGGAAAGGGAAGGGGCAGGGGCAGGGGCATTTCCTAGATGTCCATGGTCTGAGCAGTATCTATCGCTATCATTAGCATTGTCCAGTCTTGAAGGACACAGAATTTCCTATCAATTCTGATGATGTACATACCTGGGTCACAACTTCCAACATACTTCAAAGACCCTAGGAAATCACCGCAAAGAGGAAGCACATTCTTGCAATGTCGATTTTTTGCAGAGATGCACCGGCCAGCTGATCCAGTAGAACAAGGCCAGCGGCAAGATGAACTCGTGCATGGGAAATAACAAAAGGGAGGACCGGTTCCGGCACGCACTCGGAAAACTTCAAGGCTATCGAATCGTAAACGAAACGAATACCAAGAGGGTCTTGTGAAAATTGAGGGAAAACGGTCAAGGGGTATGTGTAAGATCTTGGCTAACAAGTGCCAATTTCATCCTGCATGTCGAAAATGCGTCCTAGGCTACATCATCCTGTAAAATGATCCAAAGTTGTGGGATCAACCGGGTCGGTCATACCATACTTTGCCGATAAAGACAGGGTAGCGTCAGGAGCGACAGCATTACTTTCGATGAGGAGTGTCCCTCAAATTAAGATGCGAAAAGGTTCGTGTCATGCCTGAGATTGTGCTCGAAACACTCACGTTGGAGCTTTGGTTGTGTTGTTCTAGAGCTTCGTCCGCGGTACCATCATTGTTCTCTTGAGAGCCGTTCTGAATACTACCGTTGCTCACTTGAGTAGCATGACTGATGGCATCACCGTCCTGTCGGGCAATGTTCTGAACATTACCGCTGTCCACTTGACCTTCATCCCAAGTGGCCTCCCAGGTGTCCCTAGAGCTCGGTTGAGGAGCCGAATCGGCAGTGTCATAAATTGCCAGGCCAGCCCATTGGGAAGTCCTTAGACCTTGGGTCGGCAACGGACGAGGATTGTGGTTATGCTGCGAGAAAATGGCTGCATGGGGGCGACGGCGTGGGTTGTTGATCGTATCTGCTCCAGAGTTAAATGCCGGAGAGCTATTCATCTGGTAGGACCGAGAAGCACGGTTTCCTGGAGCGTGTCTGGAACTGCCGAGCCCTGATAGTCCACTCGACGTAGGTCGCTCAGTGCCAACGCTAGAAGCCGCCGAGGATGGTCGAATGTTGGTACTATCTGACAGAGGTGCCCGAGATGTGACTCCACCTGGCTGAGATGGCTGGACAACTGGAGGTTGAGCAACTGGAGACAGCTTGTTCTGCTCAGCCTTCATCTTCTCGGCCTTTAGAAGCTCGGAGCGCAATCTGCGTCTGATGTTCTTTTCCTCCTCATCAGTCATCGGCTTGTTCTCTTCTTTCTCGGTCAATGGCCATTTGGCCGATTGCTGCTCTTCACCACACTCCTCATTCACTGCCTTCTGAGCCTGCTTTAGTTCTTCCGCACGGCGTCTCAGCTGCTCAGTGCCGCGTCTCAGCTGCTCGGCGCGGGGATCTTCAAGACACGCGCTCGCGGCACGCTTAGCCTCCTCGAGCCGTTGGTCTTCCTCAAAGCGCTGAATTCTCTCCTTCTCCCGCTTAGCTTCCTCGAGACGCTCTGCCTCCTCCGCGCGTCTGTTGCTCTCGCCTCTGTCGAACGTGGAGGGATGAGATGCCGTAGTTGACGGCCTAGCAGAGACTCGGTGAGGGTGACGAAGATTGAGGATATATTGGTTCAGCTCATGAACCTCAGGCGGATTAGCACGGGCAGACGATCGCAAAGTAGCCATCTGCTCAGCCGGGCGGACGACTCGAGCATGCCCGTGTCGGACATTCGCATACACCACCGTAGTCACCATCTCCTGCTCGTCTCGCTGCAGAGCCTTGAACTTTTCATCTCGCACTAGCTGAATCAGTGCCAATTGTAAAGCTGCATATTTCTGCGTCTGTTCAGGGATGTGGAGCCAGGTGAAGAACTGCACGAGGCCTTCGTATATCACGATCATGCGATCGTACTCCTTACTTGTCAACGTGTGAAGCATGCGAAGAGAATTTTGCGACAAGTTCTCCCCCAAAGGAATTGCTTCAATGATGTCCACCTCCAGAAGAGCATGCATGAGAGCCTCGGCGTCATCATCAAGTTGGTGCGTCATGAACGCAAGCAACGCCGAGACATCGCTAGGTAGTGTCGGCGAGACAATCTCTGGATGATCCACGGGTTGCTCTTCAGTGATGACCTCATGAGGTGTAACCTCGGCAGCTCCATCATTACCACGCTGTACGGGTTCAGAGTTTAGCGGATTATGGTATTCTAATCCGTTAAGGCCATCACTTGCACGTGATCGAGGCCTGGAAGGCACAGGAGGGGCGTCATCAACCCCAATATCAATCAAGGTTTCAGGTCCGTTTTGCGTGAGACGGTTAAGCTGGGCCGGAGTCGTAATAGAGGAAGCATTCCCGGACAGAATTGGGACTTCTGCATCAGCTTGGAAAGTACCAGGAGTCTGATCGTTAACCACCTCTCCGTCTACGTTGCCGGCAGCTACAGCATTATCACCCTTATCCGAAGGAGTAGGATTCGGGCGCTTAACTTCACGCGGGTCGTGCAAGGTCTCGCTGAAAATTGGTCCACGAGACTCGGGCTGTCCCTTATAATGCTTGATCGTTTGAAAGAACGCCTCCGCAGGATAAGTGTCGGGAAACAGTATCCGCGTGGACTCTACGAGAGACTTTTGGCCTCCCGCTCGTCGTATACTGACTTCGCTCCCATGACGGAACGGTCTGAGGCAGCAACGAAGGTCTCCTCTCATCACCCGCCCATCGTCGAGAATAATCTCCCAGATAATAGGGCCTCCGAGGCTCAGTCCGTAAAGAGACACTTGGCCTTGGACTACCCACGTCTCAGATCCAACAGCAGGCATAATACTAAGTCCGTTTGCTCGGTAGAGGACTCGATCTGGGCTGAAAGGGTTGGCGTTGGGTAGCGAGTCGTTAGTAGACGTTACAAAAGCAGATGCAGGCTCACTATAAAATGAAGCGGCATCTTCTGCCGAACTATTGGTCAACATTCCACTACGATCGGCCTGTTCGGAAACAACAGACATGGGCTGGGATGGAACGAAGGGTTCCCGGCGCTCGTGTGGAAGTAAAGGCCTGGCCGCCGACGAACCAGTAGCGCTTCCTGAGATAGTGCTCTCGGAAGGATGAGACGAGGTTGGGACGTGAGGGATCGCAATATTAGATCGTTCGACATCAGCTACACTGACAGGCGCGTTCCACTGTCCACGGCCTACAAAGGGGTTATGACCACCCCGATGGCTACCCCGATGGCCACCTCGAGGAGCACCGCGACCTCGGCCCGCTGCGGTGGGAAATGTGTGTAGGGGTTGTGGCTGAGCCGGTGCACCACGGCCGTAGCCCGACACGCTGCGTGCTTCATCCGGTTGAGCAGGTGTACTGGTGAAACCTACACTAGGATCCCAACGCTTGACCTCAGCTCCAGGTGGTATAAGGCCGCCGAGTGATGACTGTCTGTAGTCGCCCTCGCTCAGAGGGGGTCGATTGGACCAACGATTGGAAGAATTGGGGTGTCGAGGACTCCTGTCAATGTGTTAGAAAAGGGCAATATTCGTCCAGAAACAGCTCGTGGCAACTTACATTGGGCCATATTGGGCTCCGACTCTCAGACTGTTCCCAACGAATTGTCTAAAATCGCTGCGTGGGTATCTGCCCCGGCCGCGACCACGCTCAATGCCACCACGGTCATGGCGGCCTCGTCCCGCATTGTCAGATTCTCTGTTTCGGCGGTGGGCATTGCCGCCATCAAGGGGATCAAGGTCTTTCACTGCCTGATAGTCGGCGTCATGGAACAGACCCAGGTTGTAGGCATCTGTTTCAATGTATCAGCATATACATCCATTAAGATAATTAAGTTATAACTTCATATGTTCAACTTACTTTGCCATACATTGCAGAGCGTTTGGCTCTCAGGTTGAGGAGGAGTGGTGGTTGTAAGGGTCGGCGGACCGTCATTCTGAAAGTTAGAGCGATTCTGACCTCGATCATCATCGTCACGAGCAAAATCCTCAAGTCGATCGTTACCAAGATCATCCTATAGGAAAGTTAGTGCACAAAACCTTTCCACGTTCCTTATTTGAGCCAGCAAATATTTCAATGCGCTAGAAGGGGCGGCTTACCATCATAGCGTCCAGAACCAACTGTTGCTCAGCAGTACGCTGTGCATCCTCATCCGGAGGCACGCCGTTCTGTGAATTGGCCATTGTTGGTAGACTCAAGCAATGCCGAGGTTGGTTGTGAAATTGACGTCAAATGACTAGTAAGAGGAATATAGCTTAGTGACAAGCTATATTGATATTGTCGATGCTAGTTCGTTGCTAGCAAGACTTTAGGCGCCAACCTTACTATGATATATAGCTTGGTCGGCTATATAACTCGAGATGTTGGTTTATCTCGAGCCAGAGCGGATGAAAACCGCCTGGGGTAAGTTGGTACTATAGTAGACTGGAACAGTGGACTATAGGTACTAGGGACAGAAGAAGGAATGAGTAAAGTATGTTTGAAGAGTGAATGTGTTAAAGGTAAAGAGAGTGTGTGGAATGGGTTATGTATGGTGTTGGACCGCCGAAGAGAATGTAAACATTTACATCAATGTTTACAGACCTATTCCTTGTAGACAGTGGCAGAGACCAACGCCTGGAGTTGCTCACGGCTGTCCAACACAGCTCCGGAAGTGATGTTATTCAGATGTGCTAGAAAAATTAGTATGAGAGACGTGAAATATTTGTGTAGGATATGAGCGGAGACAGGGCTGGATCATGTGGGGTGGATGAATGAGGAATAGGTAGGTACATGTAGCTGAAGTACTGGTGTACTAAAGTCTAATGAAAGTCTAATGACAGGTAGCGATACCCAGGTAGGAAGCCTCAAGATGTCATAGGGAGTTAAAGTGTATCATCCAAAGTATAAAGTAAGATGGAGAGAAGGTGCTTTGGATAGGTACTTACTTGATCGGTAGGTATCACAACCATAAACTAGTTGAAGTTTATGATGTAAGGAACACGAAAAGACAAACAAGACCAGACTTGTCAGAGTGTTGTATGGGAAATCGACTGCTTGAAAGATGATGGTGAGCTCGGAAGCTAGCATATATCTTGGCGGTAGGTGGAGGTGAAAGGTTGGGATGAGGTAGGTAGGGTAAACTTACTCGTGATTGAAGACTGCGAGGTAGCCGGCAGTTCCTAAAAAGAAAGAATTGACGAAGCTCGAGGAAGCTGACTAGAAAGGTAGCCTCGAAATCACGAAGTAGGCAAGGTGCTCGAGAATGAGCAAGCTGTAATATGATCAAAAAGAGTGAGGTTGTGTGGTGTAAAGTGGGAGTGTGGGAGTTGGAAGGGTGGGAGAGTGGGAGATTGTTTTGCAGAGTGGAAGAGTGTGAGGTAGGAAAAGAGGTTAGAGAAGAAAAGATTAGGGAAGAAAAGTGAGTGGGTATGGGAAGACCAGAATATAATAAGTTTTGGTTGTGTGGTAGGATCAGGATCAAAGGACAACAAATCAGTCGGTATGGCGATATCACGACACCCTCATGTGGCTCGGCATGTACCTGAGGTCAACAAACAAGACCCGCCTCGACGGTATACCCGCATGGTGGTGGGGGCCTAGTATCACGATTTCTACGGATCGTTCTATCATGCAGGTCTAGGTAGCTGGCTGCCTAATTAGAGACATTGTTTCAATGAGACTTAAACAAGGGGCTGCATCAAAGGGCTGTATGAGCATACCTGCGTAGGTTAGAAACTAACAAGGAAGTCTATTGTGTAGAGAGAGAAAAGGCATGTTAGAGTTGCAGAGCTCAACTGCATTGGTGATGGTTTATAGAACCTGCATATTTCTTAGAGTTTGACAACTTATAACAGCTTATCATAAAAGGGGCTCTGTTAGATGTGCTCAAAGAACCATAGATATTAACCGTTATGACTATAGGGAAGTATATTGAGGAAGAGAAAAGGCGGATGGGGTTTACACGTTGATTAGCACTCGCCCCTTTTTATTGTTCTTACTCGGATGGGACTGACCGCGGTCCTAATACGTATGCTAGGCATACTACCTGGCACCAAAAAGACTTTTCGATGTGCTAATACGAGAGCCCCGTAACAGTTGAAAGAAATCTGGAAATTTTAGGCATAACATTAAAATAATAATATTTGACTATTCGGCATCGGTTTGCATGATTTGAGCTGTAATGTATCATATTTAAGGGAGTGTAGTTCTCACCGAACTGATGGCCGTGTATCTATTATAATAGGAGAAGAGCTCATTGTTATAATTGTTGTTTAGGCGTTTGCATAATTAGAAAAGCATATAATGATATGCAATGTGAAGACTTCAGCTATCGAGTGGCCTTAGGTTAATACACTTAGGGTGATATAAAGAGTGGTGGTTATGCTACATAGATGATAGCATATTTATTATATCTTATACTAGAACTTCAGAGCTCACCGGTGACAGTTGCTTGTGCAATGCACCTTCATCGCCAACCTGATGGACCGTGACTTCGGTTTGGGCCGTTAGATGACTGGGTAAAGCTACTGAAATATTCTATATGGGCATTAAAGTAAGGGTAGAATCGTTTGCAAGTGTTTACAGCTAAGAACACTATTCGAATCCGACAAGGCGAGTCCTGTACCTGACTCAAAATATAAAAACAGGCCCGAAAATTGTTTATATTTCAGAGATATCGATGGATAAATAACTCTGATGTCTAATGTCTTTCCTACATATTTTCCATATTTTCAATGCTTTATCTTACAAGTTCCCACAGACTTACCCCCTATGAGTAAGTCTACGGCATTACTAATAGTGTGAAGTGGAATCTAATAGCCTACCTAGCCATGCCCCTATTCGGGTGGTCCGTTTGTCAGCGTATTCCATGTCTCCCGAGTACCTCGAGGCATGAATATTACAGCGAGCAGAAACCCCGTAGGTTTAATGAGCAATCCAATAGAAGAGTCGCCTCATGCTTCTCAATTAACATCAATACCTAGACGTCCGTCCTGCATTGGATTCACACTTCACAAAGCCAACGCAACCAGCCAAGTACAGCCTAGTGATCTCATAGGCACGTTATCATCATAAAATCAAAGAGGAAATGTCTTATCAGGACCCAGTATGCTTAATTGAACGTGGAGGCAGTTACACAGCCCACCGCTATTGCCAGACACCCACTTCACACTGTAAGTTTATGTATCGTACTTGCAGCAGACACACCAACAGATACCCTCAAGGAGTTGCATGTTTACTAATCTCGATTAGTATAGTGGTTAGTATGCCGGCTTGTCACGCCGGAGGCCGGGGTTCGATTCCCCGATCGAGAGACATTATTTTTCTACTTTTTACTTCAAAGGGGGCAGACTTGGTTTGGTATGGGGTATGCCTAACTGCGTTCTGTTCCCATTTTTTTCATCTACCTAAGTACGTATACGTGGGTGAAGTAGAAATAATATATGAACTCCTACAAGCTGTCCAATTAATTGAGTTTATTGATAGAAAACAGTAATAACCTCATGTATGGTTAGCCTGTTACATGGTGGGAATTGGGAAGATCTAAGGACCTATTAAGTACGCGAAACGATTTTAGTAGGATGGGACAAGTGGCTGCGTTTTCTTCATCAAGTTTAACAGACTATCCTGTCAGCTTGGCAATTTGTTATGATAGCAATGAGTGATGGTATTGGAGGCAATAATAATGGCAGTACGACATGACCATGAATTCATATGAACGTATCAAAGCGTGGCCGCAACATTCTATATCTACGCATTCGCTGCTACATAACAAACGCATCACATCAGGCATGTTGGAGAGATATGATTACTTCTTGATGGTAGTCAATTGAAGACTATCTATCGGGATAGCTCATTTGTATCGAGCTCCCATGCAAATCAATGCAATACAAATTCGATGCACATCCATCCATAGATGGCCGGTCCTCTAACCCAGGACCATACTGTCATGGCAGAATATCATACTAACGCCCCCCCATAACCCCAAACCATCCTCGTACCAGTCTTTTATTTCGCCTTGGCGTCCTTGGGCGGGCCCTCGAGGTTGTCCTTGCCCTGGCGGCCGACGTTGCTCAGGTCGACGTCAGCCTTGGACGCGGGCTCGCGCAGGCCCGAGGTGGACCCGGCGCCCGTGGAGATGTCGCTCGAGACGCCGCCGGACCCGACGTTGACGGTGCGCGCGTCGGCGCTGTTCCAGTCCGAGGCGACGGGGGGCTGCTCGGGGAGCGGCAGGTTGGACCTGACTTCCTCTGCGTGGTCGGCCTTGGATTGAGTCATTTCTTTATTTCGATGTTAGCCTATTATTCTTGTGGTGTTTGGGGAGCTACCTAAGCTATGATAGAGCTATGGGTAGCTTGGGGTGGGGGAGCTTACTGGTTGGTTGTGTTGTTTGTTGGAGGACGAGAAGATGTGATGAATCGTTACCGAGTGAGTATCTCGTGATAGTTTAGATCTCTAAATAGGAATGGGCTTGGAGTTGTTCTGAATAATGAAGAAAAGAAGACAGAATTCCTCCCAGCTAGATCTTAGAGTTTTAATACTACGTATGTAGCACGTCGTTTGCGTGTAAGTCAGTGCAGGAGCTTTTAGTCCGGCGAGTCTAACCTATTCTTGACGTCATTGAAACGGACCTTCGTTTCTTTGACGTCACGTTTAGCGAATCAGAGCTCCAATGCACGTGTAAATTTACCGATTTTGGGCCCCGCTATTCAGCCTCCATTTCGCCATTGTAGGTACTCACGTACCCCTAGCAAACTTCAATGTTGCGGTATCTCGATCCAGGAACAGTACAACGGGATGGTCCGCAAACGACGTAATAGTAGGGGTAGATCTCGGTAGGATGATTGGGCAAACATGTGGCTGATACTTGGCTGCTTGGGTAGGTACATAGGTAGAGTTTTGTAATTCATTTACTGGGAAGTTGTCACGGTCTGCACGGTTTAGGAGCTTCAGATGATTCTCGTAGCTTCTGAGGCAGATTCTGCTGCAGTATTGGCATTTACACATGCATCGCGTTTGATTAAGTACTACCTCATGGCCACACCCGCGTCCAACGTCACCATGTACCGCAACGCCTCGAACGCCAGACTGAAAACTCCCTGTCGACCTATGAAATGAACCAAGCCGGGGCAAAATGATGGATGCTTTTCAACGTGACATAACCTCATAAGCTCTAATCGACCCTAGTGTAGTAAAAAGACGATTTGACTACCCTAACCTACTCGTTTGTCCGTCTCTGCAGATGTGGCTTTGTCGTCGTCGGGATTGAGATAATTGGCATCTTCGGCAGCCTCATACTCGGCAATGAGGTCTGTGACCACTTCTCTGGCTTCGTCAAATTCGTGGAAATTCTCCGAAAAGGGAGCGGTCTTCTTGTAACTGTCTATGAAAGCGTTGCGTTTTCGCATGCCATCATATTGTCGTACAATTCGTTTGAACAACTATTAGATCCTGTTAATAGGGGAGAACAAAATGTAGGTATGATGAAGGTTACTCACGGTTGCGATACTGGTGTGGTTCGCCAGCATCAGACCACTGACACGGTGGCTCATGGGAATGTACGGACTGCGCTTGGTCAGAGCCACTTGGATACTGGCCGGGCCCCACGGTATGAAAGTTGCCAGTCTTCGTTCGCGAATACGCAGCAGACTCTTGTGCACATCCGTCGGGTCTACCTCGCCCTGGATGACGTTGAGAATGGAGATATAGCAGCTCTTCTTGCCAGGTACGGTCGACACCATGCGATTCTTAGGCTGCAGTAGTCGTCTCATGACGTCTAATACCGTAGTCTTACGGACAGTCTTGGCTTGCTCGACCTGATCGCCGGTAAAAGGGGTATAGGAAGTCATGAGGAAGTGGCAGCGCGGGGTGGGTATTAGAGAGGCTAGAATGCTGACGAGGTCGTTGTGCATGTAGCCGGGGTATCGTAGAGTAGTTGTGCTGGCCGACATAACTGTCGAGACCAATTGATTAGTTTGCTGGAACGATGGTTCCTGAACATGTAGTCTGTCTGCTGCAATGTGAGACAACGCTCCATTGTCTAGGACCACCACGGAATCGGCGTTCTGCGTTAGTCGTCTCATCGACAGAAGACTGTTATAGGGGTGCACGACGACATCGCCCGAGTTGGTGGTATCGGGAAACACAGAATAAGTCTGGATAATCTTCTTGGGGAATCTGTCGTTCATTCGCTCCAAGAGAAAAGAACCAAGACCAGAGCCTGTACCGCCCGCAATAGAATGAAGTAGCATGAAGCCTTCTAGAGAATCACTACCGTCTGCTTCGCGCTCTATCATCTCCATGATCTCCTCGTGGACTTGCTCGCCTGTCTGGTATCCATCACCCCAGTTGTTTCCGGCGCCGACACCACTCTTGCCTACGTAGAAGTTCTCTGGGTTGTAGATATTTTTGTAGGGACCAGTTTGTATGCCATGGATAACGCGCGGCTCGAGGTCTATTAGGATGGCTCGGGGAATATATCGCGTGTCGTCACTCTGGTAGTAGAAGACATCCTTGCGGTCACCGCCTTCTGTCGCGAAGTCTTCAAGATTGCCATCTTGATTAATACCGTGCTCTTGACAGAGCTGCTGCCAGAACTGGCTACCAACTTGGATATGTTAGCGCATTCATCTTGGCAATGTTGTCGCAACTCGTCGCTCTACACGGCGGGGCATAACTCACTGCTGTTGCCGCACTGGCCCGCCTGGATCGTAATGATTTCTCTTGAGAACAATGTTAGATCGGTGCTCCTTAACGCAAAAACTTGGAATTGACCTACCTTGGCATGATTACAACATCTGCTCGGCAGTCATAAGAGTAGCTCTACGTAAAGTCTGCAGATATCTGATTTCGTCAATGTCTCCCTTGGAGCTCTTCAATATGAGTTGGTAACATGTATTATCTTCTTATCGGTCACTTTTACGCGTAGCGCGTTTCAGTGTTTCACCGAGGAATGGCGGGGTGGAACCAACACGGGATACTTGCATAACCTATTTGTTGCACATAACCGAGCTTTTAGTTCAGCTCTCCCCCCTTAACTACCTACCTACCTACATATGTAGTATCTCAGCCCCTGAGAGAATTTTTCTAGTAAGCTACCTCAGTACATTGCTATGGTTTCCATCTTCTAGCATACAACCTAATGTATGTAAGCAACATACAAGTCGGTTCATGTATGAGAAAGCAGATGAGATGAACGCTCGAATCTTAAGAAAAAGATCCATGCTACCTTTGTTTGTCCAGGAAGAATCCCGTAATATTAAACGCTTGACAAATATTGAAACCTTACAACTCTAGGTAGCTCCACAACGGTCTGAACGGTTCGGAGAATTAATTCAAGTTTCTTAAGCTGGCCGACAACTGAAACATTCTAGAAGCAATCATCAAACGGACGGAACTCGGTTTCGACCGAACTCATCTACCTTACCAGCTTCCGGGTGATGGACATCTTAACATGGTGTGTTATAGACCTAGGGGCTATCCGATGTGATTTTGTTTGATCCTTCGACCCCGACCTGCCTGCCTGCCCGACCCGAGCGACTGGTGGTGCTATCGCCAACCCAAACCCGTTTCAAGAGAGGCGATTCGGTCTCAAATTTACTATCGAGATTTAGGATATCGTACTTTCGGGTACCGTTCCACTTGACCAATAAAAGTGTGTGGACCCCTAAACGCCATTAGCAGCATCACGAGCAGCGAGATGGTGGATGGACGGCGGATGGATACAATGAGATACATGAGATACATGCAATGCGTGTGATATGCTCCCGCCCCGACCAGTCGGTTCGTCCTGCCGCCAATGCAATGCAGTCATATCACTCACTTTAAGCCATGTACCTAATCTTAAAGGCTAAATAAACCACAACCGCCATATTAGTTCCCATCTAATAATATATGCATTATGTAGACTGACTTTTTGATCTTATTTCTTTTCTTATTCATTCATTCATTCTACATAGTAAGCGCACAACTCTCATCTTTCACCTTCTTCTTCCTGCAACAAATTATTACATTCAAACAGTTATTTAATTGTACATCTTGTCTTCTCCGTAATCATCCTAATTGGTAACATTACCGTATCCTAATTCGTTCAATTGACCGCATCTACGTTCCCTCCACCCCACATCCAATTAAAGAGAAAAGCGGAATTTTGTTGTATCCAGATAGGGGACAGAACTGGAATCGAGGGATTCGAGGCCAGGGCTTTGCTCACGCAACACGCGCTAATCTTAGCATTTACGCAATTACCACGGCGTAACCTTAGTTTTCGAAGGGTTGGGGGGGACTACGGGGACTACGGGGACACCAAGGGGACCCAATAGAGCCACAAGGGCCGAAAAAAGTCATACCTAGGTACCTACCTAGGTCCCTAGTCATGCAGAGATCTGCCACCACTACGCCCAAGGACAATGCGATCCCTTTCTTTTCTTCCAACATCTGGGGGAATAGCAGCGCCAGTAACTCGAATTCGAACTCGAACTCGCTATTACAATTCCAGCAACTGGGATCTAATAGTAGATCGAGGCCCGGTACCAGTTCGGGTGATCGAGATCGAGACAGAGACAGGGACAGGGACAAAGACAGGGAACCCAACGTTTTGACCAAAGACCGCGATCGCAAACACTCGTTTGGGCGCAGAGCATCCTTTTCCTCGCCTTCCAAAGGAAAACGTCGCGCAAGCTCGTCCAATGCGGCCACGGGAACTGGAGACAAAATCAGGACGGACGCTGCTGCACCACCTGCCATACCCCCTGACTTTGCGCTTGCGGCTGCAGCCAAGCTATCCCGCGAAGTCGAAGCAGTTCCTTCACCTGCATCCGCCGACTCCTTTTCCAAGATGATGGGCCGGTCTGCACCCACGCCTACCAATGGCTATTATCCTCCACCTCCCAACTCGGCGACGTCGCCTCCTTTACTGCAAACCGAGATTCCTTCCCTCCATCAGCACATACACGAAGTAGCAAATAAGAGAATATCGACGTTGGATTACCTGCGCAAAGCGTACGTTGCACTGATCCACCCCCTTTTCCTCATGTATGCAAGCATTTTGCATCAAATCACTAACAAGCATCAATAGCCACGAGGGCCGAGTCTACTGGTTCAACACGCTACTTTTTGATAAGCCTGACCTGTCCCGGATGCCGTATTTCGACAGTCGAAAACTCGCCTACCGCGCCACCAATTTCCTACTGCTAGGCTTATCAATACCTGCCGTAGTTGACCTCAACTCTAGCACGCCTCTCGAACTCCTCCGCTCCCTCAACACGCTCCTTACCGAATTCGATTCCTATCAACAAATACACACAGAAAATGGGGTGAATACAAGCTCGCTCTCCCGCGCTCGGATACCAAATATGTTCCGTCGCGGAGCTGGCGGCAAAGGACGGAGGCAGTCGGGCGCGGCTGATATGTATACGGACGCCAGCTTAGCCAATGGCTCGGCCGTGAACTCGATGCCCACGAGTGTTATCAACTTTGGTTTGGGCGGCGAGGGAAACGATCTAGTACCGGGAGAAGAGTACACGCATCTCCTAACGCCGAACCTACCCTTCGACCCGGATTTCTTCGAGACATTTGCAACATTATGCGACGTGCTAATCGATTGCTACTCCAAACTCATGACGCTTCTCCCTCTGCCGAAGGATTGCACGCCCGTCATCGCGGAACTCTTTACGAAAGCGGACGCGAGGGTACGGAAGATGATTATCCAAAGCGTAGTCAAGGAGTTTGAAGATTCGAGTCGGACAGGCTTGCGGCAAGAAATGACTAACGTAGGCAAGGTAGTGCTAGGGGGCCTGATATGATGGGATATCTTACATATGCATGCGCAATAGTGGCTCTGTATTTAATGACTTGATTGGTTGTCCGCGGTGTTTTTGGATCACTTTTGGGCTGAGGATACCACAGGTAGCATGGGTCATGCGGGCACAACGGCGTTGAATTCTTTTTTCACGGCAGCTTTCGATGCATATACTTCAAATGCAAATATGACGACTATCCGTATACCCTTCACAATACTTGATTCGGCGAGTTGAGTATATCAATATAATTAGACATCACCTTCTCAAATGACTGTAGCATTGAATATATATAAGTGCTATGATACATAGATGGCAGTAACTAGAAAACAGAAAAGGACAACGTTCATCAGATACCATAACGCATTTTAGCAGTCGTCAACGGACTCACCACAGAGTGGATCGCCTCAGTGCTTGACTCTATTTTTGGTCATCATCACCTGAACTTGAATTAAACCCACAGCCACCATCAGGAGTTCATCTATCCATCTTAGAATTACCCCCAGATTCCCACCAGACCCTTCGATCTAGGTTGGCGCAGACAAGAGACTTCCCACGAAGCCCAGAGTGTAAAAAAATTGTCTGGCTTTCCCTATCATGAAGGGGAACCCCCTCGCACCAAGAATAAGCCCCATCGAGTAACCATGCGCTTCTACCCCAGAAGGAGAGAAGACAAGGCAATCGCATAACTATCGATCTCGACAACGGGGGTCAGCACCCGCCCTTGGCGTCCACCACTCACCCGATCCGCGGCCACACTGCCATCGACCCATCCCGCCACGCGCAGCGCCGAACACACCCAGCCAAGAGCGCGGACTCGTATCTTCATCCATGAGGTCTCAAGGCCAGATATATCCAGGCTAGCACGCGGAGGAAACGGGCGATGTAGCGACAGGCGGGGCGGATCGCGGCAGAGCAGAGGACAGGCGGGGAGACGTGAGCCGCTGTGCTTCTATGGCGGCGCGTTTCCGCAATTCCTTTTCGAAAAAAAGGACGTCCGGGGACTTTCTCCCAAAGCTGTAGGGGAGACGGTCATTCAAAACGAGGGTCTCTGTGTGTAGCTTCGAATAGCGATTTGTTGGGCGAGGGGGTTGCAGAAGAAGAAGAGAGGAAGGGAAAGAAAGATTTGCTAGTTTTTTTTTAAAGAAAAGTTTTATGCAGGGAGTTGGGGCGATGGTCCAAGCTTCGATATTTGAAAAGCGGGTCTTTTAAACTTACACCAATTATATATATGACAGGGGGTCCAAATATTTTAGATCCATGGCAGCTTAAGCTTCGGCATACATTTCTACAGACCCATTTCTACATACCGCGTTCACTTCATAATCATAATCAACATCACATTCTAACAAACCACACGCGGTGGAGCACACGTTCTCAGCGTGTAAAGCACAACCACAAGCAGTGCTATCATCCAACATTCGTTACATTACGGAGTCCGTGTGTGAAAGGCAGCAAGCAACGTACTGCCTCCGGAGCTTGGTGGATTTGAGTCCCGGGTTTTCAAGGGCAGCTCTCTGCTCCGAGCTGTAGCCTTTCCTCTACAGCCTCTTCTACCGACCACTCACTCCACTGAGACACGCATACTAGTCAAGATGTCGGGTCTCTTCGGAAATCAGTCTTCCGCGGCCGCGACGAGTAACACCATCGGCGACCTGAAGAACGACGTCGCCCTGTCCAACCCCCCCGACGACACCATCTCCTGCCTCGCCTTCTCCTCCAGCGCCGACATCCTCGCCATCAGCAGCTGGGACAAGAAGGTCCGCATATACCAGATCGCCGCCAACGGATCGAGCGAAGGCAAGCACATGTACGAGCACGACGGCCCGGTTCTGGGCGTAGATTTCTCCAAGGTATTTCTTTTAATATAAGTATATAATATGAGAATAATGTGATGCTAAAAAGGAAACAAACAAACAGGACGGCCAGAAGATAGTATCCGCTGGCGCCGACAAGCAGGCCAAGGTCTGCGATCTTCAGACCCTCCAGACCGCCCAAGTCGCCGCCCACGACCAGACGGTCCGATGCGCGCGCTTCTTCGAGCTGCCCAACAGCAACGGGCCCATGCTGGTGACGGGCTCGTGGGACAAGACCATCAAGTACTGGGACCTGCGCACCAGCAACCCCGTCGGCACCGTGCAGTGCCAGGAGCGCGTCTACTCGATGGACGTGCGCAACTCGCTGCTCGTCGTCGGCACCGCCGACCGCTACATCAACATCGTCAACCTCCAGGACCCCCTCAAGTTCTACAAGACCCTCCAGAGCCCCCTCAAATGGCAGACCCGCGTCGTCAGCTGCTTCACCGACTCCACCGGCTTTGCTATCGGCAGCATCGAGGGACGGTGCGCGATCCAGTACGTCGAGGACAAGGATTCTAAGTACGTTTCTCTTTCTTTTTCATCTCATATATATCATGTATATCTCATCATAGTTGTCTATCATTCTAGTTTATGTGAGATGAGATGAGATAAGAATAATACTAATAATACGCAGCTCAAACTTCTCCTTCAAGTGCCACCGCGACCCGCCCCAGGGCAACACGACCCAGGTGTACGCCGTCAACGACATCTCGTTCCACCCGCAGCACGGGACCTTCAGCACGGCCGGTAGCGACGGCACGTTCCACTTCTGGGACAAGGACGCGAAGCACCGGCTCAAGGGGTACCCGAACGTCGGCGGCAGCATCACGGCGACCACCTTCAACTCGAGCGGCTCCATCTTCGCGTACGCCGTCGGCTACGACTGGAGCAAGGGCTACATGGCCAACAGCCAGAACTACCCCAACAAGGTCATGCTCCACCCCGTCCAGGGCGACGAGTGCAAGCCCAGGCCCAGCGTTAAGAAGCGGTAGAAACCTGACGCGGAGGGCGGTACTGGCGATAGGGGCGGGGTGGGCAAGAAGAGAAAGAGTGGTGGCGGTAGTGGTGGTAGTAACCAGATGAATGTGATACACAGGAAGGATCATCCGATGCAGGGTTGATGAGGTAGTCGACGCTACGGTACGCTATGCTACTGATCTACGGGCAGCTCAGTCTATCATCGATTAATCACTAGGTACCGAAGGGGTGGCTGAACTGAGCTGAACTGAGCTGAACTCAGAGCAGACACATTGCGTATGCAGTTCAATAGGGTTGAGCAGAAAATTCAAAATTACGATCAATTGCAGACGAAGGGCGTACAGGAGGAACACTAGTCTGTCTACTCAGGCGGATAGTTTTGGCTGCTTTACACGCAAGAGCGGAACGAAGAGAAACAAAATCAAACAAAAAGAAAACTTGTTAGAGTATGGGGGCGGGGAAAACGAGGCGAAGCGATACCATGTGCTCTATGCGTTGCTTTGCGTTAGCTAGGTAGGTTAGGTAGGTAGGTAGTTGTCAAGTAGAATAATACAGCCTCGTTGTTCATGGTTTCTACATAGTAGATGGCTGCGAAGTGTAGTATGGGTATGGGTGGGTTGTGGGGTAATTGACAGGGAATGTAGAAGCTGATGAAATGAATATCATTTGGGCACCTATACACAGCCCGTGTTAGCTGGGAGGCCTCTATACCATTGCGGACTAAACATAGGTAAACACATATCTGGTCAACTTCTCAAGTGGATTTCTCCAATTTCTCATCGCTTCATTTACTTGCCTGAAAATACGTCTGGCCATATTGTATCAGTGGATTGCGCCGATGGCTAGTAACAGCAAGCGACCTTCCACATTCGACGATGGCCCAAGGAAGAAGCAGGCGCTTCTTTCTCAGCCTCCAACTCCAGCGGATGATGTTTGCGCTCGCTGTGTGAAAGTGCGTTGGGATGAATTAGCAACCGGTACTTGGTCAGTGAAGCAAGTCATGATGGTAGTGGAGTCCCACGATCAGCTCAAAACTTCATGCTGCCGAATATGCCGACTTCTCTCTACAATTAAACCACCTTCGCTTGATGGGCCATGGTGTGTACTTCTGGCACACTCTGCTAGATCCGTCCTAGTTGGAAAACAATTACGAGAAACGCCAGCCCTTGATAGCAACATTCTATTCTTCAGCAGATGGCATAAAGTCCTGACAAGCAATCACAGCCCTGAAAACGGCGTGCTCGGGCTATCTAAATCAGGCCAGCATTTTGATGTAGGGATACAAATTATAAGCCCAGATACTATTTCATTCACCACACTACAGAGATGTGTTGCCCGGTGTCAAACCACCCATAAACGAGCATGCGCCCGGTCAACACACTCGTCCGTCTCTAATCTCAAGGTCATTGATTGCGAGAAGCAGAACACCGTTTCTGCTCCAAAACGTTGCAAATATGCTGCTCTATCATATGTATGGGGTGATGCTTCTGATAACACGTCCTCGAACGGCTATTCGAAGGTAGTTGAGGATGCTATTAAAGCCACCTTAAAGATGGGGATTCGGTACCTTTGGGTGGATCGCCATGTAGGTCAAGACTATGGTCCATATGACTAAAACCGCCAAAGCGACAAAACCTTGGACATGTAGCTTGTGCGACAGTGTATTTATGGGTACACTGTCCTACGCACTGTACGTGGAAGGTAATTTTCGATTAAAATTATAATAATATATTAATAAATTATTTAAAACTTATTATTTAATATATTTATATATATATAATTATAA
>MU399843.1:0-269208 GCA_022578945.1 Hypoxylon fuscum | reverse complement strand
ATTATTTAAAATATATAATAATAAAATTTTATTATTTAAAATAAAATAATTAATATATATAAAAAATATATATATTTAATTATATTTAAATAAAACAACCCTCGTGGACTCTTTTAATTAAATAAAAAAAAATTTAAAGTTAAATTAAGCTTCTTCTTTTATAAAATATAACTATTACGCTTAATATTTACACTTTACTTTATCCTTAACCCGCCGGATTAAAATATTAACATATCAAATAAAGGTTCAAATATACAAAGTCACATCACGGTAAGTAAGGAGTCTCTAAATGATAGTAATAATAAATCATCGATTTTAGCAAAGCGAAATGCTAGAGTACTAGGTACATATAGCGACAAGCTATTTGATAGAAATTCAACGCCGTTAGCATACTTCCGGCGTGAACCGGAACATATGTCTATATCTCCCCGAAATCATCGCCGAAACTTATAAACGCATCACCATTTCCGTGCCCGCCATCTACGCCGTCTACGCCGTCTCCGCCGCATCCCCTGTGTCCGCCGTGTCCCCGCCTCCGCCGTATCCCCGTGTCCGCCGCCTCGCCGAAATAGAGACGCCGGTGAAAAGTAGAAAGGCTCTCTTATGTCGCGAGAGCCGCCGTAGCAAAAGATAGTGCAAAGTACATAGAATCAAATAACCGCCGAACCGATTAGGTTGTGAGCAACTGTTGCAGGACGGAACATTCGCAGCACACCACCCCTGCCCACTCCTTGATGTGGCTGAGGTCTTGAGGCGGGAGCTGGGCGAGGGACTCTCTATCCTCAATTATTCGACTGATCAGCTCGAATCGTGGCTCCGACGCCGTATCCTCGTAATGAGGATTGCTCTGGGCAAGCTGTGCAGCAACACACTCGCGAAATAACTTGTTCGCCCATTTCTCCACCACGAGCAGGTCTTTAAGTGAAAGGTCGCCGGGCTTCTTCGTGCCGTCCTTGATACTCTCCACGGCATCGGGAGGGAGGGCGACGACTTCTCCAGTGATTCGAGACTCGAACTGATCCTGTTCGCCGTCGTACTGGATTTTGGCCCATTCGTCAGGAATTCTTCCGTTCACAAAGGCTAGTGCACGTTGTTCGGCGTTGGGAATGGTCTCCGGGATGACATGTCGGCAAGTCAATGCGAACCGATGTTTGCCCTTAGACTCCACCTGATGCTACATCAATGTTAGCTTTGTGTCTTGGGAGAATGAATGTTCATCATAACACATACATTGTACAACTTCTGTATTATTGCGCCGTGCATAACCAGCATATCCCCGTGCTTGAGAACGAATCGGAGCATCGGAGCCCTGTTCTTTTCGGAAATTTTGCTTGTGTCGCCGATGCGCTTGTTCTTCTTCGGGCGAAAGGTCATTACAGAAGGAGAACCAAGGGAGAGAGAGGCCACATTGGGGCCCAAGGTTTCTTCTCCGTCGTCGTGGGCCTAAGGCGAGCGGTTAGCTTTTTCAAAGAGGAACTAGGATAATGTAGGAGCATACGCCGATCTTGCTGTCCTGGAAATAACCCAGGATGAGCTGCTCATTGTAAGCTTCAAAGTCCCTTGGGATTGCATCCTCCTTAACCGTGAGGTTCCCATCCTCGATCCAGTTATGTGTGGTATCGACGGCAGCCTTCCCGGCCCAAGTCAGTCGTAGTAAAGTTTCCATAACAGGCTTCGGCGCATCTTGGAATCCAACCGTGTTGTCGACGACGACCCCATATTTGTACGGGGCTCCCTAAGACATTGTTAGCGACCTTGTTTGTCATGATAACACTTTTTGTTTTATAACTCACGAAGTTCGTGATGAAGTGGTTTGTCAACTCTTCATTCTTTCCTCCTGCACTTTTGGCGCCGCTCCTTGCCAGACGGATGTCCTGACCTTGCAAAGCTCTATAAAGGTCGTGATAGCCACCATTCCTGTCGTGTGCCTCCGGAGTGGCTTGGATGCGAGTGACTGATCCAATGAAACTTTGCTCCGCACCCTGCTTCTCGTCCGGGAGAAACCAGGTCGTAATAGCTGGCTTTCCCTCCTCTTGGGACTCGAAGACTCGGATGCTTTCATGCTTAACGTCCTTGAGAGCAGAAGCAGAATTCTTCCTCTGCTTCACCAGCAACATGTCATCATTGGCGATGCTCCCAATCGGAATCTGCCTCATCGGCACAGTGTACTCAAAGTCACATCCTGGGTTCTCGCAAAACCACCCTTCCCATCTTATCCTTCGGCTGCAGCAGCCACACTGGGGACAGACAATGCCTCGTTTGAACGCCGACTCGCAACCGAGGTCGTTGTCGTGGTTAGAAGGTAGCCGTGGCACTATGTCGTGGTCGAGTGGCTTAGAATCGTCGTACCTGGTTCTTTCTCGAAGAAAGCTGTCGTTGTACTCCAGCTCATTAACATTCTGAGGGGAACTGAACTCGAAGAACTTGGGGCATGGGTTGGGATAGTCCTTCTCTACATCATCCCAAAGGCCATTGTTCAGGCATGCCCAGCCTTGCTTGTAGATTTCCTTGCTTGGTCTGTGGCATGTCGGACAAGTCTTGGACTCGCAGGCGTATTCGCCGACTGAGAATTCACCGGCGTCGGGCCCACTAGAACCGGCGGGAGTCCACCAGGATCGATTGTTCAAGTCGATCTTCTCAAAGCGAGCGACAACACGCGAAACAGGTTCGCCATTGATCCCCATGACCTTGTCATACCACACGTCTGTGATTTGGAAATGTGCGAGGACATTGTAATAGTGAGGGGGCTTCACTGGGAAGAGTGGATGGAGAGCTCCTAAGGCCTGTTAGAGTATGCTTTCTTGGTTGAGGTGGTACAGCACTTACCACCGATCATCACAATGGCTCTGTTTCGATGTGTTGCCATGGCGTCAGGGGCATAGCTACCCGGGGCTTGATCCACCCTCCGACCCATTTTGTTGGTCTTGGAATCCCTGACACGGCCACCACCACTATTTTGACAGTTAGTGCTTCAGAGTTGGCGAATTAGAAAATCAAGGACTCACACTGTGGCTATGATGACTTGGCTGAAGAAACAATCGCGTATCTCAGCTTCTTTGTCAACGAACATTCCGTAAGGCTTCTTTTCCTTCGTGTAGATACCACCCTGATGTGACTTGAAATAGCCAAGCGCATCACACAGTGCTTGCCTCTTTTCCGCCCAAACAAGCGGCTCACCACATGGCTCGGGTCTGGAATCTACGGGGCCCGAAAGCCCAGGATGATTTCGCTTAGTAGCACGGAAGCCGTCTGGGACATACTCATCTTCCTCTTCGCGCTTCCGCTTAGAGATGGGGACGCTCTTCGTGATGGCGTCACGAGCTTCGGCGTCATGGGCTCCGGCGACATGAGCTCCGGCGTCGTGAGTTTCGGCGACATGGGCTCCGACGTCGTAAGTTTCGGCGACGTGAGTTTCGGCGACGTGAGTTTCGGCGACGTGAGCTCCGGCGTCGTGAGCTCCAGCGACATGACCAGTCTCGGCGTCATTACCAGTCTCGGCGACAAACTGCTGGCTCGAAAAAGGGGATGAAAGAGGGAACGAGTGAGCCATCGTGTCTTTGATCGGTTGGGTGACAACTACAAAGATCCTTGACTACGAAATCCTAGTAATAGAAAGCTAGTGAAGCAGTTAGAATATAAACCTTAAACAACTACATATGCAACCGGCCGCCGTTTTCACTGAGTAGGCGGTTGTCGCCTCACCTGTAGATGACTTCTAGCAAGGGGAAGATGATCTAGTAAGGGGATGATGTGAATATGGAAGATGATGTGAATAGGGAAGATGATGTGAATAGGGAAGATGATGTGAATAGAGAAGACGATGTGAATAGAGAAGACGATGTGAAAAGGGAAGTTATGTGACCGAGAGATAAAAATTTGGAGTAATCACTTGTAGTATGGTAGGTTGTCAACATATGTTGATTAGGTAGGTACGTAGAAGTGATATCAGAATAGTGTAAGTCTGGGGCAGCGGCGGGATGGGATGTAAAGATGTAGAGATGAACGAACGTTGAAGAATACGAGTGATACTTCACTAGAATTATTGAAGGTAGACTGGCAAGGTAGGCCTTTCTAGTCCATCCTACAAAACGGTGTCTATCACTGAGAACGCCGATTGATAGTGAAGGGGAATATCTATGATACGGATTCACAGAATATATCAGCTGGTCGAATTCGCCGATGGATGCCGGCGGTGGTCGTTCTAGATAGTAGTCAGATAATTATGAGTGAAATTGAATGAAGGATGTGCTAATGTTGGTTGATGAGAAGATGTATGTTGCAGTGAACATAAATTATCAGCACAAAAGGTAGGAAGCCTGACTAGGATTCTCGGTCGGGACTGGAGTAAGCCACATAAAGTGTGCCACTAGAAAACTTCTTGGGTGTGTAGAGATAAAAGACTTGGTAGGCGATGTAACGAGGTACGCCGGTGATGGGCAGATATAATTGTGTAGATGTGTGATAAAACAGAGTAGTTACAGATAATGTAAGGAGGTATATTGGTAAGTGATAGATGCAACTTGTGGTAAGGGACTAGAGGTGGGGAATTGATTGCTAAATTCTTAGGGGAGTGAATAATAGGAGGGAAGATGGGATGAGAATAGATATACCACTAAGTCGTACCTGTCTCCAGTAAGGGTATCATGTGAACACCACTAGATGGGTCAGAATAATCGCGCCTTCCCTATTCGGGCAGACATCCACGGCAATATGTTTGATTGTAGTGCTTCTTGAGTGAAATAGGATACGGCGGGAAGATAAGAGAGACAGGGGCACAGGGGCGGCGTATGTGAGAAGATGGCTTACCAAGGCTTATTGTATGAGCTGATACAGGCGCCGTAGAGGAGAGAGAATAATTCTGATCACCTGGATGTCGAATACCAATGTTAGGTAAATGAAGTTGTCACTCTTAGGATCCAGGGAAATTTATATGATATGAGTGATGTTGCGAGAATGCGCCGTCTATCAGGGTGACTTACTCAGGTAATCTAGAGGTAGGTAGGTAGGTATGGTTAACTTGTAGCACTAATGTGTCCTTCCGCCGAGAAGTGTGGTTAGTGATAATACTACAATTATCCGGCGCAAGAACTACAGGTGAGTAGAATTGAATGAGGGAGTTGACTGTATGAAAGGGGATGATTACGGCGTTGGAAGGTTACGGCGCTAGAGAGTTTGTGAAGAAAATGTTGTAGATGTAAAAAGAAAGACGATTCACAATCGGTAGAATGTAGGGTTGTGGGAAGATAGGTGGGTAGACGAGAGGAATTCGAAGATGGTAATTAGTGGGTGGCCATGACAGGATAGGGGGGGTATCGGAAACACAAATGGAAGGCACGAGATGCTAGTGCCAAAACTTACCCCAGTTCGACCATTATTAGAAGTCGCGAAGGGGTTGATAACGTCATTAGTACTTGGATACTTGGATACTTGACTTTTAAGGTAGGAACGATGCCATCAACCCGTGACCGATTAGTCAATGTAGGGTTAATCTTACGCACCGAGTTTCAGAGATTGTCCCTTTCAAACAATTGAAAAATAGCATGTATGTACCTAGTGAAGATACCTAGATAACTTGATACTTGATGTAGGTGGTGTTATTTATTTAGCTGAAGGAAAACTACATGAAAACTAGAAGAGAAGGAGATAGGATGTAATATATGTTACAAGACAGCTTGCCCTAGCCCCCAGAACATCAGACATTATTAATATATCAACTACACAGAGCTCTGTTATTAATTATTTTTCGAGCCGATCTGTTCACTTATAGTCCCGAGACATGGGTGACAATTGGGATCATCAAAGTTCACATTCAAACAAGTCTGTTCACTAAAAAAAAAGACGTCATGTTTGTATTGGAAAACCAGGCTACTTCGATATCAGACAAATATTGTGCAACTAATTATGGTCATGAAGCACTC
Source organism: Hypoxylon fuscum (assembly GCA_022578945.1). Lineage (NCBI taxonomy): Eukaryota > Fungi > Ascomycota > Sordariomycetes > Xylariales > Hypoxylaceae > Hypoxylon > Hypoxylon fuscum. Next base: position 263,290 of record MU399843.1, on the reverse strand, counting down.
TGAGATGTTATATATGAATATTTTACCTTGCAACAATGTCTTCTGTAAATCTCGAGAGGCAATTGTTCTACCACACAAGAGGATGCATGCTATAAATGTGTTGTGCTGACAAAGTTAGCAAGTAATATCAGCATTGAATGGGATAGAATAGAGTGATGATACGACAGCAGCGATTTTTTAGTACTCGTTCATTATCTCCTAAGTCCTCTGCAGTGCACTGAGAACAGAGAAAAGACGTAAGAAGCATAATTGGAATGTTTATTGTGATGTGCTCATGGCACGAGGCAGCTGCGATTATTAAGACCGGGTATTATTTGCTTATTATCTGTGAAGAGGTGAGACATCATGACCGACATGTAGGTGGAATTCGTCATGAGCCAATGTAGTATTATCTGCAATTTCATGGGATTCACGCACTTGCACCTCCTGGTGGTGTCGAAGACAACTTTCTAAATGGGTTTGTGAATAGCATGGAGCACGCACAAAATATACTGCAGACAAGAAAGCCAGCGCTCTATTGTATGTAGGTTGATAGGTGTTGGCTGCGGCCGACCGCGCAACTGTGGCGGCGGTATAGATATCGTAAATGCTCCTACAAGGGCTAATAATCACAAACCCGAGAGGCAGCAAGGAGTTGGTCGGGTTATTTTGCGCTGTTATGATTTGCTGGATGGATTTCGGGGCACCCTATAATGAAATTGAGCTTTATCCTTTGCCCACACAAGGGCATACATTATTAATAAATTGACAGTGGTTAATTTTGCATGAGACCTGAAATGCACGAGTCTGAGTTGGATATAGTCTCACCAAATTAAAATGTAGGTGCAGCTCTGATGATGATGATTTCTTCTGGAATAGGACGCGGGGGCGGGGATCGAGGGCTTCGAATTGGAAATAGAACGTGTAGGTACTTAAGTTGTTATTTTATAATCATAGGGGGATGGTACTGGAGATACGGACGTCACTTCATTGTATCGAAGTTGCGTGTCTAGGCTTGCAACGAGGGCTTCATCTAGTAGGCATAACTTTCTACATATATTTGCGTATTGGAGGCTGGATTCGAATCCTTACGCTGTCATTCAGCTGACCAACCAAGCCATTTGATCATCCGATGTTAGACGGTTTGGACATAAGGTGGATACTGACATGTCTATTAATTTTGATTAAGTGGCAAATTACAGGTTTATGGCATTGGATTGGTAGAGATATAATCTTAGAAACTCTATTTTGTTTGAATCTGAGGTGTCTCGTCGTGAATTACCTAGATCGAGTGGATTCTGCCTTGGACTAAGTGACTAAAGTTCAACCTGGATAGAACTCATTTTGAACACTGGTGAAACGATAGTAAAAAGATATGTTCCGCCTAAGAACTGAAGTCATCTAAGCTATTGGATCATTATATATCACGGCCTGCCTGCCCTACGTGGAAGGTTCAGCCTCTCATGCTAAGCGATGCGGCTCCATGATAGCCTAGGAACAGAGGTGACGTTGAAGAAGAAGACAGGGATAACATGGTGACATCGTGGCTGTGGTGGCTCATTCACAATAGACTCCCATTGGCGGCGGGAATGTCCCAACGCCAAGGACGCTAGGTACGTTGAGTGACTGGGGATAGCTCCTTCATGTTGTTTGTGGGGTTGAACCGTTTCGGTATGTACCAAGGTAAATCTATGGGTTCTGAACCGAGGTGTTATACCGGTTAGCGCACCTATGTATCGTGAGAAGAAACAAAAATCCAATCTGACACGCATCACGTATTGATAACACCTAAGATATACATCAATCTAGTGTATGTACTATATTTCAACATACACCTTTATATGGAAACCCAAAGAACTGGCTAGACAGCCGATTGGAGAACCAGAAATATTTACGAACGCAATAGGAAGTAGCCAAGTTCGAATCTATGTGCCAAGTAGAGAATCTCCACTCGGGGATTGTCCAGGTGAGATTGCCCGCGGATATTTGCGGGTATTACGTGTGGGAGACAAGGGATTTCTAGCTTAAATTCTCAACGGAAAGGAGACCGGCATCCAAACTCATATCGCATATCCGCCGACCATAAACGCCGAGGTTGGCCGGCTAACGACCGAATCCCTTTCTAATGCCTTTCTAATGTAAGCCGCTTTCTTTGTGGCTTTTTCTCAAAGCCGATAATCCTTTGTTGTAAAGTCGATTGTAGAGCCACGTTATTTTTACAAGGAATTACCTCTCGAGTCCCCGTTTCGAGCAATACAGACGACCCTTCGTAAGCAAGTTTTCTCCAAATAATTGCAAGATGGTGTTTACCCCGCCAGATTGGGTGCCTCAGCTGCCATTCGGTATGTTTCGATATTTTTTTGTGCTCTCCAAATTAGACTCCAAATAAGATGGGCAGCACTTACGAGGGTCTTTACAGACCCGCCGGACTCGATTCCAATCCATGAATTCTGGAGTAGCGAGAAATATGACAGGCATCCGCTCGCAAAGTCGCGGAACCCGTATACCTGCGGTATCACGGGGAAGACTTACACCACTGCGGAAATGACTGAGCGCTACGAATATCTAGCAAGGTCCCTAGCAAAGCGCATGGGATGGAGAACAAACGAGGAGACACCTTGGGATAAGGTGATCGGGGTCTACTCCTTTAACTCGGTATTTGAGTGTTCTTGATGATAATGGGTATAGTATTGTTGACTGACATACGCGTGCAAGATCGACTACCTGATGTCTCACTACGCAGTACATCGCATATCGGGCATCGTAACGCCGGCTAACGCTATGTACTCTGCGGCGGAATTAGAACACCAACTCAAGTCATCCGGCGCCAAGGCTCTCATTACATGCATCCCTCTGTTGGAGACGGCATTGAAGGCAGCCAGAGCATGCAACATACCGGATGACAAAGTGTTCGTAATGCGACTGCCAGGAAATTTCGAGCCTGTCCCTTTCAAGTCGCTCGATGATCTTATTGAGGAAGGTCGGTCGCTTCCGGAATGCGAATCACTGGCCTGGTCGAAAGGCCAAGGTGCCCGACAGGTTGCTTACTTGTGTTATTCCAGTGGTACTTCGGGTCTTCCTGTCAGTCTTCCCTCTCTAGCTTTCTTGATGCGACGAGTTGCTAAAATACCTACTATGATAGAAAGCGGTCATGATCTCACACCGAAATGTGATTGCGAACGTGATGCAAATCCGGCTGCACGATGCGCCAGGAAGAAAAGCCAAAGGTGTTGAGACGCAGGCACAAGTCGGTCTCCTGCCATTTAGTCATATCTACGGACTGGTAGTCGTTACACAGGCGGGCACGTATCGAGGAGATTCCATCATCGTCTTGCCCAAATTCGAGTTGAAGTCTTTCTTAGAAACCATTCAGAGGTTCAAGATCAACTTCCTGCACATTGTTCGTCTTATTTGACTCTCACGTTATGGATTGATACTGATTGAGTACCTAGGTTCCTCCTATCGTGATCCAGATGCTGCGCAATCTGGAAACATGCGCCAAATACGACCTGAAGAGCCTCCGTTTCATCTACACCGGAGCCGCTCCGCTCGGCGCCGAAACCCACGAGGACATGGTGAAAGCTTTTCCGTTCCTAGGAGTTGGCCAAGGCTACGGAATGACGGAGACGAGCACGGTAATTCTGAGCACCGGCGAGAACGACGTTATGATTGGCACTTCGGGATCTCTTGTGCCTGCCACTCGGGCTAAGCTTGTAGGTGAGGATGGGCTAGAGATTGCAGAATACGGAAAGCGCGGCGAGCTTTGGGTTCAGTCGCCCTCCGTGACATTGGGCTACTTGAATAACGAGAGGGCTACTTCTGAGGCGTATGTGTGGGACCACGATGGCCGTTGGATACGAACCGGCGATGTTGCGGTTGTCCAGAAGGCACCTTCCGGACACGAGCACTTTGCTGTTGTGGATCGGTTGAAAGAATTGATCAAGGTTAAGGTATGTGGCATCACTTATTCATTTGCTATTTCTGCATACCAAACCCCGAAATCCACCTACTGACGAATCTTTAGGGCCACCAAGTTGCGCCCGCCGAGTTAGAAGCTCATTTGCTTAGCCATCCTTATGTCAATGATTGTACTGTTATCCCCATTCCGGACGAAGGATCTGGTGAAGTGCCGAAGGCCTTTGTTGTCAAATCTTCCTCGGTAGCATCGAAGCCCGACGAGGAAGTTGCTCAGGAAATCTGCAAATGGGTTGAGGAGCATAAGGCTAGGTATAAGTGGTTGAAGGGTGGTGTCGAGTTCATTGAAGCGATACCTAAGAGTCCAAGTGGGAAGATTCTGAGAAGACTTCTGAAAGACCAGGAAAGAGAAAAGAGAAGGGTTGACGGGGCGAAACTGTGAGGAACATGGTGCTTGTGGTATGTTTTGATAGCCGTGTTAATGCTTTTTTTCACATTGGAAATTGATCTCGAGGATGCCATATGTAGATGTGAATATTTGCTCAATGCTCTTGATTCGTCATTGATTCATGCTATGTAGTTTAATGCAAGTGTCTGCTACCAGATACTTGTGGAATCCGACACATAGATATTATTTATTTCTTCCCCTTCTGCTTCAGGTATTCTTCCTCCTCTGCCTGTATGTCGGCGTCGACCTTGGCACCTTTTGATGGTTCATTGCCCTGAAGCTTGGCCTGCGACATAGAGAGATTAGCTATGCAGTCTTGTATCTGATGGGGTGGTGGGCTGTGACCTACCGGGAGAGTTGGGTCTTGCTTCGAGGCTTTGGTTTCCGGGTCTTGTTGCTCCTCGCGGTTCAACTTGCGCTATGAGTTGTTAATCTTGTGCTCATGTTTTGTTGGTAATAAGTAGAAATCAGGTGTAGTACCTCTTCATTGGCTAGACGATTGGCGATTGATCGCTCATCCTCTACAAGCAGAATTAGACTATGTGATCTCGCATGGTTATCATAGCATCTAGCGGTACTAACTGGAGTCGTTGGGTTGGTGAGAGTTCTCCATGCCCTCCTGGAATCGGGGGCGGCCAGGGACCTCGGAGTTCTTCAGATTCTTCTGGTCACCATCTTCGTAGACGGAGCTCTGACCGACGTTAGAGTAACCGGACATCTTGTATGAGTTGGTGATGTGAAGTTTGTGAAATTAAAAAGGGATTTTCTTGGTGGAAGACGTTTGTAGGAGGTTCTTGGGTGTGGACGAGTATGGTTTGTGAAAAGTAGAAAATCTTATATAGAGCTTGGGTTGAGCTTTATAAATCGTTCACCTGTATGCTTTTCATTTATCTACGTCATCGGGTACACATTTCCTTATCGATATTAACTTTTGTAGGGCTATCTGCGGTGGAGGTACAAATCTTTTCACGAGTTTGCTACATTTCCATACTAAAGGTACTTGAGAGCTGTTTGCAGTGGGAGGACAAATCTACGTCATAGATATTTATTTGGCTTGAGGCTACGCGGCTGACGTGCTAAGTGCAGTAGCACCCCTGAAAAGGTGGGTACGCGGAGCTTTCAACCCGCTAATCCCAATAACGTAACGCTAAAACGTTGACAGTTCTTGGACGGGGACTTGGCAGCTGGCTACCAACTGATGACTACCTTGAGATCAAGCAACGACTCCAAAAAATTCCGGCATTGCATCAATTCGGCTCGGTATAGATATCGACAACAACGACCTCAATACCGCCAAGATGTCGATGTTTCGGGCTAAGAAGCTTGACATTGGCTGCTTCATCAACATAAAGACGATCAGAGATCACTCCAAGAGAAAGGCCTACGCTCAATTCGAGCCTGAGAGGTGCGCCGAAGAGCAATAGAGCATGTTTGCATATAGACAGCTAATATTAAGCGTGCAGACAAGCTCTACGATATATCATCCGGAACACCACCCTTCCCCAGCGAACCCGAGCCGAAGCTCAGCTGCAATTGACACAGATGCACTGCTATACGCGACCGACACAAATTCGAGGGCGATGTCTACTGGGTGGTAAGGGACGAGGTATATTGCGCGACTTCAAGCTCTCGAGAGTAAGCCTGCCTTTATATGCTAGTATGGTTGGGCTCGTGCTAATGTTTTTTGCGCAGTATAACTTCAGAATGCAGGCTTTGGCTGGTAACATTCCAGGCGTGAGCAAGGCTAGCTGGTGAGAGCAGCTGAATCAGACGGGAGTGTTGTAGGATATGCGACCATGTTACAGGGCCGCATGGCAGATAATCGCATTGTATATATCATACTCTGCATTATAATGCAACAGAACCTGAACCAAACTCTTCTTTCTACGACAGCAATTGTTTTTTAGGTGCACTCGAAACTCGAGAACCCATCTTGAGTTGTATCTACCTATGATACGTAAAGAAACTTCAATGCTCCATTTCTATGAGGCTAGCGATGGTACTGCATGTAGGTACATGTGGTAAGGTGCTGGATTATTACACATTCAACTTTGATTGCAACTTCCTAGACACCTGCCATACCTACCCCAACTTCTCTAGGTAGGTACATGTATGATGTATGGGCAGATTAGTGCCTTAGGTAGTTGTACCACGGAACCCAATCTGCAGCTTCCCTCAATGTTCTACTTGCAAACGGTTACCTTGAATCCAGTTTGTCAATATATACTACCAAAGGTAGGTAGGCACATACCAATCCTTCTCTCCTACTTGATTTTTTCCCCAGACAACCTTGAACCAGTGACCAAGCAACCAAGATACCCAAGTCTTCATAATACCCTTTCATTTGATTTCTTTTATCCTCTTTTCTCGTCAAGCAAACATCCCAAGATGTTTCGACGCAAATGGTCGGGTCTGCCAGCAGACCCCGAGTTCCCCATTGATCTGAAGGAGCTCGGGTAAGTAGCACTCTTGGTCATATCACTTCCTCTAGAGCATCTTCGTTAATAGACCCTCTAGCTACTTCATCAACAAAGATGACGAAGTTCGATCTATTGAGAATCCAGATCACTACTTCAAGTTCTTCCTCACCCGTAACCAGCGATGGAATGAGCGTCAGCGCTTTGCCTTCAATCGTAAGTGGATATTTCCTTCCTCTCGAATCCCTTGAGGAAACCACATGGATAGGCGTATATAAATAATGATAGGGTATAATACGTCTACTAACACAGATGATATTAGAGGCGATTCAGAACGAGATTCACGAGCGTTTGGAGAAGCTCGACATGAAGAAGTACCTCTTGCCCGTGGGTACAACCGACCCAACTAAGCCACATGTCCCCATCTTTGTAAGCCGAGATATTATTACCAAGTCGCGCATTGTCGTCATATTTGGGGAGACATCACAGGACCTCGGAGTCCTCGCGCACCGCGTGATTGGCGGCCCTGGTGGTGTCAACAAGGGCTCCATGGTATCTATCGTCTCGGAGCTGCAGAAGCAACACTCCTCACCCACCGATCCAAGCCCGCCCGGAATTATCCTGGCCAACATGGGCGAGTTGGTGTGGTGGCCTGAGGGGAAGCGAACACTCAGCCGGAGCGCCTTTGAGGGTGTTCCAGCGAAGAATGCTGTTCACTACGGCAATATCATATCAGCAAAGAACGAGGTTGAGCATAATGAGAACATGAAGGTACACATACACTACATCTTCGACAAGGTGATCCCACACTTCGTCAAAGAGGACGTCGGAGTCGACGTCATCGGAGTCGGCGATGGCGCCGACTACGTCGAGCAGTACCTCGATCTCGAACCTGTTTGGCAGACCTGGAAGAAGCGTGTCAATTGTCTTGCGCTTGTGGGTGGTTTGCATGCTGTCTGGGAGCTGAGCGGCGGGGACTTTGTGAAGCAGTTTCTTCCAAACGTGCGTATTTCTTCCTATAGCTACATTTTCCCCTTTCTCCTCTCTTATACATTATGTTTCTAATACCACCTAGAAAGCACGCGCGTACGCTATATCCTCCGAGCCGGCCGGCATTCCCCTCTCGGGGCCCGAGGGCAACCCCAAGACCTCGACTTTCACGCAGCTGGGCTGCCCGGTCTTCAGCAGCGGCGCGACGCAGTACACGGAGCTGTCGCTCATCGCTAGTGCTAGCGCAGTCCTTTCTTGGCTACAGGAGGTGGCCATGACCCCGGAAGGCGAAGACTACGTGAACCCCAGCTTCCAGATCATGTACGCGGACCCCGAAGTTGACGATGGCCCTGATTGGAGCGAGTGGAAGGATGGCGCTTCGGAGGGGAATAGGCATGGAAGCGATGAAGCGCAGGTCGAGCAGGAGCTTGAAGAGACCGATGGCAATGGTGGCGAACAGCCAGGCCTGCTTCTTGTAACGCGCCCTGATGAGGATCAAGGTGAGAAGGGTGGTGCCTGAGACGACATGGAGGACGAAAGGAAAGGCGGAAAGAAAGGGTAGAGAGGCATGGAGTCGACAACGAGAGGGAATAGCTCGCCTCCTTCATCCTTATGAACGGGTTCTAGCTTCGGAGATATGCGAGCAATACTGCGATGCCACGTTAGAGGAATAGTCGGTAGATAAAGGCATTCGATGATTTAACAAGCTTTTTTCGCATTTGCATGAAATATGCTATCGGGTTTGGTTTCTGAAATTCTGATGAAATTTTACACCTCATGAGCGACAGTATTTTGGCTGTAGTGCTAATGGCTCTCTCGTAAACTCAAACGCTAAATTTTTTATTTAAGCAAGAGTAGTTCGAGTAGGTAGGTAAGACGGTACAGTACCAAGACGCCCGGAATCCAATCCGACCTTACGCCCAGAACAAGGACCCGAAGCCAGCCTTGGGGGCCTCGGACTCCTCCAGCACCTCCTGCGCCCTCCTGGTCCTCTCTCTCACGACATCCTCCTCGGCCGCCCACCGGCCCCTCGCATCCGCGGGCGTGCCATCGCCCCACAGCCCGGCCAGCCAGCCGCCGCCGCCGCTCGCTTTCGCGGGGTCGCCCTTGCGCTCGGCCTCGTCGCGCGCGAGCCGCGCCACCATCTTGCGCCAGTTGTCGAGGCCGCTGGCGAGGCACTCGCGGCACGTCCTCAGCGCGGCTTCGGACGCGCCACCGCCGCCGCCTTCGTCGTCGCTGTTCAGCTTGTGCAGCTGCTCCTCCGCGAGGTCGACGGCTTCGCGCGTCCAGGCGAGGCCGTCTTCGCGGGTGCTGCGCGAGGAGTGGGACGAAGAAGAAGAGGAGGAATGGGAGGAGGAGGCGTAGATGATCTCCCCGATGTACAGGTTCAGCCCGGCCTCCTCGCACCGCTCCTGCGCGTCGCGCACCGGCGGCGCGTGGCCGTCGGCGGGTGGTGGGGGGTACGAAGGCGGGAAGAGCAGGCGCTTGGCGATGCCGGCTACGTTCGCCACGGTCCAGGGGGAGGCGTGGACGGCGGCTTCGGGCTCGTCGTAGACGGGGGTTGCGGCGGGTGGCGGAGGGGGCAGGGATCGGCGCGCGCGCAGGACGGAGAGCAGGATCGGCAGGGCCGTGGATACGTTGCCGTCGCGCGCGTGCCACGTGGCGAGGGCCGTTAGGGTCGTGAGGATGTTGGCGGATGGCGGGCCCGCGGTGTCGCGCAGAACGAACGAGTGTTCATCGTACGGGAGGGGCGCGGATGGCGAACTTCCTACGGCTGCCTCCGTGGCCATTTTCAACGCGGTCTCGTACATAGCCGCGGATTCGGAAGGGGCGTCCTTGAATTCTAGCCACGAGGCATACTCCAACGCGGCATCCATCTTCTGCTTCGAGGAGAAACCTTCCGTGGTTAGTATTTTTTCGTATATGCCTCTTGGGCTTTCAAAGGCAGGCTCGCAGTCCTTCTCGTGCGGCGCGCTGGGCGAACCGTGGGCGATGGGCTTAGGGTGGGGATTCGATGGTCCTAGGATTTGGTCGGCTGGGAATACTAAATGTCGCGTCGTATCCACGACGTGGTCGTCTAGATTCTCTGCTGCTTTTGCGCACAGCATCAGGGCCTCGTAGTAGCCCCTCTTCCACGGCTCGCTCTTCGTTGTTATGTCGTACCCGGTCCGCCCGTTTGCCCGCTGCTGCTGCAACCCGGCACCGTCACCCTTCGGATCCTCTAACCGCGCAAGAACGTCCTTGGCATAGTTTCCGGTGAGAACCCAGTCGGTATGCGGCGAGTCCGTCCGATCGGGCGCCCACTTCGCAAGCCTAAAGCGCAGCCGGGTCACGAAGTTCCACTCGTGCGGCGTCGGGTACTTGCGCTCCAGCCATTCCTGCTGCACGCACCAGTAGCCGACGACGGAGAACCCGACGATGGCCCAGACGTATATGGTGTACTTGAAGCCGAGAAACACCTCGTAGGCCAGCCACCTCTTCCGCTCCGTCGTCAGGTATCGGAACTGCTGGTTCCTGGCGAGCGGGACGGACAGAAACGGGATCTGCGGTCGCCCCCGGGACGCGAGGTTGGTGTGTCTTGTGAATCGGCGGGCGGCGTTGGGGGGTTTGGAGGGGCGCAGGACGAGCAGGCGGCGGATTACAGTGCGCGGCGGCTGCATCTTGGTGACTGCTGATGGATGCTGTTACTTGGTCCGGTATCGTAGACCTTGGCGGCCTGGAGGTTTCACCATCGAAGCACTCCGCTGCCAGTGCACATGATGTAGCAGTGTATTCTTGTCGTTTGAAATTGGGAATAGCTGGTAAGATATAGTTTGGTGACGTTGAGTTCTTCAATTTGGAAAGCTTAATGTTAGAAAAACCCATGCTCCATAGTTGGTATCGGCCCCGCCTTCAGAACTGCGCTGGGTCGAATGATGATTGGTCGGAGGTGCACAATTAATATGGATCTCGGACTGCTACATCTCCCAGACTCATCTTCAAATCTAGAATCTTTCTTCAATTGTCGCAATGGTGCATAAGAGAACCTCGATTCTCTAGTGAAAAAAGCGTCTAGAAGTCACCACGCCTGAGCTAGTAGACCCTAGAGTAATGGCTGATCTGACCTACGTTCAGCTTGCCCAAAAGATGGGCTTTACCCCCCGCCAAGTCTAGAATGCTCTATTTATCTATTGTTTTCGGGAAAAGTAACCTTTTTCACTTGTCACCAAATTTGAACTGACTCGAAAGCTAGGTACCCAAGGATAGAAGAGCCGGACATACTCGAACTACGTTGTCTAATTGGGTTGATACATTTAATTCAATTTCGTTGCCGTTGGTGGGTTTAAAATTGTAACGGAAGGACATTGAATTATCTTCTACTATTCTCAGGTGACCACCGCCATCAACCGGTTCATACACCGTCTAGGAGGTCAGCTGTTTCAACATTCTGCTAAGGAGGGATCGGTCAGCCTGCCTAAGATATCTAGTTACCTCAACTACTTGCTAAATGAAAGAGCCTTCTTTTTGTGCCAATACATGTACAATACTCATTATACTTGTTTGCGCTCGCTGTACAACTTTTAAGCCTCCTAGATCAGACAATCACGTATTCTCGACAGAACTTTTCCGGACTATCCCACGCATCGGAATATGCGAATCCCATCCCAACCCTTCTAAACCTAGTCCCAGTGTCATCCACAGGTTCAAGCAACAAACCCCAATAAACCCACACTCCACTTGCAACCTGTATAAAGTCTTCGAGAACATCCTAAAGCAGATTGAGCTTAGTGTTAAATCAAAACCAGCGTCTACGTTATTCTAGGAACTTACGACATTGCCATCGGCGATCCGAGACCGGCTCTTGGTAATGCTATTGCCGAGCTTATCATTCGGCTTCTCGCACCTACATTGTAAAAGGTATTAATGTTTGACCGTATTGCATGAAGGTGACGTATACTACGTACCAGAGTTCATCCTCTTTTTCACGCTTGGTTGAGGCTAGAAAAGCAAAGAAACACGATGTAGTGGGCTGTTCATCGAAGCTACCGAGCCCAAAAGCACGATTGTTTGCATCACGAAGGAGGTATTGACGACGAAACCTACCCTCGTCATCTTCTATGAACATGGCCTCTACAGAACTTCCAACGCGTTCCCCGAAGACACCCAAGGCGCAAGATGGATTGAATCGCGTACTCTGACTGACCACCTGTAAAAACCCTGAGGCACACAATAGCCCTGAGTCACTGAAGTGCAACTTAGTCAGTGCGACTGGTTTATAATTGCTGCTGACCGTCGAGTTCCAGAATTTCTGCCCACTTCAAAAGGTCGTGTCAGCAATTCACTCCAGTGATAAAATATGTACCTACTTGAGGAAGGAATATAGTTCTTGGAAACACTGAGACAGGCAAGAATTAACTCTAGGGTCTACTTACTTGGTTTTCGCCCAACTCCACGACGGTATTTGGGGAAGTGCGTCGACCTTTGGTGTCATACCTAGTGTCAAATTGAAATATCCAGAGAAGTTGTTCGAGTAGGTCGGCTTCCCATACTCCGTAGAAATACCGGCCCCCTTGTGGCTTCTGTAATACTGCTGCAATCCCCTGGATCGCAGGAAGCCGATCGGAAGGTATAGTAAGTTGTGTAGAACTATACTCTTGTAATAACATAAGCCACGAGTTATAATCCACCCCTGGCTCCTCTTCAACGAAGCGCTCGTTAAGAGTCACGGTTTTACATGCCCAGCTCATTCCACCAGGCATGAAGAAAACTTTTCTCCTGGACAAGTATCGTTCCTGAAGAGCCCATGCTCTGTTCCCCAGTGGTCCTTTGCTCGGTTCTCTGTCGTACAATGTCATTGGTGACATATGAAGATATCCGATAACTTATTCTTCTTCTCTAGGATCGACGATAGGAGTCGTAAGTGAGTTGTTTGCTTCCGATCTTTTCGTCACAAAGCAGCCTCCATTTGCATCGGAAGAACCTGATGCTGAAATCATGAGAGTCGCTTTTTCGTAAACAGAGCCCATGACTTCTGCCTTGCGCAACCACTCGTCGCGGTCGTCTTGGACAATACACAAGGCGTCAATCCAGAGGTAGTCGACCCCAAGTCCGCGAGTAATCACTACAGCTTCTTGGAAAGTTTTCGGTAGACACGAAAAAGATATTCCTGTAAGATGAGCCTAAAGATTCTGGGTTGTGGTACATAGAGGCCGTGTATCTGGGGAGCCCCAGCAGTGGCTTAGTGCACAATAACGACCCTGTAGACCCGTGCTTTCTACCAACCTGATATCTTGTCCTAGTATACTATCTTTAACCAACAGCACTCTTGTCGGCAGGTTGACAACTTCAGTTGAATCTATCGTCTCTCCGGACATGGTCCGTGAACACTGGGTATGAGAATGTAGGCAGTCCTGAAGCCAGGTATCAATCAAGGCAATGGCCTCATTTGGATCGCTGGTGAGAATCGGTGGCCGAGTACAGATGGCGAATTTATTCGCCTTCTGACTTGTCGTTGCTGATCATCTTCTGCGTCAGCCACTCTGATTGGGTTACCTGACAGGACTTTCGCCACTAGTACCTTCATCTACCCATATTGAAAATGCGACAGTGCCAAATCCGCCTGCAATCCATAGACGAAATTCCGAAATGGGACCCTCGCCTTCGGTATGGATGTGTACCCTTTGCCTGCGTACTGCTACACGGGCCGGGAATTTGTAGCCATTATCTTCGGAACCATGTTTCGAGTTCTTAGCACATTTCGAGAATTCCTCAGCTATTAGTCTACATGATGAACAGGTTCCAGCGGTGTCATGAAAGCTCTCTTGTTTCGTAGATGCAATGGACTCGGCAGGAACGTTACATATCGCCCAGACAAGTGGCTTACAGAATCCGCAAAGCTCCATATAGGCTGATTATTGGAAAGATTTATCGCAGAGAACGTAAACTCTTTTTGGCAAAGCTTTTGTGATGATGAGTGAAGTGTTTACAATTGAAGAGCTACCAAAAGTCTTTTCCGCTGTATACCCCTGTTAAACCCACTACCAGCTGGGCTCTGAGCATACCAGTACCTAGGTACCTAGCTTAAGTCACGTGCTCCCGGGGAGGAATGCCCGAAGGTGCCCGGTCCGGGCTCTTAATGGGAATCTTTTCATAAAAATTGCAGTACCTAAAGATCCGAACCACCCGAGAACAACTTCCAGCCGCCGAGGACGCCCTTCTGAAATAAGCCCTCTGGATCGAATTTCTCGCTCGCACGGCGCAGCTTCTCAGTGTTTTCGGCACCATACGACCCGATCGGGTCTTGAAACGTCGCTGCATAGTTGAGGTACTTGTGTGCGACCGACGTGCCTCTCGTCTCAGCATCGCTGTCAACCTTGTCCAGCGCCTCTCTTAGAGTGCTTAAAATCTTATGGTCGTCATTCTTGCTCTCCCAATAGGTAAGGAAGAGGATATTCACCAGCGGTCCGAGTGCTGGTTCCAAACCTAGGACGTTGCCACCTTGTGCGGCCGATCTTCTCAGCAGGGACACAGGATATGGCTGCAGTGTCATGGAGGCTATTATGCCCTCGCATGACTTGAGCGGCTCGAGGGCTGCCTCGTAGATCTCCGATGCCGCTTGCAGCGTCGCGACGTCGGCTTTGACGGTCGTGTTCATGTAGACAGATCTGCACCGGTATCAGCTGTTGTTGCACCCGCAATAATGAGAGACGAATTTCCATACCTTTTTGGTGCGGGTCTATCACTGGCTTGCTCTCGTGCTGCCTCTGCCAAGCTATGAATGCGCAAAGAGTTCATCTGGTCGAGCTGTGGCTGGATTGCCGTGAATGGCTGCAGTACGGGAGATGCGTCAATTCCCCGAGTGCAGTAGACCTCTATTGCCACAATTAGAATAAGAATCCTAGAGAACATGAGAAGAATCTTTCGCTCCGAGGATGCACGCGAGCCGCCAGAGTTTTGAGGTTCCTCGGACACGGAACACTTAAGGCTAGATCAAACTCACGATTCTGACACATCATCTGCGGGCCAAACATGGCCGCGAAGCCAATACTGATCATCAAATGCGTCTCCTCGGACGCATCTGGTTTTTGTAATTCGCCCACAAGGGCTTCTAGCTGCCCCGGGAAGCTCTGGCCGAAGTAGTAGACACTGCCGCCATACAGAGGGCCTTGGTTGAACGTGCGGAAGTCGAAGCGTGTCACAATGCCGAGGTTGTTTCCACCCCCACGCAGTGCGATCCAAAGTTCCGAGTTCTCTTGTGCGTTTGCGTTTACAATAGAACCAGAGGCGAGGACTACTTCGAAGTTGAGAACCTGGGGACGTCGACGATGTCAGCACTCATGCGGCTGGGGATGGTCTAACGACCAAGCATCTCACCTGTTCAAGTAATATTAGGGAGAACTCACATTGTCACAGATAAAGCCCTCGCGCGACGAAACAAATGACAAACCACCTATCACCAGAAGTTCAGTATGCATTATAAGTATCAGGTAGAGACCAAATCCTACCTGCAAGAGCAAGGCCTCCAATTCCAGACCGAAAAGACCGACCTCCAGAGAATCCAAGACCAGTCTCTCCGAGTTTATCGTAGACGGGGCCCCAACTCTCTCCGGCGGCGACCTGCACCACGCCGTCTTTGACACTGATGCCCTTAAGTCGCTGCAAGGACAGGGTAATACCGTCCTGAATGTTGGAGCAGCCGGGCGCCGGCTGCTGTCCACCCCCCACAATGGCGAAAGGGGCTTGGCCACTCAAAGCGAACGGCTTGATTGTCTTCAAGAATATTGAGACGTCCTCTCTGGTCTGAGGCTGGACAATGCAAGCTGGAGTAATATCGGAGCAAAGACCAGATTGATACGAGTGGTTGAGCTCATCGTACTCCTGAGAACCGCACTGTGCGAAATGCGCGGCCGGCAGGGCATGCCGAAGAGCTTCGATAGCTTGCGTGACATCCATAACTGGATAGTCCCACAATCAATATCGAATGATGATAACGTGGAATAGAAAAGAGAGTCCCTGAACACAGAATGGATAATTTCGATTGATGGTGGACATCACAGACTCGCTGGCGTGGTTACTCGAACGTAGTCGTCGAAGTTTTCTCGCACCCTTGTCAGTGAGTAGATATAGCAGTTATGCCATTCGAGGTATCCTGTTCGTCTTATCGCTTGGGGTGCGCTGCTGATTGATCACCCATAGAATTGTATGTTGGCGCAAGAGTAGCAGCTGCCAAGAGGCTCAGGTATGTAATAGAGGAGGTCCAACTGCATAATCGGTACCTAGGTCAATGCAGGCGGCCCTCCAACACTTATGGACCAAACGCCTAACATAGGCGCCCAACCAACAGGATAGACTCTTCACAGTTGGTAGCGTTGTTACCTCCCTAGTTAAATACTCTGGCCTGTCAAACTGCAAGTTCGTCCTAATGTACAAGGTTCAAGCGAAATTTGCTACACTGGAAGATCATATCCAAACATCGCAATACGACAGCCCTCGGAGTCTTCATTGCAGAAGCTTTCGGCGCTTGGCTTCCAGCCCCGTACGTTCGATGACTGCATACCAACAATGTTGAGTCTCTATTATACCAATATGGTTCTTTTATTTATTTATTTATTTCTTCCATCAAGCTCTCAGTGATTAAGGTTACAGTACTTTGCTAAAAGTCGAACTCTACGTTAGCTTACTCTATTCCCCCTTAAAATGATCTATAAGAAAGTCTATAACAAAAGCCTTCTCAGTTTCTAGAATTGAGGTCCTGGCCATACATCACATATGATCTTCTATGTCGACAGAGCAAAGCTTTGTAAGGGACAGTTTAGGTAGAAGTAGTACCTTAGCTACTCCTTACTATCACGTCAGAGGAACAGAGTTAGACAACTACTGAAGTCTGCCTGTTGAGGTACCACCTATGTTCATACATGTGGGTAGCAGTAAGTTATGAGCCGTATGTATACCATAATACTAGACTATTCGTTTCTATGAAGCTTGGCAGCTGTACGACTAACATGTGGCTACCTACCTAGTACTAGAAACCTCGTCTGTATAGCTATCGCGTGTGGTCAAAAAATACGTGTGCAATTTCCAATGTCGTATTAAGCTTCGTCGATATTGAGGCTGACTGCAAGGGGATACTACTTGGGGAATAGGCTAGGGGCATTGTCTCCCTACTGATGTTTGCTCTCGCGTAATACGACCGCTTCGGGTAGAGATCAAGGGACATACTGCCAAGGATCCTATATGTTTGCTATATGCTGGGTCGGACAACTATAGCTAGGCGAAACCCGTCACCGAACACGAAGGCTCGTCGGTCAGCTCGCTTTATGCATACCTAGGTCTAGACAGTATATAAGTCCAGATTTTGCTGCAATGAAGCTTCCAGGAAAGACTGTTCTGATCACATATCTCCTAATCATCTGATACACAACACAATCTGGTTTCACGGCCCAACATGCATGCACATTTAGTTTTGAGCATTTTTGCGATAGCAGTGAGCGCGCTGCCGAACCCTGCCACCTTGGCTAAGGAAGCAGAGAATGTGTGTGTCTTGATCGATGGAAATGATCCTTATGTCCTCGATCCTTTCGACCGGCCGCAGTGTGCTTGCGACTGTATAAAAGAGGCTTGCAAGCAGGTGAGTCTGGCTATCTCTACGCACCAATAGCTCGAATCTGACCTATATAATCCCCGTAGTCCGACCCAGCTCAAACCGACTTATGTCTCCGTACCCATATCCCAAATAGTGTGTTCCCTGACGCCTTGACAAACTATGAGGCTTGTCTTGGAGTAAGTTTACCAGGAACAATAGCTAGGCAAGGAGCATAACTAACCGCCCTGTTAGAACACACATTGCAAGACGAACTAAGTCGGGCCGAGGACTTGTTAGGTGAATTGCAGGAAACAATTTTGATGTTAACGTGCTGAGCTTTGATGTTAGCTCCCAGTGCGGCTATTGGTTTAACTATTGGTGTATACGACATGTCGACCGCTCTAGCTCTAAAGCTGTTATTAAATCAGGATAAATGGAACAATATTGTAGGATCTCTCTGTAAGACACGAGGTTCATTTATTCGTATGTGCTGTGCCAAGGCTTGCCTATGAAATCAAGCGATACATATAGTACTAATCTGTTCATATTGTATAAGCAAGCAATATAAACAAGCAGTACAGGTGTGTCTGCTGATTTATCGCGGTACATCGATCCCCTTTTCTCAGCTTTCCGGGGCCCGGCTGTTTTTTGTACTTACCTAGGTACCTACTTATCTTCCGCTCCGTAGTGGGGCCGGCCGGAAAGCTGTTTTCTCCCGAACGGAGCCGCGCAGGACGGGACACATGCATATAATTTCTATTCATCCTGCTCCGAAAGATGCCATATCCCTTTCGCCCATATTAAGCCATTAAACCGCACAGACTTTTTGACGTATTACATGATGTAACAAAGAAGATTTAGCTAGCCGGGCACTAAGAGTTGCGACGTCATCCTGAAGGTTTGCTCGGGTTAGTCAGCCTCTACCTTAAATATGTACCTAGGTACATGTAGGTATGCCGTTTATAACGTCACCATTGATTATCGATTCACCCAGCGGAACTACCTACCTACCTAAAACTTCACATCAACATTCAACCTTATTCCCTCCCTAACTACCTACCTACCTTACCTACCCAATATTCTTCTTATCACCACGGCCACGAGATGTTACCTGCAAGATCCTTTGGACGCGCCGGCTTGCCTAGAGTTTCCCGCTCATCAAGAGGACCGAGAACCTACCAGACGCGCTTTCAATCTTCCTCGTCCTCGTCCTCTACCCCAAGTAGCAATGCAAATGTCAACAGCTCCCATTTTGCTGCTGGACTCGCTGGTGGAGTTGCTGCTGGCACCGTCCTTTATGCAACATATCTTTTCTCTCCAGCTGGAAAGACGTCTAGAACAGTCAACAAGGCGATAAAAGAGGTCAACAAGAAGTACGAGGAGGCCGCTCAGAAGCTCCAAGAGAAGACCCCAGATACTGATCAGACCATCAACTACATCAAGGACTTTTGCTATTCCTACGTAGCATGGGTGCCTGGAGGTCGCCAATACGTCGACACTACTTTCAATGACATCGAGAAGGTTCGCAAGAACCACCACGATGAAGTTGACAAAATTCTCAGCGACACCTATCGGAAATTTCAGGATGTGTCCAAATCGGGGTTAAGCTTGGAGACGGGATCAAGAGCTCTTGAAGTCTTGGCCGACCTATCCAAGGACATAGGCAATCTAACTGCTAGCGCGTTCAAGGATATCCTGGATAATCACCCAGAACTTAGGGAAAAATTCGGTGGTAGCATCGACCAACTGAACCAGATGGGCGAACAGTATGGGCCCGAGGCAAAGAAGCAAGTTGAAGAAACTTGGGATCAGGTCAAGCAAATAACATCTGGTGGGCTTAGTGCTACGAACCTGGATAAAGCACGAAAGCTTATCCAAGAGAAGGTCGAGCAGGTCAAAAAACTAGGCGATGAGGCTTGGAAGAAGGGTTTGGAGCAGGCAAAACCCTATCTCGATAAAAATCCCAAGGTGAAGGAGTTGGTCGAAAACAACGCGAGCACACTGAAGCAGGGTAACTCGAAAGAATTATTCGATCAAGTCAAAAATGCGGTGGAGTCTGGGGACACCGGTGGAATCGAAGACTACGTCAAGAAGGTCGTCGATGAAGCCAAGTCCAAGGGATCAGAACTTTCTAGTGGTACTGGCCTAGAGCAATATTTCGACATGATACCCCAGGGCAATGAGATTCTTCCGAAGCTAAAGCAACTAAAGGAGGTAGCCGATAAGCGCACGGGGGAAGGCGAACAGTTAGTCAAGGATACTTTGTCTGAGATAAAGCAGGTACTGGAGAAGAAGTCGCAGAGAGCCCAGGAAATCATCGACAAGGCTAAGAATGAGTCGAAGTAAACCACAATAACACTCGTAAGAGTAGAGAAAGTTCATCTTTGTGGGTCGCGCGTGGCATAAAAGATACTATTTTCGGATCCCAAAGCTTACAGCCAGCCGTGGAGACTCTTATGCCGCGTAGGTATCATTTGTACCTAACTTAATACAATATGGAACATCCGGCACGGAGGTATCTGTTAACTAATTCATCATGGCCGTGCTCCCCTAAAGGAAATAGGATTTAGCTGTAATCACTGACGATAGTCCATAAAAACCCCAAGCGCAAGTGAGTCACGGCACCGTCCACGGACCAAAACTTTAAGCTTTAATTCTATAACATTTCGCCTTATAGATAAATACTTGCCGTCCTACACAAATCTCCCCCAAGGTCAGAATCTTTATCACTCATTCTCTGTACGGAAGAACAATCACCACACCTTCTTGGACACCAGGAAACATCAGCCATAAAGCATGACTAACGTGCCGACTGGGTACTTCGACATGCAATCTGCAGAGCCCACCATGCCCGATCGCACTAATTCGTTTACTATGTTCAACATGCTCCCTCCTGAGCTTCGGTTGATGATATGGGAATGCGCTATGGATGAACCTCGCATTGTTGACATAGAAGGCCCCAAATTTAGGAGCAGGTTTCGTGACAGCATCTACGGCGTAAAAGTCGACCACCTAGCCCATCCAAGGTTTTTAAGGATCGACGGCGACATATATCAGCAGGTCCCCGAACTTTTCTTCGTGAACCGCGAGAGCCGCCGGCTCGCGATGAGGCGTTACACGACCCGCTTGTCTGGAGACCAAATACCGAACTGGCCTCACTCAGCTGCTAGATGTATCATTTCTAGGAACGACATCATTATCGATGGAAGCTGCTACTACTTCGGGCTTTTACCTTCGAGTGAGGGCACGGTTTGTATCCGCAACCTTGCCTTCATCTCTAAGTATGGCTTTGACATTAGAAACTGTCTTACCGAATTGCATCGCCTCAAATCTGACCTTGCTACAACAAACTACCGACTGGGCGCGACAGTATATCGATATGGACGCCACACACGTCTGACACGCCGCTCTACACGTTTGAAAAATCGAATTCGGCAAGCGGAATATCAAATTGAGGGCGCCGTTGAGTCTCTAGTGCATTTGTGCGTATTGCGGAGGCTATACCAAAACCTCGACAAGGTAGAGAGGTGGATAGTGCTACTGGGGGACGCATCGTGGCCCCAGCTTCCCAATCTTGTCCTCCTAGGTCAATCCGGGCTGGCGCCCAATTTTTGGCAACGCCAAGAAAACAATAAGAACAGTGAAGATCCAGAGGCTCGGGCCACGGCTGTAGAGGCAGCGAAGCTAGCGTTTGCTAGATGCTAAAATACGAAGTTATCAAAATTCTGGTTACACCGAACTTTTTCTATTTCAGCACTAGAGTCTGGATATAGAAGACATAGAAGGGTATATGAAACTATTGACCTATGGTAGACTATTACTAGTTCTTATCGTAACATAGAACTGTAGACTTTTCGTCGCTCGGTCTAAGGTTCGGAGTGAGCTAGGTAGGGGCACAACGTTGATAGAATTACAAGAATCTCTATCGAACTTATTATATGCAAATGCTCTACATTAATCACTAAAGTTATTTATACTAAACTCTCCCTTTCGAAGGGAAAGTAGACCTTCATATCCACCCATATACCTCACTTCCTGTAAACGGTGACCCTTCCTCATAATCCCGTAAGATCAGAACATCCTTCTGTATCCTCAACTCCTGTCACATTATCACTCCCCTGCTGCATATCCATATCCGTGGCCCAGCCCATTGTCATAGTCGCCCACAGGTCATGGAACAGCATCGGCTTCTCGGGCCCACTACCAGCTACCGGATATTGCGGAACATCCGAGGGCGAGATGACCGAGTCCGCAGGCAACGCCGCCGAATAACCCCCACTATGTGACGACGTCGCGTACGACGAGCCGGCAAAGTTGTTTGTCTGTTGACCTTCCCACAGGGGCAGGTACTGGTCTAGACTCCCGTCGAGCATGGGGCACATGCGGGCCCTCCTATTACTCTCTTCAGCCGCGGCGGTGGCCGCTGCCTCCAACTCGGCACTTTTCTTGTCGAACTTGGCTCTGAGGGATCCCAAGACGACCTTCAAGGCGGCCACGGCATCCACTTTCTTACTCCCCCCTCCAGCCCTACCATCGCCGCCATCCTTTCCCACGCTGCCCTCGTCGTCGTCAATAGTAGACATCTTGGCAAGATGCGTCCCGAAGTCCAGGACCTTCCTGCCCTGAACGTAGTCGTAGCTGGGATATGCCGGCATTGGGAATGAGAGGCGGTACGCGAGAATGATCATCATTACTAAACGTTTAATATCGGCGCCACAGAAATAGCCGATCTGTTCCGAGGATAAGCTCGTGACGTAGTCGAAGAAAGCCCGGGCCGTGTACGTCACGGCGTGGAGCTTGGTCGCGTCGGTCAATGAGCTCCAGGTATCTTGGGAGCGCGGAGGCGGCGCCTGCATCAGCGGTGCCGCGAGGAGGTCGGCATCGGCCGCCAAAGAAGCCATCAATATGCTCGCTATAATCGATTGTCATTAGCAGAAAATACACATAAGTAGGCGAGATTAATACAAGGAAGCCCCACGCGTTGTTGAAAGATGACCAGGAATCCTAGTTTGAAAGTCCCGAAGCTGAGTTTCGAGACCCATACGAAGGATCTGGCGATGATGTTCGCTACGGCTGTCGGCAGAGGATCTCTTATAGCCTTGGTGCAGCTCTTCGAGCCCGTTCATTGCGGACTCCAGACGGACAAGCCAGACGAGTAGATGATCTTGTTTGAATTCGCTGTATTGCTCGAGAGTATCGCAACACTTAGCCGTCCAGGATGTATACCTCATGTTGACGAACTTGGGCCTCGCCCACGATTGTCTATATTCAGTGTCAGGGGGACGTAAAAAGGGGTTAAAATGTGTCCGACTCACATCGAGACGTTATAAAAGCAAGAAAGGTACGCCCGGATGCTCTGAAGCCTAGCTGCTCTTCTCTCTGGCGACTGGACCGCGAGATTCATATCTCTTTCTTCATCTAATTCGAGATCGTGCACCATGTCTATAGCCATGCGGAGATATTGCATCAACTGCCTATTCTTGGGACGTAGATGAAACGGGTACCTATTGACAGTGTCCACTCATTAGTCTAAGATATGTGAGATGATAGTCTTGTATACAAGTCTATAACTTCTTTCGCAAGCGAGTACGGGAAAACATATACAAGTTTAACTTACCAGGAACAATATATTATCAGCCCCTGAAGCAACTCGAGAGATCTCCCGCCTCCGGCAACGAACTTCAAGCCCAGTATCTTGCGAAACTCCTCATCGTAAAGGCTATGACCTTGTAGACTCGTAGAGCAGCTCGTCACGGCGAGTATAGCTAACAACACGAACGGCATATCGCGAGCCATAGTCCGCACATCCGCATCATCGGGCAGCACGATGCATGGACAATACGGTAACATGCGTCGGAACGACTCGAGCAACTTCGCCGCCGAGTCGAGGTTGAACTGGGGTTTAATCCCCAGACTACTCACCGGCCGCGAGATCACCGAGGCGCTGCTCGTCGATGCCAACGATGGAGTAGGCATCGAGGGGTTGTTAAAGTTGAACGATCCCTCAGCTGACGGCGACATTACTGCTGAATCGTCTTCCTCTCCACTAGACGGCACGAGGCTCTCAATGAAGCGCTCATGCTTCTCCCTCAGATCATCGAAGTTATCCCGTATGTCATTATCAGCCGGCATGGTGAAGTCGATGCTGAAGGTCTTGCTAGGACCAGGCGGGGGCGGTAGGACCTCTGCGTCACTGTGTTGGAATATTCTATAAGCCTAGGTACTCGACATTGGTAAAGGATATAAACGCAACTAAAGGGTATAAACATCAAGTATCGGGGAAGGAGGCAGTAACTCACGGTCGAGAGACTTTGGACCGCCGAGTTCGAGGACCCGTTCGAAAGACACATTCCCGCTTGAACTCGGAGCAGCTAAATCGAAGAAAATCACATGTACATCTTAGCCCCTGACCAGCACTCACGATAGGATATAGGTGAGGACACATGGAAGTGGGCTAATGACAATGGCACCATACCGTTTACAGATGCCTGGTTGGGGCCCCGATTGGCATTTGATCTTGGAAATCCGACATGCCTCGCAGGCATAATTCATCTTGTTAGGCTTTGGCAAAGCCCGCACTTGCGGTCTGATTGGCTCCTCCATTGGGAGTATGAGCTAGTGGCCTGTGAAGAATGCTCTAGTATAGTAAGGTAGATACATAAGCCGATATAAATGTTGTATTAGATTTCAGATCTCATGTGTTAGGTATAAGTGGAGGCTATGAATGAAACGCGTTGTGAGGTGAAGTAAAAGAGTGTATTGCCAGAACTGATCAACGAACAATCGAAATGAACAGTACCAAAGTTGGATAGCTCGGTCAGCTCGGTGTGGATGGGTAGATTGTGTGAGATTGAGCGCACTCGATCCGACTTGGATTAGCTGCAACCTGAAATTGACGGAATGGGAGACCTTCAACACTCTTACACCGACGGCAAGAAAAAGAATCCGGTGGCAGTCCAAAATCCGGACTGGGTCGGCGATATAAATTGTCAGCAGACCCACTCCGGTGTTGGATCTCCCCTATCGTTTTTGCGGACCGTTGAATTCTCCAAGTTCCCTAGGTACTTCTCGTGAGCCTCACCAGACCCCGCTATTCGCTACCTACCTAGCCATGGATGCCGTCATCTTATCTTAGGCCAGGTAGCTTCCTAATCTCAGATCATTTCTTTAAACCAATGATCATTCCTTCTTGTAGATACTGGGCTTAGTTCTCTCACAAGATATTCGTACCATACAATTGAGGTGGTAAGATTCGAAGTGGTAGGTTACCTAAACTTACATCAGCTCGTCGCGAGACGATGGTTTCCTTGTGTGTACGCGTACACGTCTAAGTATCTGGAAGCTGGGCACGGTTGCGCGGCCCAGATGGTGTGGTGTTACATAGGTTACATACATCCGTGTACACTTACAGCATCAGTAGAGGTATACACCTACCTCATCTTCCTCACCTTCCCATCCTCTTTCTTTTTTTCCTTTTCTCGTTTGTCATAATAATGTCATAAAACCTCTTCCAAGAGGCTGCGTAAAGGTAGGTAATTCATAACGACGTAGAGCCCGACACGGCAAGCCACACCCCGACAGCGACCCCGGCGATGACCATCAGCAAGGCGGCAGAGGCAGCCCCAACGACCGCCATCATGATCTTCCTCTTCCTCTTCTTCGGCTTCGTCTGCCAATTATTTTGCGCACCCCCAGCTTCCAAATCGCCGCTCTTCTTCCGTCCTTCGTGCTCCGGTGCGGGGTTGTGAGGGGCTGCATCATTGCTAATTGGTCGATACAGCATTGGCGTCGTTGAGTTAACACGACTACTATTCGCCATGCTAGCGTTGCTTAACCGCTCCGTTGTACATAAGCTAGGCGAGTATGGGGGCGGTAACGAGGACCGTGGCGGTGAGAGCGGTGCGTCTGGATCTACTGCCGACTCTCGATTTCCTCGGGTGTCAATAACACGGGTAATGGACCGCCGGGGCGGCGTCATGGGAGTATCCTGTGGAAATGGCACATCTGAATCCCGTCTTACCGAGCAAGGGCTAGAATAAGGGCTCTTGACTTTGATATTTGCAGGTGGCTGGAGGCTTTCGAGTCCTTCCTTAGAAGCGATGAGACTAGCAAGCTTTCTCTGCGTGGGCGTCGGCGGTAGTGGAGTACAAGGTGGCGGTGATGGGGGAGAGAACCACGACGTTACGGATGTCTGCGAGCGTGATGTACCAGGTGGCGAATCTAACCTTACGGAGTGAGTACTGGTCATCGGGGTAGGAACCATTGGCGGCGGGAGTGGAAATAGTGACGGTGAAAGCGAGACAACACTGCATCGGGATGACGGCGAGAATTCGGAGCATGGCGACACGGCTTCCCCTTTACCACAGGGAAAATCAACGCTCAGAGCGTGAGGCTGGGTGATGGAAATACTATCGAACGTATCGAACGTGGTGGCATCAACATTCTCGGTAGTAGGCACAATCAGCTTCGGAAGAGCTGATAGCTCCAGGCTCTTATGCTTCCCCTGCGTCACCTCGTTGTCCGAAACCATCATAAGCAATAAATGATCCAAGGTCGTTCCTCCAGGGTTGTTTAGTGATAGTGTATTCGTCGACTCGAAATAGTATTCACCGGTCTCGTTGATACGGTGGTGTACGTATAGATAGTTGTATATGAAGATGGATGATAGATAACTATGGAATGAATCCGAAATGATCGATAGGACTTCGGCTAACAAGTAACGCGTAGCGTACCTGAAGTATATAGAATTCTAGGTAAGGTAGGTAGATAATGGACCAGATGAAATGAATGATAGATCCAAGCGGGCGTAAGTACGTATATTCAAACGAAGGACTGTATGACCATATTCATCATTATATCATCATCGTAATAATCATGCTCATGAAAAGAAGGAATGGAAGGTTAATGATTGTGGCTGGTAAATTGGATAGATGACAGAGATTCTCTCACATCTCTCTGTAATCTCGCTCAGAACCTCTCAGCTCCTGTTACCGCGTTGTCGGGAAGGCGCAGGATATAAAAATCAATGGGAAACTCTGAAGCCCTGGACGGATCGCCCCGACAGCCCAACCGACCGCCAACCAACATCCGTTATGCAAGGCACAGGGGGGAAAGCGGATCGTAAAAAAGGAAAAAAAGCAGAACCCCAAGGACCGGTGAGATATTGTCGCGAAATCCTCCGTGCTTTTCTCCTCCGCACTTACATGCTCTCACATCATCAATACTACGCACAGTACAGTAAAAAAAGCATTGCAGCCAAACCTGGAAGAGAAAAAAAAGTCAGCAATAGCCCCAAAGACCCCGGCAGTCCGGCAGTTGTCGATCCCTCAACTCTTCAGCCCACGCTACCACCCGGTCCACCACGCCCTGCCCCTGCATCGACCAGGCCTAGTCGAGCCAGACCAGCAGAACCAGCCCCAGAAGCAAGCCAGATCAGTCAATCACAGACCCCCAAAAGCCCTATCGACGCCCAGATTACCCAGTGGTCCGGGCCGCGCACACACACCGCATCTCTTCAGCCCTCTCTTTCCAAGGTTCTGCCTGCTCTGCCTTCTGCAAGTCTCTCAGTTCCCCTCCAGGGCTATCTTCTTTTCACCGAAGCGCGCCACCCGATTGGGTCTCTTGCTCCGTAAGCCTCGTATGCCTTCATAAGCAAACTTCACCTTCTGCTCACCGCGTACTTCATTTTCTTTATGAAACTGGCTATCCGCATGTACCCTGTCTGCTAATCTCCAATCCGTAAACTCGTTACTTATCGCATATGGTGTTCTAAGCAACATCGAATACGGAATCGGTGTCTCGTCCGGGCTGCCTGAATGAGATTTTGCATCAAATATATGGAGTAAGTGCATAGATATCTGCAGACTGCAGACTGCAGGTTGGCGTGCGATACATATGTATGCACCATTATGTAGAGGGCCGGACCTCAGCTGTCCGCCTATGAGAGCGGTATGTGTACCTAACATAATATGCACAATGCACCGTACCTTGCATACAAACCCACCCAGCCCTCCACCTAATTCCACTACCCTATGACCCTGCCAATTCCCGCAGGATCTGCCCCCGTTCCAGCACGTTTCTTAGGTCTTAACTGCAACGCGAGCAAATTAATAGGCACAAAAGAGGGCCAAAGTGACCGCACAGCGCCCAACCTCCATCTCAATCGACGAATCGAGATCGTGATCACACAGATACGGGCCCATACATAAGTGGAAGCAAGATACGAAGTATGGTAGCCGAAAAGAGGTGTGACTGTGCTGCTATCTGCGTCATCCCCGTAGGAAAATCGGGACGACGAGGCTTTATTCTTCATGCAAGCCGAGTTAATAAATCTGACAATGCCCGCCGACTCAGTGTCGGAAGAAGTTCTCTCATACTGTCAGACTGTATGGACACGATCGTGTCATTTTTCCATTCCCGTACCTGAATATCAGTGGGGGCGTAATCCACACACCTGCCCACACACTTGCGCGGCAGAGCTGACTGGACGAGCTTTTTATGGCTATGGCCCTCGTATGACCCTCGACATGCACTGTGCTTCCAACTATGTTGAAACGAGACAAGACCAACCTCTTAAAAGGTGCAATTAATTCAGACCATTTGGAAAGTTCTATTAAACATTGCCTCGAAAGATTACTCGAGCTATCTACGAGTTTTCCCCTATCTTACGCCGGCGCTAAAACGTTATCCCAAGTATACATATGCAAGTGGTCTCTCCGGTGCTGCTCATGCGTGAAAATCAATAAAGAGTTTTGTACAGGAAGGCCGAGCCCTATTAGGTCGTCTTCGATTTAGAAAATAGTAGAATAATCATCCGTTCCGGTGCTCATGACCTCCGTGGGGCCCGTGTCGTGTTGCAAGCATGCTTGCTCGTTTTACTCGTGTCCAGGAGGGTTGGTACTCCAATTCAGTGGTTTAAAAGGGGGTTGGGATGTAAAGATGCGAAGGCACCAATAAAAGCACTATTAACTAGTGCGACCGCCAACCCTCCCTTCGCCTATGTCGACGAATAGATTCACGAAATCAATCGAGCTTCCTCCACCGACAGTGACGTTCTTTGCTTGATCCTGTGTTACGCCGGAAGACGTATTGCGGCCCGAGCCCACATTGCTAAGGAAACTTTGGATCGAACTCTGGGCGTTCGCAGCATCGGATACGGTCCTTTCCTGGAAGATATATAAGACAGCCACGCGGGCAAAGTCGACAATCTCCTCCGTCACAACGAAAGTTGAAGTAGGAATAGCTGCCGTGCTTGTGCCGCTCGGAATACTAGTCATCGTTGTTGTTGGTGGTGCTGATGTTGTCGTGGGGGCTGACGACGTTGGAGAGGGCGTAGGTGACGACGATTGCTTTGTGTTGGTAATGGTCGTAGCAAATACCGTGGAGCCAGATAACGAAGTCGACTCGGTTAGTGTACTGATGACGAAACTACCGGAAAATGAACCAGTCCACGCAGGGTTATCGACTGTCAGAGTGATGTCAACATCTGGCAGAACACTCAGAGTGATCGGCACTGCAGCTGCAACGACGGCAGCAGCCTGGTCAAGATTCGAGTCACTTAGGTCAGACACTTCGGCTGAACCATCCAGTGTTCGAAGAGACTGCCCATTGAACGTAACCAACGCATTTTCTGTGTTGCAGGAAAGATTTTCCTTGTTGAACTTCGATTGTATCAACGTAGCGACAAGAGGGATTGAGAAATTAGCCTGGGCATCTTTTATAAGACGAGGTATCGCCTGCCCAATGGTGACGTTGTTGATATTGGACTCTGCGGTGATGATTGACGTCGTAGTGCAGCCTTGCGAGGTAGGAATTGTGCAATCCACACCAGTGAATCCATTGGAGCAAATACACGAGCAGGACCCCTGGAGAACGACATTTGTGCCCCCGTTGGCACAGGTTAGTTCCGCCTCACAAGTCTCGATAGCCGGTTGTGCTACATTCTGAGTCGCTTTATCGATGACAAGGAATTTGACAGGGACCGCGATCGCAGCTGCTATAATGAATATCAAGATCATTAGCAGGAATAAGAATGTGCATAATGGCAACCCGCAACAACGGCGTCGTTTTCTTTGAGATCCTGACTCCGTTTCGCCTCCGACACCTCGTTCCGCTGCCGCCGAAGATCCACGGAAAGATAGTCGCCCTAACGGCCAAGTGGTCGAGGTTCTGCTTTGCCGCACTCCGGCCCGACTTGCAGGGGGCGGGAACGCTGCTAGCATATCAGACAGACCGGATTGATGTTTCGTATCATCTGCAGGATTAGTTAGCATATAAAAGCCAAGGCGAAATTGCGAGACGAACATGAGTAGTCCTTCTCAGGATCCCGGTTGTACGCCTCTTCCGGGAAGTCGAGATCGTCAAATCGGCTCCCTGGCCTACGGCCTCTATCCATCAAAGCCGCTAATCTAGTTGCCCGTCGGATTAAATCAGGCAAACTTGTCAAGCTTCCCCTAGCTTCAGCTGCTCTCACTGCATCTATATCCAGGCGCGGCGGTCGTCGAATAGCAGAGAGACTATTGTATGGCCTTGGCGATGGAGTGGCTTTTCGTATCGACGCAGGGTCCATGGCGCTCGCACCCTCAAACGCATTCAACATATTATCTGCAGTCAAGGCGGCCCCTACAACTTCTCGTGACGCATTTCCTGATGAACTTGACGACGCATCTAGATATCCAGTGCCTTCTCGAAACGGTCCATCTTGGACAGGCCTCAGCCCCGGCCGTAACATTGAATCCTTACTCTCGGAGCTTCCAGTAGTTACCAGAGCCGGCTTTCCCCTCTTCCCAATGCTTGCTTTCCTGACCAGACGGCTTTCGTCCGCATCATCACTAATGACGGATTCTTCCGCTATCCTGTCATCATAGTAGGGCGAGCCTGGACTATAAGCTGGCGATAGACTTCCAAAACTTCCCGGCATCGCGGCGCTAGAAGCGTATGAGGTACGTGACCGCGTCCTAAGGCTTTCTTCGGGTATCGGCGATACGTATGATAGAGTCGAGTAAAATGACGATGCTCCCCGTCTCGAAGACGGCGGTGGTCCTAGATTCACGCTTCTCCTAGCTGGTGGCGGAGGTGGTAGCGGTGGCGGCGGCCCAGCTGGTAATGGAAAATCTGGAATGGATCCAACTGAAGAGTTAGTTGATTGTCTAGAGGACGTAGTTTCAGGCGCTGACAGCTCCGAAGCTCTAGCATTTTGGGGGGCGTATTGAAAGACTGGAGTATGCTCCTGGATGCGAGAGCCATCCAGAATTGACGGCACCCTACTCGGTCGTGGAGGGCGTTGGGGTGCTTGCGATCTTCCTGGAGGTGGTCGATATGGCTCCGAGTCGGTAGACGACGCACTTGAAAGGGGTCCAGCAAGTGGCCATTGGGCTACTGGTGTCGGTCTCGATATCGCCATCCTGACCTGTCCATCTCCACCTCGTGGCGCCTGTCGCGTTCCTGATGAAGGCTCTGGAAATGGTGATATGATTCCCCTTGTTGAACTTCCCCCAGCTTGCTCCCTCGCTCTTCGGACGGGTCCCCCCGACCCGGTTGGCTGGCCGGCACTTCTCCCATTTTGAGATTGACTCATTTATATAAAATTCTGGGAGGCGTGGTACCCAGATCAAATCTCAGCATTACACTCGCCCACTTCTTCCCGATTCCTTCGCGGCCGTTGCCTACTATATCAGAGGCATACACAAACACCAGCTTCCACCCTGCAATTCCGAGTTGATGCAATGTCGGTAACAGATAGCCTGCCGGCAGGCAGATAGACACAACCAACCGAATTCGAGATCAGGTACTATTTGGCCTCGTGTTCGTTCAGGTGACACGAGAAATGACTTAGACGTAAATGAACCGAGGGTATCGCAAACGGAGAATTGGTTCAGCTCGGTCGACGGTTGTGGAACCAATTCGTCGTTTTCACTCTATCCAGAACAGCGGTGAGAAATGAACCAAACGCGATCCCGACGTTGGCATAAACCAAAACGAATGGCAAGAATAGAACTGCCCACAGTACCAAGCCCGCGGCGCTATATTATTAAAAAAGTAATCCCTTAAACGAAAAGACTCGTTAAACGAAGCTAAGGCCAGTTAGCCTCCATAGAATAGAAAGTGACAAAAGAGATTGAATGTGAAGTGAGAAGCATGCGCAGAATCATAGGATGATGGAGATCAAAGGACGACATTGAACCCGAGAGGCAACCCTGACCACTAGGCCCAAAAGAAAATCTGATGTTGTAGCCAGTAACTAGTGAATTGCACTAGCCACGGCAGTAATAACCGGCGAGGTATACCTCAACAGGGAAGTCAAAGATATGGCACGGAGTAAGAGATCACGTACGCTTGACGTTTCGGGAGGTACTGGCCCTTCCTTGTACCGATCCAATCTAGCTGGGGTTTGATGAATAACGAGCAGACTAGTACCAGACTGAAAGGCAACCCCCAAATGTATTGGTATTCAAACGAATGGGTTCCCGTGGTCGTTTCCGAGATCTTTCCAAGAAAGCCAAGTACAGTGGCACGGTCAGGCACGCGATATTTGCCGACGGGATGGCAATTGCAATCACAAAGCTGCCGTGGTTGTCGCACTCCGTTACTCCTGGCTAGGTGGGAGTGGGGTGGTAGAGAGAACCAGAGTGATGCGACCTTGGGAGTCTTGGATACTGTTCGCGTTTCAGATGCGTGGACAGGACAGGGTCGGGATCACGAGATGACAGCAGAGAGGCTTAGGTAAGTGAGCCCGTGGGTTTGTCTGGGAAATGGCGATCAAGAGACAATCAGGCGAAAGGTTACCGTTTGCACTTGTTAGACAAGCTACCTTGTTAGTCCCGACTGAAGTTGGCTTGGAAACCGACGGTAAGATTGGCGATTTTGGAAAATGAACGACGCGCAGTAGCCTAATGTCATCAAGACAGGATCAGGTGTCCCGCA
Organism: Hypoxylon fuscum; assembly: GCA_022578945.1. NCBI lineage: Eukaryota > Fungi > Ascomycota > Sordariomycetes > Xylariales > Hypoxylaceae > Hypoxylon > Hypoxylon fuscum. The sequence goes on along the minus strand of MU399843.1, from coordinate 231,057 downwards.
AGAAAAAGAAAAGAAGAAGAAACGAGAGTTGAGAAACCGAAGCTTAGAAAGAGCGGTAAATAGGCGATTACAACAACCGTAGCGCCGTGAGATCAAACGACACTTGGTCGTGATGTGTGATGATAGTGTGAAGTTGGCCAAACGAAGATTGAAGTTGGCAAGCTACCTTATTCAAACCACCACAGTCAAGGCGGAAGACCCGAACAGACTCAACAACAGCAGTCGCGCGACAGAAAAAGAGGAACTCGAAGGGGAAATAATAACAGAAACATTAATCGCATGAAAGAGAATAGAAGAAACAGCAGCGGGTTTGTCAATCGTGACCCGTTTGATCGAGGTACTTCGGAGATCAGTTCGTACCTGGCATTAGCCCCATGTCGTCTATTAAAAATATGGAGAAAAGGGGGGTCGGGCTTGGACTAGACAAGGACTGAACAAGCTTCAAAATAGCACTGAATGAGCAGTGCATTACAGCGTAGGCCCACGAACCATCATGGTAACCCTAGTTATACGGCCAAATCTGAAAACCTCATTCCAAATCCCTACCTTGGAAGCCAATTTACACAACGCACAAGGGATATTTTCCACGGATGAGTTGAACATAACTCATTTACAAACACCCGGGATCACGGTTATCTACCAGGGAGATAGTATAATTGTGTTCGTATCAGTCACTTAACCAAGATATAGCCGGCTTATGTACCATCCACCTGTAGTTGCACGTAGATTGAACTTTGAATTGCTGTTCTTGGAAATCGCAGACTGATTTTAGGCGATGGGACTCAAACGACTCGACTTGGACCCCTGTTCCTGTGCTGAGCCCCTGCAGCTGACTAAAATATCCAGCGAATCAGTGAGCAACAGCCGATGAGCTTCACCAATTAGAAACACTAGCGTCGTTACTTGCAGACGGTTTTGACATTCGTCATCCTAGGTAGTCCGAATCATCTAGACGGGCTAGACGGGCTAGACGGGCTGACGGGCTCTTCTTCTAGTGTGTACCATAGTTGAGACCTGCAACCTGTCAGAATGATGTTAAACAGATCTGATAAGAGGGGCCGTGCAATCAAGAGTGAATCAGTTACATGATGGTTCGGTCATGGAAAGAGAAATACTGAAAACTGATATGAGTGTTTGTAGCACGAGTTGAAGAAAATCCCGCGCTGTCGGTAGGAGATTTTCAAGATCGGTGTTACAGCCACTCACTCTCCTTTCATCTCAACAGAGTGGCACATGCAGTTGCACAAGCCGACATATCAGATTAGCGGCGACCTCTGTTTGCGATATAAATTACTGACTGACCAAAATAACATTATAGCAATATTAAAAGAATACGAAGACCGGGGCAAGCATATATATAACACATGTCGAGCCATACCGAGGGATCATTATCCACAATTAGAAATTTCTAGTATGGTGATACAGGCCATCCGGATAATTTAGCCCTTCCCGCACTCGAAGATTTTCTGTCAAACTTGGACCGCGGTCCGCCATATTCCAATCTACATATGTAAGAGATAGGTACACCCGGTAAGGTAACTGACACTAATGCCTCGGTAGGTTCCGGTCGGTAAGGTTGTCTACCTATTACTACATACTACATAATACATAGTAGGTATTGAACTTTGAAGATGCAAACACTACTGTATCATCCACCATGCCACAGCTATGTAGTCGAACGATGGTATGGTTTTCTGTTTTGGTGTCTGTCTTGAGGGGACCATCGTCAAACTAACCCGTACTACCCGTACAGGGGCCAGGAAATCGCCTATTGGCTGTTTGCACCTACACCACCGTCACCACCACCACCAATCGAACGCTCTTGGCACACAGTTTCCAGAAGGCCCCAACCAAAAGAGGCGCTTGCTTGTCCACTGAATTTATCAAAGAGGGCTGAGAAGGATCACATTCAAATTTTAAGGTCGATCCTCGTGGATGACGAACGAAAAACATGATCCAGGGCGATCTCTGCGACTCCTTCCAATGCATCTCGAATAATTGGTCGTGTTCCACGTCATACATAAGCTCTGCCGCTATTCCTGCAAACCATTCATCTTGCAGAGGATGATCCCGAGACGCTGGACGCCAAACGGTAGGTTCAGGGGTTGATGATAGCTAGATTCGGATGGTTTCAGGTCGATCAATTGATGTTGTCAGGGGTAGGTTCCACTAAAAACCCGCGGGATCAAATGTCTTCCGCCGTACAGACTTGATTGAATCGAACGGGACTCGCCGGGACGCCGGGTGACAAAGTCCGTGCCATTCTGGGCACTATGTAACCTGTGACCTGTGTAGGGCTGGATTAAGCAATTTTGATCTCGTAGGGCTCTTTCAATCTAGACCTGAACATGCGCAGACTTGCAACAATTTAGACGTGCGAATTGCTTCATCTTCAAAGCTTTTTCCAATTTAGGCTCGTGCCCTCTAACCTAGGGTGTTCGAGAATACGCAATGCGGTATTTGTTACCATTCTCCAAGCAAGCACCGCCAAGGATAAGTGTGGAACACTACGAACGTAGACGCTACCTAGGGCGAGTCCTATGTAGAAGGCAAACAAGTTGTAGTTTGTTCTTAGTAGAAGAATTGTGGCAGAATAAAATCAAGTTTTGCTCCACTGGAAGTTCGTGGAGACCCGTTGATATTACTGATGGAAGTATTGCTCCGCTCAAGCACATGTATCCTAAACATAATTCTTGATTATACGACGTTAATCTTTATGGAGTTATGTCTAAGCGAATGCTTACCAAAGTATATTAGGGATGTCTTATGTTGTACTAGCTAATATTTCCTACATATTAGTTTAGGGTTCATTAATTTGTAGTCATAGATATTGACATGAAGATGGGCATCTACTCAGTAGCTGAAGTATCTACTTGTGCCAATATTTTCTTTTTAAATTATGATTTGGTTGGCATATTGCCGTCGAAGCATAGGGGAAAGACCTGTCCTTACAGATTTTCTCGAGTGTATGCAGCATGTGCAGCTGTACTATGGTAATTACCTACATATAAGAGACTCCCTTGGCTATGCGTTATATCCTATAACCTTATTGGATGGTGTGCAACTCTAGCTATTTTGTTGGTTTCTCCTTGTAAGCTCGTGTCTAGCACACATATTTCAGGAATACCTGCTGGGGTACTAGTCTGTCTATATAGCGGTCAATGTAAGACTAGCTGAATTGCGAGTTACGACTTGAAATGATCAAGGAGAGTTAGGTACCTAGGTGCCCATCCCATTGTGCTGGGACTGGTTAGAGCGAAACTGAATTTCTAGGGTTCTCTTAGATCCAACACTCTAAATCCATAGAACTAGAACGGAGAAGAAATCTGTTGGCTAAGCCTTAGGTGGTCGAAACTTCTAAGCATGTATAAAATTCAAAAAGAAGTAAAGCAAGGGATTGGCAATATCCCTATAAAAGCTCTTGCCTTGTCTAGTTGCCTAAGGCAAAGCAAGGGTGCGATACAGATGAACTCCCATACAATACTCAAAGTGGATTCTCAGATACTATAAAGTCTATGCCGTTGGTGGGATAACACATGCTAAGTGGTTATATAGGTAAGCATGAGTTGAATATCCTTAGCATAAAGATACGCTACGGGACAGGGAGCTTAAATATCTATATAATGTGAGAAGTTCTCAACGGCCCAGAACCGCAGTACGATGTCGATTTGGTGCCTCTCTGGCTTCCTGTCTTAAGGCCCATGTCACGGACATAGATATATACCGACAGGAAGGAGATATGTTGCAAATAGAAAACCTTTTTTATTGCTTCAAGGTGTATTACCTAGAGAAGTATTGATTTTCTCTTGACCTTACATATCTGTTCTCCCCCCCTTTTCCGGGAATTCTTCGGCAGTTGGCCAAGTCGGGATAGTCCCCTCAATCTTCCACGCCTGCAGTCTCCCAGTCATTCGTGTTCTGAATCAAAATACAATGTAGAGACTTAGCCCTTCTTATTTACTCTTTCTGAAACTTTCTGGTGCTTCTTCTAAACCCACATTCTGCTTCTTTAAGCTTGTTATCAGCCTTCATGATTCTGTGACTGGCCTCCTACACAACCACTCTCGCAAGGAGGTTCCTTTGGACTCAGAGTTGAAATATTATCGAACTGGAGCTCACAAGCCCACTGAGATAGGTGCTTGAGACACTTTCCTGCGTGCTCAAGTCGAGTGAAATAGTCGTCGAACACCTGTATTAATACGGGAGATTGGGACTGGCTGGCTCTGGTAGAGGTGGCAATGCCGCATCAGGCGGCGCAGGAGGGAAATAGTCGCTAAATCGAGGATCTGAGGTTTAGAGAGGTGTAGTTGGGCTATTGAGAATAGCAACTGCATGTTGAATAACGGCTGAAAGGAAGATAGGAAAGGTCAATCAAGGGCTCACCCCGATTTTAGGGAACGTGAGAGTCATTGCGATGAAGACCTTGGCATTTGGAGCTGAACTTAGCTGGCTGTGAATATTGAACTTGGTCAAGTGGTGGGATACGAAGCTTCTTAAGAATATGAATGACATGTGAATGACATAGAGGATTATTCAGCTCTGATTAGCCTTTGTTATTCGCATCCGTGGCAGGTGAGATGCTCTCAATGGGTTGAAGATGTGCTACTAATTCCCTACTTGGAAAGGACGCATCTCGCAATTCGCGTCGGAACGTGCATATGTTGCGTTGTCTTGGTGGGTACATGTATGTAAGTACCTAAATTATGGAATCCGTACCAGTGAAATCGTACAGTGTACTAGATCATGTGACATGACGTCTTGGTTGCCTACCCGGCTCCCTCGGGTAATAAGCAGGCAGGCAGGTAGATTCCAGAACCGATTGAGATTAACACTGTGCTCGTGACACCAGTGACACCTGTGATCTGCCCGTTGCTTCCTCCATGAGATAAGATTCCAGTTGCCAAGGCCCTGACAATGAGTCTTTGTCCAGCTGGCATCAAAGACAGGGGAAATTGAGACAAGGTCGTCATCAGGTCCGCAGGGTCCGTACATGTACATAGTACCTCTCTCTCAGCAACGCAACGTACACCTTTGATCTTCAAATCAATCAACACGCCACGCCACCCATCATTCCTTTTCCAATCTTTTCCTTTCATAAGAAAACATCGCAACAATCTACAAACTACAACAAACAACAAATCGCAAACCTCCATCTCTTCCCTTTTCGTATCCTGCGCTTCTATGAAGCATTAAACCTAACCGCGTCCATTGCGCAACATATAAGCCTAACGACGATGCAGTTGACATCAATTATCACCGCCGCGGGTCTGGCGGTTTCCACCACCAACGCCATTCTTCTACCTCCTGATATCTCCGATCTTGACAACGACATTATCAGCACCCTTCCAGTTCCTGTCAGGGTTGATACCGATGTTCCCAAGATCGCCGAGTCTCAAAACTTGAAGCTCAAATGTCCCGGATGCCCCGTTCGCGTCCCGCATCATGGAGAACCCAAGATGGTGAACGATATCCCGAGTCATCTAGAGCTGGACTTCAGCATCGAGCCTTCCGACGATGCCGACCGTTTGATGCTGAACGGCTTTGAGCTCTACCCTAATGCGGATCCTTTTAGGAATAGTCTTACTGCTGCCGTCCGTCCCGATATTGCCCACCGACAGCACAAGCAACCCCCGCGTTTCAAGGGTCCCGTGAAGCAAAACATCCACAACCTTGGCTTCGGTATGCAGACAAGCCCAGTTGCCAAGAGTGAGGAGGATTCTTTGGAACTTGTCATGGTTGAGCTCGACATCATCGAGGTTGGTGACGTCTTCATCAACGGCATTCCCAACGTCCAGATCAAGCTTGTGAAGACTCCCAGCGGAAAGTTGATGATCGGCGATATCGTGACTACCGAGTCGGACTCGATGCAGAACAACCCTATGGATAAGCAGGAGGAATGTGCCACTCTGCTCTGCAAGTGGAAGGCTGTTCTTATGCAGAAGCTTGCTAGCCTCCGTTCCCACAAGGGCTGCGGCGGTCGTCCTGCTCATGCTAAAGGCCACGCCGGTCACCATAGCCGCCCTCATCATGATGATCACGATGCTATCCGCATTCATGAGGACCACGAGCATCACCACGGCCATAAGAAGAACTGGGGTCTGCTGTTTAAGAACATTGCCTCTCACATCCTTCTCCCTGTTGCCGTCGGTATCTTGGCTGGTGTTGCTGCTAGCATGTAAGTTTTTCTACACTACAACATTTAACATACTTTTGCGCTAATTCAATAATAGTCTCGGTATGATGGTTGGCACACTCGTCGTCTTCGTCTGGCGACTGATGTTCCGCCGTGGTGGCTCTCGACGACACCACAGGCACGGACACCATCACAAGGCTTCCCACGCCGAGGCCGTTGTCGATGAGGAGAAGTCCGGCCTGATGGCTCACGAGGAAGAAGTCGAAGCTCCTCCCGCCTATATCGAGGAAGGTATCGTTGTCCTCGATGACAAGAAGACTGAGAACGTGGCTTAATATGTGATACCCCGACGTCTATCGGCTACCTCTAAGATCACCGCGCCTAGCTTTAGCTAGAGGGCTTTCTTAGCGAGCACCGACGGGCAGATTTGCGATGACCGGCCGAAATGAGACGACTGGAAAGGAGTGTACGGCGTTAAGAAAGATGGCTTCTCCAGAACGAGACTGAGAAAAATTCGGCATGAAAAAAAGACCCAGAGTTGTTGATTGTATTCTGATGGCACACCGAGTGGGATTACTCTCTTTTTAGTCCCCATTTCCTTTCTGGTTGTAACTTGTACGGTACCTTTTGGCAGAATACCCACGTTCCTTCAATCGATATTCTTAGGAAGTATCTCTTACTTGCCCACGGTAATGTGACTTGAGCTACCAAAAGCGAAAGTGATCAATAATGCTTTAGCAGATAAGTTCAATAAAGTTGCGGGTAGTAGACACGCCGTTAAAAGGAGTTGAAGGGTATAGAGTTACTGTCATAACCTCGCCTCTAGCGGAAGAGTTAAGTCACTTCATTATATAGTAAGTACCTAGGCTTGTTACCCATAATTGAGGTAGTATTGCTAATAATTGAACAGAATGCTAGACAGAATAACCGTAAAACCAGACCATGAAATTCACTTTGCCAACCCTAGTCTATGTGTGGTAGCCATGCCTTGTAAATATCGTATCCCATTCATCGTGAGTGCTGACAACGCGCCTCCTTATACTGGAGAGCTTCCCTTTCCCCCACCATCGGGAGGAACTTCGAGCTACTCTTACTTTCCGATGGGGAGGATATCGCACCGAGGGCCCCTGTCGTCGCGGTAGCAGCACTCGTTCGACCCGGGGCCCTGCTGGCAGACGGGCTTGTGGCCGAGGCAGCCGTAGCACCCGAGCCCGGAGGCGCACTGGCCTTTACCCACCGTGCAGCTTTCGCCGACACCCCTCCCGCGCGCCTCGAGGAGAGGCAGTGTGTTGTCGCCCGTCCATTCGATCTGGCTCCGAGCCGGTGTGGTGGTAGCGTCGGTCGCTGGAGCGGCAACGGCGGCGCTGGCGAGTGCTAGGAGGGCGAAGGCGGCTTGGGTGAACTTCATTTTGAAAGATGAAGATGAAACGAGATGAGATGGGTGGGTGGGTCTTCTCAAGTTGCTGCTGCGCGGATGGTAGACTGGGATATCACGAGGAGCTTTTGGAGAGACGGATGTGTTTATTTGTCGATGTGGATTGGTGATGAAGAGGGCGATGCTTATGCTGATGCTCTGCTTTCGACTTCCAACACAGGCGGCATCATCTGCCTTTTATCTTGGACTCTTTCTACTCAACATCCCCTTCCCGGCTTTCGTCCACACCGCTCACAAGGTCTTGCTTGTGCCGAAGCTATCGTGATCCTCCAGCGCCTAAATCATGAGAGTTTCTATTCTGAACCAGCTAAGCCCGGCTGTTCGGTGTTACCCACCGCCAAATCATGGTGTAAGTGGAAGTTCTTGAAGTTTCGACCTCGAGAACTAAGCCCACCTAGACATAATTAGCTAATGAAGAGGAACCCGAAATTCATGCGACACCTGACAGCGTCTCGTCGAGTCGTTGACCAGCCAATATCGGGAGGTGAGGCTTTGCGCGCTCTGAAGGAACAATATGGAGTTCGTTCTAGAGCGGTCTTCGGGGTTTAATTTCACGAAGGGCTAATCGACGCTCATTAAGTCATTTCTGATGCCGAAAATAAACTTAAAGCAAGTATTAGACGGGAGTGAATACCCGTGATTGGGACCACGTATGATATGGGGTTGAGCCAGGTAATATGAAGGATTGGAGGCTCAGCTCTTAGGTTCTCGAGTTGTTGAAAAGGCGCCCCACAGAGCTGGTCCCTATGAGCCGCTGCGCTCAGAACTTACCTCTTGCCATTAAGGTCCTTGCTTGAATAAGTGTATTCGACATCGGTTGTCGGTAGGAGAATCGGATCATTGGTGCTCCTAACCATGATATCCTTGGTTTTATTCTTTTGTACCCCATTTGGAGATTACGAGGCATGGGTATCAGGTTCTACGATTAGTTACGAATGGGCGATATGATGGATCTATATCTATCTGTGGCAATGGCCCTTGTGTAATAACAGTCCGCCAATTGGATCCGTCTTCTATTTTTCCTTCGGGGCTTTTTCCGTAGCACAATCCCATAGGGGACGCGGCCTCAGCCTCCCAGATATGCAGCACCATGCTGGCGCCCTAGCTGAAGAGCCGCCTTCTCGTCAGCACCGCCGCCACCAATTAAGCCCATGTCCGTCCAACCCTGCATTATAGCCCGCAGGGTGAGAGTAAAGGCCGCGATGGTCCACGCGTAACCTACGAAGAATTCGAGTCCGGCGAAGTTATTCTTCCGTCTGGGGTCCACGGATTTGCGCCATATCCACTGCAGGAAGTCCTCGATGGTGATAAACAAGGGCTGCAGCATGAAAAACGAGAGCTCGCCGTTGTCTTGCCGCGTGACTGTGTACGACTGCCACCAGTGCGTGCCAAAGCTAATGAAGAAGGCGAGGTAGAGCTGCAGGTAGCGCGAGGCGAACGTGCCCTTCTTCAGACCTAGAAAGCGCGCAAGTCTAACTCCTGGTTGTTGTAATGACTAGACCGTACAAAAAGGAGTTAGTTATCTAATCTACGGGACGTATTACCTCATGGGTTGCCACAATCAACTAATACTCACTCTTCGTAATGTCTGATGGTATGCGGTACTAATCATTCAGGGGCTGTTAGTTCAGGTTTTTACTAACATGCACATATCAATTCAAATCTCTCTCACCTCCACAACTGCCGGACACTCCAAGCTTCACCTAGAGCACCGAATACCGGCGGCCATTCCCACGGCTCGCATATCCCGAGTAACACCGTGATAACACCACCAGCCGCATGGGCGACGCCGATGGTATTGAAACTCCACACCGCACCGCACCAACTAACAGCTGCGTCGAGGAGAAAATTGACCTGCGGAGACGTCGCTGAGGGCTGAATTGTCTTGCAGAAGCCGATGCAGTAGACCGCAAGTGCCTTCAAGACTGAGCGCCAGACCACTTCGATGATCCTCTCCCCGACGAAGCGAAATTGAGAGTGGTTCGCGCCCGGATGCTCCGGTACGCCTTTCACTTGCCAGTTCCACCCGATACCACGCGGTGTGCTAGACAAACGAACACTCCACTTAAGCTTCTGCCACCACGTCTTTGGATCCCGCTCACCGGTGCCTCCATTCGGTAGAAGCTTGCGAAGCCTGCCGACGTAGCGAGGGCCGTCTTCAATTGCCGTGCCATGGTCCAAGTAGGCCAGCAGCAAGATGAACAAGGTCCCAGAGAGAGTGTAGTCGGTCACGACATCCCCGCTAGTGAAGCGCGGCCTCTGCAATGCAAGCACCAGGAGCACGGAGCTTGCCGCGAACGCCTTGACGGCGCCCGGGCCCAGGAAGTATCCGAGTAGCAACACGGCATAAGAAATCGGATAGTACAGCGACGGCAGGGGCTCGCGCTCTTGGGCCGGCGGATAGAACGGATCTAGCAGCCGCCCGATCATGCTGAGCCAGTTGAGCGACTTTTACCCACACCGTTCAAACGTTGGCCAATTGAGTTACTATGTATTCCTGGGCTCTTTGGTAAGTGAGGCGAGAAACCCGGTATCGTCACCGTGGATGCATACTGATGTGATCCGGGCGAATAGCAAACGCATAGTCCGGATTGTACATGGCATTTATATAATACCTCTTTGACGCGACGAGGCAAGAGAGTCGGTCATTCACCTTACCATTCTACCTACCCCAGAACGTAGCATTTTACTAAGTGGAACTAGTGAGCATTATCTAATAGCCAGGGTCATTAACTAGCGCTTCTAAGGACACGAAAACCCATGATTTGACCGTATTTTAGAGCGAAGCTAAAACGTTAGTACGTCTAGGAAGGCGGTGCGAATCCTTCAGTCTAGCAGTCTAGCTCTCTGATCTTGAATGTGGGATGGTACGTAAAGATGCTATTTCTGGTGAATTTGATCAACAGGGGTTTGATAAGCCTGTCCGCGCGCGGTACCTTACGTGATCCGATATTGGTTCCCTTCTCATACTAGTGGTGTTAGCTCTCTCATTGACATTCTCTCCTTCGCTTCGGACCCCTGAAGAGGGGTTCTAGAACTAGGGAAATGCTTCTAAAGCCACCCTCTGCGATTCCACGCAGAGTGCTTCAAGACATCTGATGTTTCCACAACCAGAACCCAGAGTAGAGTGCGACGCCGGCCGCTGTAAAGATAGCAAGCCATACTCCTCCGACCTTAAGCAGGACTTTCACCGCGTAGTCATCTGCCGCCTTGGCATCGTTCGCTCTCGGGAACGGTTCGTCGGGAACGGGCACTCCTAGGAATTGACATAGCGGCGCCCACCCCTCACTCAGATCCATTTCCAATAGTTGATCCTTGGGGACAACGGATCGCACCTTCGCATTGTGGGCTTCTAGGATGTCTGCGAGTGCAAGCCGTCAGCAAATTCAACACAACCTGGAGGGTGGCGGGTACCTACGGGGACCGCCACGTTTAATAAGCTGGCTTGTATTTGCGTTCTTCTCATGCACGCCGGCGAGCTCCAGGGTCGAGCGACTATAATGCTTCGCAAAGTATGGGAGATATCTCCACCCTGGGATAGGCGCCATCACGTAGTCGAACCACCAAGGAGCAGTCCGGCTACTCACAGCCGCCAGACTGTTCCACCACTTCACCGGATCTCTGCGCACCAGCACCACTTTCGCGTCGGGGTACAGCTCCATCATCTCGGGCATGAAGTCAGCCGGAGGTAGATCTGCCGTTGCCACGAAGCCGGCGGTGGCTTGCCGGACAAGCTTCAATGTCTGCTCCTTGTCTCCTGCATTTCTGGCCTCGTATGCTTTGATCCACAGACTACAGTAATCTGAGGTAATATCAGTATATCATGACCCAATTCTGGCAGGTGGCCATCGGAGTCGACTCACCATCATCCCGCACCAAGACCTGTGTGCCGCCGTGAAGCACTGGGCCATCAACCAGCTTCGCCAAGGCTAAAGACGTGGACACCGTCCCCGTTCTGGAGTAACCTGCTGCGATGACCTGAACCTTTCGCGAAGGGTCCGTCGGTATAGATGCGACTCCGCCCATATTGCTATCGCTCCGAACTTTGTCAACTGAAGTTGCAAAGGGTGGACGGTTAGAAGCAATGTAAGATTACTCAACAAACATGCTGTGCCGTTAATGAATCACAAGTCCCCACCTGTAAACTCGCCGACACCTTTTAAGGAATTGATCTCAGCTAATTCTATGTTAGGACATCCTGCCCAGGGATAGAATTAGCGCTTACCTAATTGAAGGGATACATGTGTATCCCTTGATAACCAACAAACTTATATGAACAAAGGGATAAGATGAGATATTATCTGGTGCCGAGGTTAGTTTTATAAAGTTTGTCTAGTAGTATTAGTTCTGAACTCTGTCTAGGTAGTCTTCGTAAGAATAATGCAAGACTAGCAAGATCTCTATACTTCCAGTTCTTGTTTATCGATGAAGTCTTAATCAGCATTTAAACCCTATGTGAATACATATGCGTGAGGAGAGAAGTTAGAAGAAACGGTTGCTTTCTCTATAGGTTGAAATGTCAGCAATGGACACTCTACTCTCGCTTTTCTTAACTGGTTGGATTCTCAGCTTGTAGGTAGTTTGCTGTGTCTTGTGTACATACGTCAACTCTATACATGAAGGGAGTTTAAGAGATAGATCTCAAGTTCATAGACCTACAAAATTTCTTAGCACAATAACAATAATGATAGAAAATAAGAGCAGCATATATCAGGCTTGTATCTTACGCCGCATTATATCTATATTTTCAAGAATATACAATACTTCCATATGCGCAGTGTATTTTGTTATCTTTCTCTTGTGTGAATATGTCGTTTGTATCTTCAATCCCCATGCAACTTGTTTACATAGTAGCACCAAGGTTTGCATAGGTTAGAATCTAGATGACAAGAGAGTATAGAGAGTAAATCTGACAACGTGTAAGACTTCTAAACAGGCTGAAAATAAAGAGAATGATGATAAGGGGGGCAGAGAAATAGAGTATACATAATTTGTTTAAACTGAAACATCCACATAGCCGCCTTAAGTCTTTTCATTTATCAATATTCCCTCTCAATGGATAATGAGAGAAAGTACTACGAGTATATTCACTATAAAAGAGCAGTGTATATCTGGATATTCAACTACGGACCATCATTTCTGTATCTCACATGTCAAGCCGGTCTCAAAACCACCTATAGAATATATAGGCGATCGAGATGAGGGCCCTCGTATCACCGATCTGTACCAATCGGGCAATATGTGTATATGGGTTACACTGCCTAAAATGGCAGATTGGAGGCCGCACTCATATGTAGGTGGGTACGGAGTAAGGTACAGAGTCATTAGAATAGGGGCTAGCTCGAGACACGCATAGTGTAGCATACATCTCCCTTTCATTATTCATGGATGCAAGCCATCCTACAATGGAACCCAGCGCGCCGGGGAAATGCACGCTGCTCTTTTGCATGCGAGTATTTGTCAACTGGACGCGGAGTAGCCTCCAGGAAGACCCATTGGATATACAGATCCCTTGCATAAACACCTAGACCATGGACGCCACGGACGGCGTCTAGAACATAGGAATATAGCCCTATTTGCTCTCCTGCATCCAAGATGCAGCGACTTATTGAGCGTTCCATGGTGAGAGGTATTGGAACATGTACAATAGTAAACCATATTCTAAAAATACAGTATTCGACAATCATTCAACGTTTATCTCTATATCCCCCCTCTCTAATCGTCCCCAACCTATCATGATTATTCTATCAGGCGCCTGATGCTAGGTGCCAGTCGTCTAATGTATGCCTACGACCCCTTGCCATTTAGGTGGGGGAACCGCAGACGCCCATCCCACGGCACAGCACTTTCTCAAGGCTCCAATAGGTTCAACCAATTCAACACCATCATGGCTTTCAGTAGGTTGCCACGCATGTCCATATGCACGCCGTCGTACATGGTCGCTTGGATGCTCATATTCCATGTCCCTAGGTGATCGACCCTTCTCTTCGCCGCCTGAGTTGCCATTGCGTGCTCAAAGTGAATTAGGGCTTTGTTGCCCTGGCTAACGATCCACTCGTCCGGCTTCTTGTCACCCGCCGCGTTGGGGGTCATTAAAAGGATCGGCAGGTTTCTCTTGGGACTACGGCCTCGCAATCGCGTACGTACTCCGGTCCTCGATTCGATTGTGTCGAGCACCGCATCCAACCAGTTCACGGCTTGATCTACCTCTAAATTGTTCCAAAGTCCGTGGCCGAGGATGAAAGCTTTCGGCTGCGAGGGATTAGGATCGATTTCTCTCTCGAGCCGTCGGCGCTCTTCTTCCGGGATAGGGTATCGCACGATCTGTTCAACTTCCAGTACCTGTTAGCATCACAAGATGCTGCTGTTAGGGCTATGTCACCGAGAACCTACTCCGCAGGTCCGTATTCCATTCCGGGATTATTTTCGGGCACATTAAACTGAGCGGGTCACGCTTTATGACATCCGCCGTGTTATAAATGCCCTGAACCGAGCAGTCGTGGATGTCGAATTGATTGTTGCAGAAGCATTTGCGTCTGCGGGATTCATATTAGCAACGACATTAGTAGAACTTCAAAGAGATTATGTATGCATATGTCATACTTTTCCTCCTCGTTGAAATTCCAACCAGTGACTGCGCCGTATCCAATATCTTCTCGGACTAGAATGTTCAGGGCCCCCATAACGTGCCTGAGCATGGAGTCGCCCACGAGGACGACTTGAGAGTACCGACCTAGGACCTTGCACACTTCTAGTGTGCTAAACCACCGCATGTCGCAGCCTCGAGGCATGTAGGGTGCGTCCTTTCCGATGCGGCCACCGGACGACATAGCCGCTAGCATCGAGTTTTTATCCTGACAGACGGGCCCAAATGGCACATGCAGATCCAAGGAAGACAAGTCGCATTTTTCACCACGATGCTTGTACCCAGCCAATGTATCTTTCAGCTCTGGCGCCCGTGACTCTGGGAGCGAACAATCGGGAAAGACGCATTCGCGAGCCGTGCCGTGTCGGGTGCGGCCCGTATGAAACCCAACAATTGGGTGCGAGAAGGAGATAGACAGTATCAACAAACCCAAGAGAATCAAAAGGTATTTCCCAAACCTTTTACATACTCTTGGAGACACTACCAGCCAAGAATTGATGAAATTTGCCAATTGTGAGAAAGACACGGAACTGCTGTCAGAATCTGAGAGCTGGGATCTCGATCGACCGCGACGCTGATCTTTGTCCTTGTAGACACCGGTGACGTCTTTTGGGAACGGAGGATCCTGGATATTGTCGCCGAACAACATAGTGGCAATCTTTAGATTCTTGCTCTGACGTTTCAATATTGAACCGGTCACAGGCAGTTTTAGTCTACATATGTGGTGATCAAGGATTGCCTCCTAGAAATGCGCAGGAGGTGGTTTTCTGAGAAAGTACCTACCCCAGTTAGAAATACCAAGGAACCTTGTTGGGTTGGGAGGGTCGATGTCATGATGGCCACTTCCTCGCTAGAAGGGTAGACAAGTCTTATAGCACTTACGATGCCTGTTAATAATCGAAACTTTAAGATTATCGATAGTCTCAACAACCTCTCTGTTAAGTGAATAGCATTTGGGAGTTATAGTCTATTTACATGATACTTACATAGGTATCTATGCTAATAATATATGAATTCATGAAACTATGACAAAGCACGACTGCATTAAGGATAGTCTTAGTATGCGAGGTTTGAATTATTAAGCCCATGTCAATTTCTACGACAACTGTCGCTTCGGGACATAAGCTTCAAATATATGAATACAATTTCTAATCTGTGCCTTCTTAATAATAGCATTGACGTCGCTCGTCGTGGATTCGCTACTGGCTTAAGCTCCTACTCCTATATTGGTGTATTAATACTAAAGCATGTTAAACTAAACATCTTCGTTGTAGAGAATATATATTATCGAATTAAATATAGATAGAAAATGTATATACGGGAAGTTTCTTTTTATCTAACTGTATGCTATAGAGGATAGCAAGAAGAGGATTAGGCAGAAAGAAGAACAGAAGGGAAAAGGTATAAAAATTATTTAGAAAAAATGATAAAAAAACTGTAGGGTGTCTTGGTCTAGTTAGGGGTGGATAGTACTTACATTGTCAAATTGCGGCCACATGTGCCAAACGATCGCCTTCCGACGAGAAACACGCCGGTTAGCTCTCGTTCATCTTAGATATGTACTGAATGTTCAATACCCTAAGGGGGTCGATAGCTGCTATGATCCCCCAGTACCGGGCGCTAGACTCAGGTTGCACAAAGGACCACGCAGCAGCTATCATGCAAATATGGGACAGGTTACAGGGTAGGCACCGTCAGACGGTGACTCCCCCAAATCGTTCCCCCGTGTACCCTCGTAATCCCCGGTATCCTCGTTGCCCCCATGTGCCCTCGTTACCCCCCATGTACCCTCGTAGCCCCCGTATACCCTCGCTACCCCCGTGGACCCTCGCGACCCCCGTGTACCCTCAAAGCCCTCGTAATAAATGGTCTGGTTGAAATTCTAGTTGCCCTCAGTGAAGATCGAACCCTCTTCCTATCGTGTTGTTGTTGACCTGTGATATGGAAGTTAGTAATTGTGAAGCTGTCTTCATACAAACCGACCAACTAGACCAGACACCCTTGGTATCTGAAATATCAGAGTGTTATTTAGCTATATATATCTTATGTCGGTTTCCCATCACTCAAGCCATTGGCGTTACTCAGCAGCGACATGGACTACGTTATGTTACTGACTATTTGACGTTCATTCTGTTGTTGTGTAGGGGTTATACGATAGCCTAGGTTGATTCACCGAAACTCTGTGTAAGTCGCAAATCCATGGCTTGTTATGAATATCAAGTGAAACTCGGACTCTAACCTGTATGTTTCTTATGCTCATTATATCCTATAAGACACACACCTCACCCTATGCCTTTCCCTCGATACCTCTTTATATTTCCTACTCAGTAGTTATTCACCTCATAAGAAGCTCCCTCTTCTATCTAGCGGCATTGGCCTGAGTTATCTGACCTATTGCGGATAAATATTCAAGTAAATAACATACGTCTGACACCTATATCCTTTTGAATAACTGAACGAACCCCCTATACTCTAAGCTGCATCACCTGGATACACTTTAGTGTCACAAATGTAGATGACTAATGACTCAGGGTGAAACTTGTGTCTTTCAGCTTGACTCAGCTTGCTCAGCTCAACTCAGCTCGTTCTTGGTTTTGGTTTTTCCATTGGTAAATCGCAAAGTACTTGAAGTAACTGGATTAAATTAAGTAGTTCAAGTCTCTAATTGGTAAGTCTAAACGAGCATATCATATTTCACTTACTGCCTGGGTAGATAGTCTCTCGACCTAGACTATTGCCAACTCGAATATATCTAACTTACACACTCAAACCAGCCCACTAATGGCGATGGAAACGCCACGGACCATCTAGCTTGGCGCTGCGTGTTTCCTTCAAATAGAAGTTGCAGCGGAGTGGATTCCGTTTCTTGGCAGGGGCTTGTTCACCATCAAGTACTCCATTACATAATGATCTCTATGATCGTCGACCCCATTGTCGGAAAATAAAATAAGAACGGGCCTGAAAAGCGGACCATTAGATTCGATTCCAATATGTACGCTTTGCTTGGTATGGTGGATCAAGGACAGGTAAATGGGGCAGTGAAAGCGATCATTCTGCAACAGGCCTTACCTTAGGTACCTATGCTTAATGTTCAGGCAGCAAGTGAAGAGAACAGATATGTGTAGTTCCCACCATGAATCAGAGAGCACGCGGAGATAATATCGCGACGAGTCTACTTGGCTATTTCAATACTCACTCGCTGTATCGAAGGAGGCCAACTCTCCCGGGAAAAGGCGGGGTCTCTCCATCGGAGGCATACAATGCTAGACGTCAATTCCGGGGCCGTTCGCTTTCCGGAGCGCGGGGGTGGAGTTAGAGACGCCCCCAATGAATATATCATATCATCTCGAGGCTTAAAAGAGCTAAGATACTTCAATGTCTGTTTGTCCAAAGATTCCGCATCAACCACTTTACAATCTTCGGACTACTCTCCTTCCCTTGATATTATAGATCAGTTTTACAACCATGCAAACCCGTAAATCAATTGCCTGGGACTAACTACTTCTATTGCTTGCTTGATGCAAGTTCGTATAGGAAACCTGTAAGAATACGTAACCTAGAAATCTAGGCGTGATATACATCGTTACAGAGCGTATGTATCCAAGGTGCCCCCTTACATACTTAGGCCAAGCATGCAGCAGGCAACATGTGACTTCGAAAGCACGCGTGTCACCGCCATTCCCACATAGATCATCAATGGGTTGTCGCGGGCAGCTGCGCGGGTCGGTGAGTTGGCTATCTCAATAGGTCGCGATCGTCACATACAAGCCCTTATCAGTGCCTACATACATACTACTACCTAGGTAGTATCAAGGTGCCCTGCAGACACGTGCGCGACGCCTGTGGCGCTTTGCTTAAGAATGAGGTCCTGAGATGCAGCACAGACAATCGTGGCTTCTGAGCACAGGGCACAGTCCGTTCGAGAATCGGTTCCTGGATGCAAGGTGTGCACGGAGCATTATATGTAGGTACCGTACGTATGGAGTATTTGTTAGTATGACGGGGGTATTAGTATAGGTACGGACTAGGCAAGGGGGCTGTACAATCGCTTCAGTACTTCTTGTATTATTCCTGTATTTAAATGTACTATGTAGCGATCCTATTGGACCCATTGGGCTCTCTCCTGAAGGTATGGTATCATGTTCAAAGCGACTTTGTTGCTCCAGCATCCTGTTTGAGCAAGCAGCGCCGTGAAATATTTCATGGTTATGCGCTTCAGAATCAAGGAATTGTATGAGAGCGCTGTCCATTGGCAAACAGGAACCACTGGAGAGACCGTTCGCCCTGCCAAATGTGATAAGCTAATTGGTGCTTAGTCCTTTTAAACAAATCCCCAATTGGAACCAAACTTGGTAAGACGTCGATCTAGAAGAATTCTAGACACTTCAGGTCTCAGAGGGCACTATCTAGCAGTGAAACATCGTGGGGGTCGTTGGGTAGTGTTATTAGGGGTGACGGTTGATAGACGTGTTTCATTGTCAACAGAGCCTCGTTTCGCCGAAAAAAGGCATAAATGTTTTTCTGATTCCGCGAACCGCAACGATCTCAGCTTGAAAGAGCAAAATTATGGGCTATATTCGTTAGATCTTCTCTTCCCTTCAGCCAACAGGCAGTCTTACCGGAAGAAGCTCGGGCCACTTGTAAGTAGTAGAGTCCGGCCTCCAAAGTTTGATCCTGGAGCGTTTGTGAGAATCGAAATATCAGCAATGAGCGAGATGGTCGCCCATCAAAGTAGATTGAAGCGTACACCATTTGCATGTCATAGGTATTTGTTTTGTCCTCCCAAGAGCTCAACCAAGGTCATCCTGCGGTCAAGGAGTAAATGAAACCGCTAGGAGGACTCTTCAAAATACCTAAGCATCTAATTCTAGCATCAATTTACGTTAGAACGTACATGCTCTGCGTTTTCTGCAAAAAATGGCAAGGTGGGAATGCGAAATCGCAAAAATCGGCCCATCGGGGGGCCCCTTGACCGTTTCAAGGCAGCCTACGAGACATGTGCCTCCGAAAGAGACTGTAATACATACATAGTAATAGGTATGTAGAGCCTACATATGTAGAGGGGTTCCAAACCACCATGTTGCTCCCCATGTTGTTCCCCATGGCGCCATGCATGAGGCTGGGTACATCTTGTTATTTTGACGAATGAGATAATCCCCGCAGGATGCATAATCCATTGGTTCAAGCTTGACGAATGCAACTAGAATGCCTCGATAGATTAAACCCCATCGAGGCCCCCCATGTTGCTTGCTCGAGCAGTCGAGATGCATCTGCGTAAGTAGAGATGTGTGCGTCTTGCACACACATTGCGTCGCATCTCTCCTGCATGAAGGTTTATAAGCGTGCCATGCCGAGGGCTCTAGATGATGGTGCTCCAAAGTCGAGTTTACCAGTACAACCCGTTCCTTAGCGTAGCGGAACACCCGAAAGCCAAGATTTAGCCCAGGGACGATGGGTACTTTTTGGGAAGCACGAATCGGGATCCGTTCCATCTGTTGTAGCCAACCACCACTTACGCTGTTTTCCAGCAAGCCCCAATGTCGAGAGATGTCATCCTCTTTCACAATGGGCAGCATATGTCGTGTAACCCAACCTGCAGTTTTACGATAAAGCCGCCTTACCCAGCAGGAGGCCAACGCCGAGAAAATTTTATCAAAGCAGGCAAGATCTGCGTTGGCGTCCATTCAATTATGAGGCTGATGCCTCTGCCCACCATTACGAATTTCAAGATTGTGTTGTCAAATTGTGTCGCAATTTGGTGAATGGCCAGTGAAGCTTGTTGGAGTTATCATGAGAGGCTCGAGAACATATGACTCGGATGCTAAAGTGTGGTAGCGGTTTTGTCCTAAAGCTCTTGGTAGTCGGTAACAAGATGATTCGCATACTGAATTGAAAGGTTCAAGCAAGAAATTCCATAAACGTAATAGGGCACACCTCAGCCAATGGAGCCTGCGTCGTATTTATGTCGTTAATGATCGGACCTTTCACGATGCATCTCGGATTCATTTGAACTAGGCCCGGGCGGGAGGGACATGAATACGCTGTCTCGGCCCCTCTGTCGAGCCGGAAACACATCGGAGCTACCTACGGGATGAGTAATTGAGCGGTTGAACCCGCAGGTCTCACGTCGATCCTGTATTTGAAGAACATTTCGAGAAGCTTCTTAGGTACTAGAGGAATGCTGCACTAAGTTTGTGTAGGCCGGAGCACCAAGTATTTTTGTGTTGCCGAGATAGTCCTGGCCACGCCACTGCCTGGTGTCGGCAAGAATGTTATAACTCTACTAAGGTAGCTAAATTCTACGAACAGACAGCTCATGTTAATTGCCTAGGTATAGCTTTCTAGTAATGGCGTATGTACATATGTACATGTAAGACGAGATGAGATAAGATGAGATAAATAGATATGTATGTAGTTCAAGATGTGTGGATGATGTTGTAGTTCATGTTCGTGGGCGTTAATCGTAATGGAGGGGGGGAGGGGGGTGGCATGGCATTGGAATGGAATGGAGATAGGAGCCCACGAGCTCACGAGCCCACAGGTTCCAGAATTGCCTTTGCAAGGGTTTTATGCTAAGGAATGGCGTTTCTATGAGAAAAGCCGCTAAGGCTGAAAAGCGTCTAAGGTCGCGGCAGGAGGGGCCCAGCATGAGGTGGGCCTTCCAGGATTGAATGAGTGCTCCAGTGTATTTAATAGGTACGTGTCCAATCAGTGCTAGAAATTCAATACCTCGTGCTGGGAGTAATAATAACTGGAGTACATAACTGGAGCAAAGGAAGTTGAGATATAGGTGATTGACTGTTAGGAAGCAAGAATGCATATGAAGACAACTGGACATCGAAACGACGATCAATATATTACTTCTAGGTGGTATTATGGTCCATGGACACTACACTACGTTAATGAGATGGCCGTTTTGGGATTACTATGTATTATCTTGAAAAGACAATTATCTACGGTGATCACATCTACCTACGGTAGCTCCACCGCCAAATCTCCGAGTAACAGTACATTCGTTGCGTCTAATAATACCTACATGGGTCTCGACCGTCAGGTACCTAAGTTTCGGCTCGATCTACTCGTACGAAACAAAGAGTGCCGTAAGAGATCTTGGCCTTTAACTCTAAATGAGCGCCAAGTTATAAGTTTAGGTTGGAATAAAGAAATGAACAGGTCTTGGAGCTTGGAACGCGCGTACTCATCTGAGGTTGGGACTAGATTGGAGTAAGCTTCCATTCCACTCACATTTCACTCGAAGCAGAACCCTTCTTTGCCAATTTTCTTTTCTCGATTTATAGAATATGTAGGTATGGCTCTACATAGCTTCATCTGGTCGTTACTTGCCATACCGATCGATAGATTGGTAGTGCTTATTATATTGCACTCACGTACACCAAGGCACACCTATATTAGTTACAGGTAAATAATATCTATATCTACCAATACCACCCATCCTCCAGAGCTACATGTATGTATTCCAATAGGGCCAAGACTTGTCAGAAGTAAGCCTAAAAGAAGATAGTGGGGATACCTACATATGGGTAAGCAAGGAGGTTAGGTACGTAGTATCGGGCTACCTTTAGCTATCTGCATGGCTTGGCGCTATGTTACTAGGCCCTGGCACCATACACACCACCGTCCCGCCGTCTTGAGATCTTAATCAATGGTTGCTGCCTTGTTGCCTGATCTTCACCGGTCGGTCTGCAGATGCTCGGTAATTTACAGATGGGAAATGTTTCTTGGTATTTCCATTGTATGGTATCGAATATGGGTTGCAAAAACTTGAAGCGAAAGCCTTCTCTAGCCGGATTGCTGTCGAACCCCGAACATGCCTTCAGATATAATCCTTAGTAGCACCTGATTTGAAATCCTCTTACCTAGACCATCGATATCGAGTATCGGAGTCGCAACCCGAGTCCTCGATGCTTGGGTCAACCTGGTAACACAGCGCCTCAGCTACAGAAGTTGGATACCTTTGTTTACGGCAGATATACAATAGCCTATCGCGGATCTAGATAAAGACAAACAAAACAGAGCGTACCATACCTTGCTAGACCGAAGACGTATCCCTTCAAAGGACGCAAAGGAATCTACCGATGGACTACATACGTAAGCATCTATGCATCTTTAATCTCTCATGGGGATTCCTTGTCACTTTCACTTCAAGATCCTACTCGGAATGATCAACCACACGACACACCGAGGCATCCTGAGGGTCCGTTTCCTACATGTAGGTGAGTCCTTCAACCTACCTATCTTTCGGGTCAACGTCGAGGATGTACTTAGCAAGCAAGCGAGCAATGGTGCTAAACTCCAGCGCTTGGGTCTCGCCCTAAGTCCCTATAACTGCCGCATTCTGACCTTATACAAGGCAGTTGGCGTGGTCTGGGAGTTACTTAGACTCTCAGAATTTTGTTAGTTCGTCAGTTCTATCAAGAATGACCAACTTACCTCAGCCCGATCTTAGTGAGAAGGAAATCTCGGTATTGTACCGAATTTTGATGCCCCAAGTTCTCCAGACCTCGGTATCACTCCCCAGTTTTTATCCCATCACACCGGTCACTTTACGCACTTGTCCCCTGATTGGTACGATAGTCCACGCGCACCGTAGTACGAAATCAGCCATTAAGGAGGGGGGTTCTAGCTGTGTGGGTCGTAGTAAAAGAGAGAGAATTGTACTCACATCTGGGAAAGGTTCTAGACAAGTCGCCAACCCAACACAGTTTCATTCGCTGTTGCTTACATAGGTAGCGACATGAACGAGTCTCACGTTTTCTACCGCACATAACGTCAGTTACACGGTTCATTTTAATGTGTCTTCTAGCCATGTGCTTCTAATGATGAGAGGATCTGATAGGCATCATATACACTTGAACTATTGATACTATACAAAAAGGTAGGTAAGGAAGTAGGTATCTACATAGTAGTAATCTTAAACAACTTGAAGCCCTCAAAACTTAGGATTTGAGGTACATACGACTAATGGCATTTTGTTGTCCCGATTCTTAAACAGCAGAGGCGTCTCGGCTTCGAGGACAATATATTATTATAATGGATACTTAACAGACTTACGTAGCATGTCCTTGTCCCAACTCTTCCAATTCCTCAACACGGGTCGAGAAGGCGGGAACCCAAGAGATCTTAAAGTGTGTACCTACATATTATACATTAGCTAAGAATACTAGGGTAGGGGGGAGTGCAGCGTTAGACAATTCTATGAATACCTACCTTGCTCATCATCTTGATTGTGGAATCGTGGAGGGCTCCTATACCTGCATACATAGTACATAGCATTATTGCACACTCTTCTTCCTGATCTTGTTTTTTGTCCTTCATATTTTAAGAAAAGGGCTTTTATTACTCATTCGCTCGGTTTTACTCATTCTCCTCTTCGCATGAATGTTAAGCTAGCCAAGGTTAAAATCACACAAACGTCTCCCATCCACTCGTCCCATGTTTCGTCGTTGAATATTAGCGAATGGGAACGAATGGGAGCATGTGGGGAGCGGACAGGGTAGAGAACCGTAATGGTTAGGTACAGTACCTCAGGTACATAGGTTACGGTGCCTGTCATCAATTGATTAGAAAGGGACACCCCCCGGTCGTCACCCGCATCCCATATCCCATCTTTTTACTGCTTGCAGTGTTAAGCTGCAAGAATCTACACTGCCACAACCCACACCCACAACAAACCCACATTTGAGGTCGTCCCCCGGCAATTAGCTGCTTCTAGCGGCGTGTCGGCGTGCACGTACACCTGCACAATGCGCTCCGGGACTACACTAGCAACCAGCCTAGTTGCTTTAGCGTGCACCTGTCCCGAGTTCCATGGTGGAGGGTCTGGGTCACCTACCTTCCATCTGGTCCTGGATCCAATGATAATCAATGTACGAAGTCCAATACGGCATCGCTGTTTTCCAATGGATTGATACGGATATCATTAATAGTTGTTATTTTGGTGGAAGCTTAAAAACGAGTTAGAAAAGTCGCTCGTGCTTTTTTTTATGTTTTTATTTTTTATTTTTTATTTTTTAGTACAGCCCGTCCGTGATGCACTACATACCTATGTAGTACCTCGGTAGGTAACTCCTACCTTGATGCCGATCATGATTGGGTTTGAATCTTAAGGTTAAATCCCCATCCTGCTTGAAAGAAAGCTCGACCCGGAGATCTTATATCTCTGTCCACATCTTATGTTTGTACAAGTACCAAGCCCATGTCGTACCTTTGAAGCCTTAAGTTGGCCAGATTAGGTACAGATACCATAGCTCGATGCAAGTACAAGTACCCCCGATAAGTCTAAGACTTAAGACTCTAAGTATTGTACATACCTACATACAGCTTCCAAACAATTTTGCAAGGAACCATTGACCACTTACAGGCTTTAAAGTGATCAGTCAACCCGTGCAGTTCACCCTTTCCCATCAAGGAATCCAAGCAGTCCAAGGTACCCAAGGGCTAGACACCATTATATCCCATATCCTCGTCCATCCACCTCCCATCCAACCCATTACTGGCCAAATCAGGAACAGCCCTTTTTCATCCTCTA
Organism: Hypoxylon fuscum; assembly: GCA_022578945.1. Taxonomy (NCBI): domain Eukaryota; kingdom Fungi; phylum Ascomycota; class Sordariomycetes; order Xylariales; family Hypoxylaceae; genus Hypoxylon; species Hypoxylon fuscum. The sequence continues at coordinate 206,294 of MU399843.1, read as the reverse complement.
ACCCTCTTTTTTTCTTCTTCTCTTCTCTACCACCCCTGCCCTGCGACAGCCCATCTGCCCATCTACTACTGTACGACAGCACAAAGCAAGAGAAAAAGAGATTGAAAGGGCCTGTCCTTTTTTTTTTTTCTTCCACACACACCCCCCCCGCTCCCCATCCCACCACCTAACCTAGACGTTTACTTTCTCCAACCCCCAAACTCATTATTTTATTATTATTCCCAAATACTTCTCTATCTACCGACCATTTACATTTACCTTGACTTACCTTTGCCTACCTATCTTCTTTTTTAGTCCTCGAGGCGACCTGCCATCTGCGTTCCTCCTGAACAAATCTGTCTTATCATATCTCCCCCGTTCCAGAATTATCGTCACTTTTCTCCATATTTTTTCCCTTTCAAGTCGCGTCGTCGTCACCCCCAAAGATTGGACAATCTTAGCAATCTTAGTACCTATCCAGGTGATCCGTCAATCGCGTCGACTACCTACCTAAGTAATACATAGCATTCAACTCTCTTCGCATCTCACGCGCCGCAGCTTGGGGGCGCACCCACATTTACACTCGTACGTCAAATCAACTCGACTCGGTCGCATCGCGCCAAAGCCTAATAAATACAAAAAAAAAAAAGGCAAGACTGCGACCATTCATCCCACCATCCCACGATCAGCGCGATCGTCATTTGACTCTTAGCATCGCGAATTGTCATAGGGTTCCTAGATTTCAGGCACCTCTTTGCAGGGCGGCCTAATTGCATGCATTTCAAAGCAAAGCATGAACGTAGGCTTTAGTACCCCAGGTGTGGTTTCAAATACGTCTAGTAAATCCGCTTTCTCTCCTCCTTTGTCGTCAACCCGCGCAAGTCCTTATCCTCCCACCACCACGGCTACCGCCACCAAAGTTTTCATGGCTGCGTCCGGCTTTCTTCCGCAGTCGCAACCATTTAGGTCCGCTGCCATGTCTAATCAGTCGCCGTATCCGCTGTCTATGAACGCCGTTCAACCTTTCGATCGCGATGCGACCGCCAAAACTGTTGGGACGCCCTTTGCGACCACCCCCTCTCCCATTTCCGTCATCTTGATTCGTCGCCTACCTATCGATACCACCGAGGAAAAGCTTCGTCTGATGCTTCTCTTCTCGCAGGAGCTGGTTGACGTCGAAATGGTATCTGCAGAACAGTCGGAAGACGCAGGCTTTCGGTCTGCGGTTGTAAGATTCAAGACTCCTGCAGGAGCACACCAGGCCAAAGAAAGCCTACATGGCAAGTCTATCAGTTCCAACATGGTCGAGTTGATTGTCGAGATTATATCCGGTAGCCCTACCGCCTCTAGAAGATATCCTATCGATGGTACCATCTCGGCACCGTCTAGTGGCCCTTCGTCCACCACATCCTCGGGTCCTGGCTCACGTCAGTCTTCTCGGTTCAACGGAACTTTTCAGACTATGGAGAACATATCATCGCCGCCTATGAATGGCATGAACGGCATGAACGGCTTATATGGGAGCAATGAGCTGCCGAACCCCGATTCTAGCGCGCATTACCAGAGCCTCTTCTCCCCGCAGTCGCCGATTGGCAACCACCTCACCGAGCGCACGCGCATCTCCGGCAAGACACTCATCAGCCACGATACTGCCGAGGACGACGAGACCGGTGAGCTCCTGAAAGACCCGGTAGCTTACGCCGAGAATGGTGCGACGCAACAGCGAAGAGCTACCGCGCCACAGCTTCCCATCAGTCGCATGGCCAACTTATCCCTAAATACGACGACCAATGGGTCAGCTTATGGGCACCCTAGCATGACGCCCATCTCTGCACACGGTAATACTATGTCTCCCAACGTCATGAACAGCGCGAGCCACTCGATTAATTACCAGATGGGCAACCAACACTTCCAGCGCCATAGCAACTTTCCCCCTGTTAATCCCGCCGACCAGAACCCTCCGTGCAACACGCTATATGTCGGGAACCTACCAATCGACACTTCGGAGGAGGAGCTGAAGGCCATGTTCTCCAAGCAACGAGGCTATAAGCGCCTCTGTTTTCGCACTAAGCAAAATGGCCCCATGTGTTTTGTCGAGTTTGAAGATGTATCGTTCGCGACCAAAGCTTTGCACGAATTATACGGTACACCTCTTCATAACAGTATCAAAGGGGGGATCCGACTCAGCTTCTCCAAAAACCCCTTGGGAGTTCGCTCGGGTCAGACTCCAGGTCAGACTGGTTCTAGCTCTATGCCGGGCATGAACGGGATGGCAGCAGGGCCCGGCAATAGCTTCACGAGCGCCAACGGCCCTCCACCCGGCCTTGCGGCTCCTCCAGGCTTGGGCCGCATGCTCTATAACGGCGGGTCGGCACTTCCTAGTAGTGCGAATTCTTCCTATTCATCCGCAACTTTCCCGAGTACGAACAGTAATGTATGGAGCAGCCCGATATATAGTGGCCCCCTATCGGCCGGCGGCTCTTCCGCGGCAGTGAACGGTTCCGGATCGGGATTCCCACCTTATATGATGGGACGATAGATGGTTGTCGAATCGACTTATAGAGACGTGCATGGTGTGTTTTGGGAATCGGTCACTTGGCGTTTTGGAAGACATTCGAGGCGGGAACATCGAGGATGCGGCACTCCCAATTATAACGAAATCCCGTTCGACTGATAGGTACCGGACCGACCAACCGTTCCGTCCTTTTGGATCCTCGAACCAGGGATTGCTTGGCTAATGGCTGCATATGTATTTGGCATTTGCAAGAGGGGATGGTGGTTGTGCATGGGTTTTTAGCGTTGGCGTCTACATTTTCATTACAATGATTCCCCTCGGCGAAACCACCGTGTGGTTCTTAGTTGCTTGGGAGTTTAGAGTCATCCCCGGTGTTCTACTCAAGACTTGGTCATAGGTGGCATCCTTTGGTGTTTGTTTCGATTTGCTTCAACGGGTTATCAGCATCGCGTTTCACTGTTTACAGCCGCCGCCATTTAACACTTATCATTCCTCTTTCCCGGTATCCGCGAATTCGAACAAAGTCTGGACGGCCGCATATGGATACAGCTTAGATTGTATTCATTTGCTCCTCGAACAGGTCGCCCTTCTCGTTGGAGCATATAGGGAGGGGAAGGTTGAATCGGTTGTGCTTATTGTCCAGCGGTTTCTATTTTATATCTGCAGCATGGTTAAAAGAAAAAGATAATCACTCGCATCCCCCCAAATCACCCCCAAAAGAAAAAACAAAAGGCGAAACCATTCTACTTGCGGCATTGTCAAAAATTGGCGAAAAAGGGTTGGGCTCGGTGTCAGATGGAGGGGGATGGTGGGCATATATACATTTGGATCCTTCGTTTCTAAGGGAGCTCGGGTCGGCTGGTATTTGGTACATTTGGTCAGACACCAGGGCAACCAGTGGTGTCACAAAGCATCTAGCATCTGAAGAGAGGCTGGCATTTGATCTCTCGGGGAGGGATTTGGAACGGCCTCCTGCATCGGTATCTCTTGACTTGTTAGCATTGACCAGCGTTCTCCCCTTCGATCGGCGCATCATCTCGAGAGGTGTTCTTTTCATCGGTTTCATTTTCGGAGGAATTATTAACGCATGCAATGGGCGTGAAGAAAAAGCGAAGGAGTACTTGGGAATGGGTTTTCATATTTTGCACGGAAGCGGGCAAGGGTTGCGGATACGGCATTGGGCGAGGAAGGCGAGTTCAGCCGGCGAGGGAAGGGATATGTTCAGTGGGTAATTCGTTCGGTCCATCCCATATACCTTATCGCTGCTCTCTCGCCTTCACCTCCTCTTTTTTTCATAAGTTTTAGCTCATCGAACCAAATTACATCCAGTGTCATGTCTATCATCTTGGGGGTGGCGGGCAACCCTTTTCCTTGCGTTTCCTCTGTCTGTCTCGTAATATAGCTGGCGATTTAGACGGCCGCCTCGATTCACATCTATCCACAATGGGAGCATTCTATCTCTTATTTCATCTATTTAGCCTTTCTCTCTATATCTTCATCGCATCTTACTGAAGGAGTATACTGTCTTTCCATGTAAACCGCTAGACGTTTTTTAGTATTTAAGAGATAATGTGTAACGGGACTGGGGTAGCTCGCTATGGTTTTCTCCTTTTCAGTTGCCCGTAAGTGGCAGTGAGAACTGAAGCTTGGTAATGAATTTCGTGTATACATGCATGTTTACCTAGGAAGCTAGCAAATAGAACTGTAAAGTTTTTGCTACCTTATGAATTCTTGTTATGTGACGTTTTTTCTCGCTCTTCGTGCATGTGCCTTGTCGCCAACAGTCAGTAGGGGTTGTCGTTCGACAACCCCGGAAATATTATATGATGGAAGCTGCTAGGCCAATGTACACGCTATCCCATGGCTATTTTACAAAGGAGACAGGTTGGTACCTATATAGGCAAACATACTGTTAAATTCTTGAACTTCGAAGACCTGTGCCGCTCAAGATGGCCGAGTTGGTTCGGTCTGGCGACATCGGCAAACAAGTATGCTGAGAAAGTATCGGTACGTGTACCGCTAGGCCCTAGGGTTCGATTCCCTAGACGACGAATATTTCCCCCTCCTTATGTGGTCACTGAGCGATATCATATCTAGGTAGCCGGCGAAAAAAGGATTGCGTGATAATGATAGGACTCGGTCCTCTCATGTGCTTTCCATCAGCACCAGCATTTGGCTGTCGTGCGACACCATCCTCATAATCATCAACCCACATTTACGACGCAAAGTCATTGATACATGAACCTCATCACTGTGGTAAAGAAGCACTAGCCCATAGTTTCTTTCTAGCTACCTGTCTTTGAGGTACTAACCAGTGGCTTGACCCAGCAGATCTGGGATGTAGGCAGATAATTGATGTGCAGTATGGTCGCATCATATCGATTCGCTCGTCACTATTTTACTTGACTACCTTTATTAGATTTTTATTGTTTTAACGTAGATGTTGATCTAGTATCTCATATGTAGCGCAGGGCTAAGACGGAGGAGAATTTCGAGCTCAGCCATAAACGCCCAGGGGTGAAGCCTACCCCTATTGTCTTCAAGTAACACTTAAAGCTTACATTCGTCTACACGGCTAGTTCGCTACACACGACAACTGCATTCCTTTTCAAACAATATCATCTGACGTCGGTGGATTAGGAGGGTAAGCAGCAGAAGCAGACCCCGAGACTTCCGATATATATTTGCGTAGGTCTGTATTCAACCACTTTATGCTTGAGTGGTGTAGGAATTCCTCGTGCTGGTCTAGTACTTTATACGTATAATTTATGGTTCGTTAATGGTTAAGGTGAAGAGGTATGTTGCCCATGGCATTTTCTTCTTGAGCGGACGAGACATGGTTTTATAGCCCAGTGTCACGATGCAGACCTTGGAAGTATGAGAAGAAACTATGTGGTAGCACGAAGGGTCCCATCTATGAGCTAGCGATCACGGTCAGGTCCCGGGTCCATATACACAAGCCTTCTTTGTTCTGGCTATGATATACCCTCTGGTCCCCGGTTGCTTGAGTCACTAGACTCCTGACACCGAGAGAATATCCTATCCCAACATGAAATCTATAGGGCTTAGCTTAGGCGGAAAGAACCGGCATCTTATCAACTTACTCAAGTTATGATAGTGGTCATTTTTACTTAGTCTCGTTTGCAGAAACGAGACCACACAAAAGTACAAGGAAAGCAGTCAGCTAACGGTGTGCTGGTGAGGGTATAATAGTCTACTAGTCTGACAGGACCTCGCCAAGGGATGTACTTGAGACCATTGAGAATTTTGTAATCGTGTAAGTTATCTATCTACGTGTATCATTAAGATATCAGCCTCTTCCCTTCTCTTGTCTCGGTATGGAGTTTCAGTTATGATTGATGCTAATCAGGTCGACATAATATATGTAAAGGAAGGGCGCAGGAGGACACGTACGCACAACTTCCTATGGACGCAGCGAGGCTACACAACGCCCTTGAGTAACCACTTTCATGCCAACAGGATGTAACATCATGTCTGTGATCCCAACAGTAAGAACCGTTGACTGACACATGTAGCCGCGCAAGCGCGTAAGCCGTTTTTCTCGTAACACAATAAGTTGAAACAACAATGAAGAGGCACCGGATAATTATCTGGTACGAGAAATGGGCCTGATCACTAACACACGAGGTGGGCCACAAAATAATTAGGAAGCATAGCTACACTATCAATTTCAACCTTAAAAGTCTTCTAAATTTTCTGTCACCCGCCTCGACATGGACGGTTGGATGTACGCTACTGTAGGGGCATTTGCAAATCTGTCGATCATAAGGTCATAGTCCTCAACAAGAACGACACCAGCCGCGCGTTACGCCAATCTATGGAAAACAAGGGCGATCTCTCGTATTGATCTTCTGAATATGCACGGGATGCTATAACTAGATGTGTAAACGTCCATCGGCACCTGCGGCTGCACACGCGGGGGCACAACTACACTATCCTAAACAAGGCGGGTACTTGGGGTGAAGAAGACGTTAGGTATGTCGTAAGCACGACTATACTCCACAGCATGATTTGATGGGCAGACATTGGAACGACGAACACCCCCGAGGATATGTAGATAGATCTGTCAGACCTGCATAGCGCAGTAGCTACGTACGATATTCTCTTGGCATACCTATGTAGTCTGGGCTAGTTAGGCGAATGTGGGGTTCCGATTCGGCGAGCTGCACATCTCCGGACGATGTGATCTGTAAGTCTCAGGCTCTCGGGTTTGGACCTATAGAAACAATTACAGAGAATGAGACATCCCGGCGTGAAGTTGAGGTGCGATAACTGCTTTGTCAGCACGGACCCGGTGACTTGGGGGCCAAGTCGACGGCTAGCTAAAGCCGAACAGCGAGGATATCCCGTCGACGGAAGGACATTGCGAACAAGGTGTGGGACGTCGCTGAAGGACTTCTGACCTTCGTTGCGAGATATTCACTAAGATACGGGAGCTTTAGGTTGTTGGTATGAAACCAGACCTTACATACAGCTTAATAATACTGCGCCGTAGTAAGTAACCATCCCATGCCGTTGGTATAACTGGATTGGGGGTTCACATAGGACATGCTTAAGATGGTAGCCAATTATGCTAGATGAAAGCATTCCCGTCTGAGGGGATGTGTGCAACCTGAGGAGCTTGGCCGCGCCATGTGCGTCAACGTTGCTTTCAGCTACACGGAATACTCACCTTGTTTCACCTCAGATTGCTCTAATCAGCGCCAAGCTTTTGGCAGTTTAAGAGCAGACCATGAACCGAAGGTTTATGATGAATGTCCAGTGACCACGAGGCGTCGGAGTTCCGGTGCTAAACTACTACTAGTATGGCTTGCATGTCACGGCCTATGGTGGATGATAGCGGCCGCGGGTACAGGATAATGATGAGTTGGTGTCGTCCATGAGAATCCTGCGCAATCGGAATCCGACCCGTTCGACGGCTCGGAAGCGGTTTCAAGAATAATGAAACTAGACAAGGCCTTGGCTGATATATCAAGAATACGAGATTGCGTATAAGTTCGGCATGGAGTATCGGAGTCTTCGCAATAACCGTGCAAGGCTGTCGGAGAAACCGTTGGCTCATAGGTAATCTCTCTCGCTGGAATGCGAAAATGAATCCATCATCCATCCAATATGTGTCAAACCCAAGACAATAGCAAGCTGAGTGGGAACTGGCAAAAACTCGCTATACTAGTCCTGTTAATGAACCAGGTAAACTCGTGGCAGTTAGTTCTCGACTGGCTTCGAAAGTGGGCGGAGTGGGGGATCATTACATACTTACTATGCACTAAAGACTCCGGGGAGCTGGATCGACCACTTCCGACGGTCATGTCAACAAGGATGCATATGGATATGCTTGCCTCATAAGCTGGATTGTATTCTTTGACAGGCGGTGGAAATCACACCAGAATGTCATCATGGACGTTTGTTGTATGGATGTTTTCCCAAATTGTCAAGGCAGTTATGTAGTTCAAGCAAGGACAGCCTAGCGGAAGATTTCAGGGCTCGAAGCCTGCAAGGCACGCATCTGGTGCCCGTCAGGTGATGGCTAGCGATGTAGGGATACATCACCATACAACAAAATAGGACACCGCTAAGAGCAGTGGTATCTAAGTTCATCTAGGTATCTCTGAAATTTCGATGAAGAAAAAAAAAAGCCGATTACCCTTTCCCAGAGCCTTGTCCAGGTTTCGGGGGGGTTATGATTGAATGCGGGATGGCCCACGCAGCCACGCTTGCACTATTTGGTGGCATCGGGAACGCTCGGATGGACGCACAGCTGGAATTGCCAAATGTTTTCACCGACACGTAGTGTGCTTGATGATAATCGATTAGCAAAAGCGATTAGCATCTTTGGCCCAACCAGAAGCCCGTTCTAGGTTTCGCCGCATTGAAATTCTAGCCAGTCTCAGGCATTTGCGCGGCGCGCCATCCAAATTTGCCCATCTTCACCCGGCGATTTTTCGAAATTCGACAATCGATGTTACCTGTTACCGGAAAAGCTGCAACAGCACAGACGGGCCGGAAAGGGAAGAGGAGGAGAAAAGAAGGAATAGGCACAAGTCCTAAAGAAGCATGAAAGCCCCAGAGCAAAAGCACAAACGGCTTGTCCATGCGAGGTCGACCCGTCTAAGCTCCTCTACTGGTCCTTCTGCTGGCGCATGCGCGGTTCAATAATCCGTTTTGTGACTTTGGGTTGGAGCCCCTGCACGAGATCAGATCAGACATAGTACGATCCAGCGCAAAGGCGCGAACGCGTCCCTCCCTAGCATCGACGTGGTTTGTTGGTGCAAGCTCTAAAATAGGAAGAGACCGAGTAACGTAATGTCTTACATGTTCATTGTTAAGCAAGTTTCGGGGGATCCGTTGATAATAAATAAATTTGCAAAGGGGCATTAGGATTTGGGTATGAAGAGAGTAGGATGTAGATGAAGAGCCAAGCCATCGATGCGGCGCTACTAATATGCAGTATTATTATTCTGCTTCACCGGTCCGGTGATAAACCCATAGTAGAAACCTCCGCCGATCTTCCATCAAGTAGATCTTTTACATATCGAATTGACCTACCTAACCTACCTAGGTTAATAGGCAGATAGGTAGGTAGGCATATATGAATGATAATATCCATTCGATATCTAGAACTTATGCTGTTGCTGTTGCTGCTGTTGCGTTGCTTCTTCTTTTGACGGGGGTTTTCAAAATCATCTTCACGAGAATCTGACGTATGTATTAGTAATAACAGCGTAAACCAAAGTGTAGATTTTCATCACCAACTCGGTTTGGATGGAAGAAGTAGCGGGAGGATCTCCGTACATCACAAAAAGTCAAAAAGAGGATTGCCTCCAAATCAACCATCGCAATTCATCGGCTCATTGGGTCGTCACGGGGGGTCGTACAAAAAACCACATGCACTCCATCACTCCATCCACAACCGAAAACAGGCGCCTCTTCCAATCGGCGTGGGTATCTTCTAGGCAGGTTCGGGGTACTACGTACTGTACAGGTACAATACATCAGCATGTAGGGTTTTTGCTAGGGTCTCTAGACTCTCTTTCTACCACCAGCGCCAGCGCGCCTGCAGCAAGAACCTAGCTGCATCTGCCGCCATTACCACCCTGTACGACTTACCAAGGACAGTTTAGGAGCAGCCTAGGAGGGAGCCTAAAGAAAGCCCAGTTGACGATGCTACCTTAATAAACGCCCACACGCATGGATGTACACCTGTGCAAAAAGGCGGGCCGACCATTTTTTTTGTTTTACATCCAACCTGTACTACAATACTTGGCGTATCGAGAGCTTGCCGACCAAAACACATGTACCTTGCAGAACAGAACATCATCCATCATCGAACCAGACACACACAAATGCACCTAACCTAAGAAACCTTCGCCTCAGAGCCACGTTGAAAAGGAAGGAAGGGGGAAAAAATAAGAACCTTAGGTAAGGTACCTTGGGGGAATTGGTATAATAGCTCCTCGGCTCTTCTCTTCCGAACTGTTTCTCTCTCTTGTTTGCTTTGATGCTTCAATTTTTTTTATCTCCCCCAATTTCAAGGTTCCCTGCAATATTGACGTTGCTTTAAGTTATATATGTATCCTTATTAACTGTGCATTGAATCTTGTCGTCAAATTCCCATGTCCATCTTTGTTTTACCCATTTTTTCTTCTCCATCCTGCCCATCGAGGCTATTGACTACATATATATAACCTACATAACTTGGGTTGCATATTTTTTCCCCTGGCTGCCTGGGCGTGTGCTGGCTGCATTACATATGTCATCGTTGTATGTACTAGACGTATGTGCTTAGACGTATATGTAAATGTGTATGCTGTCGCATTTCCTCCATTTCTTGTCTATCATATTACATTATACCCCTCTTTTTTGGCCCCCTAAAAATCGTCAATTGCTGTGCCTAGCCCATCTATTCATTTTTTCCTCCGCTTCTCTCACGGGCGTGCCGAACAATCGCTGCGTCTGAACCCTTCCCTGGTTCGTCCACTCCAAAGAGGAAAGGGGCCAGCCGCGCTTTTATTTTCGTCAACCCCCCCGCTCCAACTTGGACACGAGGCGGCTCTTTTATCTGGTTTTGTTTCAAACACCTACCTACTTACCTAGAAACGTTGGGTACCCTCTTCTCTGACGTTATCCCACCATCGAGAGAGAGAGAGAATACATAAACATAAACGTTTCGAGCCGCCCACTTGGATGACGATAACTCCACGCATCAGCTAAAACCACATCGTCCCCAGCCGCCGCTTTGTCGTTTGTCGCGAGAGTGACAAACACGAGCTGACGGACTGTCGGATAGTGCATTGCTGATCGATTCCCGACTTTGGTGCCTCTGATGCACCTTTCATGAGATTCCGGAGCTCGATGCTAGCTTGGAAGCTTAAGCTGCAGCTGAAACCATGCCCCCAAGACAAGGCCGTTATCAACCTGCGTTTGTCTCTCCTCCGTTGGTTTAATTCTGCTCTATTCCTACGTATTTTAGACGCAACTTGCTGACGTCTTCCTTTCTGCGGATAGCCGGGAATTTCACGTTGTTGTGCTAGGTGCAGGTGAGTTTGTCTTCGTTAGCTTCGGTGTGGGATCACCCTTTCCAGGGTCTCTCCGCATCGAAACTTTTTTTTTCTTCGGTTGCATGGTTGTGCGTAAGCGCCGCTAACAGTCTACTAGGTGGTGTCGGGAAGAGTTGTCTTACAGGTAAAAGCTCCTCCTTGGCTTTAATAGCTTCCGATTGGATTGGATTGATTGAAACGAAACGAAACCAAGCACAATCTATCTAAATCTGATCCGCCATGGTCAATTTCAGGAGTAATAGTACTGATGAGTCTTTTTTTATTTATGATAGCTCAGTTTGTCCACAACGAATGGATTGAGAGTTATGACCCGACAATTGAAGACTCGTACCGGACCCAGGTAGCCGTTGATGTAAGTGCGGCAGTCGTCCATCCGATTGGTCTGGCGTTAACAACTGCTGACATGGTAATTCGGAACAGGGCCGCCAGGTAGTTCTGGAGATGTAAGACATCACCAACCGCAGACATCATTCATCTTTATTCTCCGCTGCACTAGCATATACTAACTTAAGACAGTCTGGATACCGCAGGCACTGAGCAATTCGGTTGGTTGAAGCCTCGAATGAATTATATATGTGTAACCACTAACCCGGCTTCAGTTGCCATGAGGGATCTATACATGAAGACCGGTCAAGGCTTTCTCTTGGTCTTTAGTATTACTTCAGCTTCGTCATTAGCCGAGCTAGCGGGTCTCCGCGATGAGATCATCCGCATCAAGGACGACGAAAACATACCAATTGTCATCTGTGGAAACAAGGCGGATCTCGAGGACCAGCGGTCCGTGCCACGCACCAAGGGATTTCAGATCTCCCAGAGATGGGGCGCCCCGTACTACGAAGCGAGCGCTCGCACGAAGAGTAAGTGTAATCAACCACTTTCTTTACACGTGATTCATATATTGCCATGCAAATTTGATCAGAGTTGTATATTCATATAGACTGACATCTTGAAGCAAATGTTGATGAAGTATTTATCGATTTATGTCGACAAATGTTGCGGAAAGATGATGCTGGGGAGAATTACCTCGAGGAACAAGAGGACAAATTTGACCCATATTCCATATCCTACTACAAAAAGCGACGAAGGCGGAGGGAAAAGGAGCGGGATTCGAGTCACCGACCCAGATGTGTTATCCTATGATTTCTCCGCCGGCATTCGCCTCTAGCTCCTCTTCAGAGTGGGCGAAAAGACTACTAAAGTTCACTCTCATCGCACGGGCGATCAGCGGTCATTGAGAAGCCTTCTCAAATCATAAAATAAATAAAAAGCACGCTGGTTAGGCGGGACTGGCTTTGCATTGGAACTTCGGGCGCTTGTGCAGTTTCTTTGGTTCGGAATAATGAGGTTAAACTTCCTGAAGGACCAGTGAGATACTTCTTACATGCTGTTCCTCCGCAGCGTCACTGCTTCCGGCTGACTTTCGACCAATGTTCTTTACGACACTTTCGAGGCGAAGGCTTGTCGCATTCTAGAGCGAGTGTTTAGGGTTATGGCGAATTGCATCGATGGCACGGCATGATCACAGAGCCGGAACTATATTGGTTTAATCTCTTTGGTCTACGGCTCAAGTTCGTTCAAAATGTTATGTCGATTGTTTTTGTTTAGGGGGAACAACCTGGAAGTGAGAGAGTTTTTAAGACGGAACGGAACCTGAAGATCCGAATTGCCCAGGCAAAAAACTATTTCCCATTTATGCTGCTACTGCTCGTCGAAGAAAAATATAGGCGTTTTCCTATATGAGAATATAAATACCCCCCTTGCGCTTGTTCAAACTCGCCGTGTCCTGTCATTGACGATTGCGGAATTGATTCTGAACATTGACGTAGCCCCTAATCTAAGACTTGCTTTTTTCTTTCCTCCTTTTCTCTTTTTTCAAGGACTCAAGAACGTGTAAATGTCTTGTGCGAAGCGTTTGAAGATTGGCTAGGATTTACTCAGGCCGGTTCGAGCACACTTAATTTCATTCCCTCCTCCTTCCAATCTCCTCGTCGTTTAGTAAGCTTATATGTACGCAAAGCTTGGACAGACTTACGGCAGCTTCGCCACCATCCTTTACTACATCTTCCACTTGAGATATCAAGTGTACTGTTGCCTGAGTCTACTTGCCCGACATATGCGAGCATCCTCGTTTCCGGCTTCAAGGATGTATGAATGGGTGCAAGCACCCATAACAAGAAACCGTCATGGCACCATTTGATACTACATAACTTGGGTAACTACCTAGGTAGTAATTTCATACAGGTATCAATCGCCTACGAGGCAGACTATCTGTGGATTACGTGTGGACTGTCGAGAGGGAATTCACGTTATCGGTCGTGTGTAGTCTCGGGGTTAGGCATGTGTAGACCAGGGTGCATCTTCGCCGTCTTGCCAGAGCCCTTTGCCGGGCGTCAACTGCTCCTGCCACACCGCAAGCAGATCATCCACGTACGGCTTCAGCGACTGGCCCGAACGGCTAGTGTACATATCGGTCATTGGAGCCGGCACCGGAAGCAGGGCGGTGTTGGGATAGGTTGATGCCCCGACCGAACCCCTAAAGCGACGGTGTCTAGCAGAGTATGGACTTGACGTTATGACTACCTAGACATGTTCATTTGGAGGAAAATACAACAATACCCCTTTACACTGACCTAGACGCCTCGGCCAGGGAAATTTTTGGTTTCATATTGGCGCTTCTTGAGCTCAAACTGCTATCACGGAGCTTTGAGGGGCTGCTATGGTTCAAAAGCAAAATTTCCATTGCCATTAATTGTTTGACCTCGATGAAGATATCTTGCTTGGGGTATTCTACCTATTCTACCCCGCTCAACCGGGCTAGATTGTTCATACAAATTGGTAAGTCCTTAGGAGTTCTTCGGGTCAGTTGAATGGCGTCGATATCACAACGATGCCTCCTGACCACATGATGCACTACTTGCACCGCCTAGTCCTTTAACATATTTCCCTCGTAATAGGAGGGTAATGATCACCAACGTCGGTTGTGGTGCAATCCCGAGACTAGACGGGAGCATTTGAGTAAATAGCCCACGTGCCATAGTGCACTATTTTGTAGTTGTATGATGTCCCATCCGTCCCGCATTGGATACCAAAGCCGGATTGACGGTGAGAAAGCATTAGGCGTGGGTGAGGCTCGCTGACCCCATGGACTTAGGTTTGCTGACTTTCTGCTACATCATGGTATTAGACTTGTGCTCAAGTCCGTAGTGCCCAAAAATCTGGGGGAGGGCGCTGCAACACTTGCAGAGAAAACTTTCGAGCGCCATAATCGCAAGCTTTTCGATCATTTAAGGACACCGAAAGGCTGCGGCAGAATCAATGATTTAGGACTTGGCAGATTTGGCTTCTAGATATCGCTCGAACGTCTGCTTCTGAAGCGCTCGTAGTTCGTTGATGACATCCCAAAGCCCTTCGTTCTCTGCTCTCAACTCTTGGTCGCCGACACCACCGTCGGTCGGCGCCTGGAACTCGAGGAGGGCCTTTTCTATCTCGTCTTTCGGGAACCCTTGAGATTGAATCATCTTGCTGAACCTCGTATCCTCTGGCATATCAGAATCGAGCTGCGCAGTGAAGTTGTAGGTTCGGCTACCAAGAAATGGCTTGACGACTGCTACGGGTTTAGTGGGTCGTGAAGATGGTAGTGGCGAGACGAAATTGATGTTCGTAACGGCAGCATTGAGATTTGTTAGTTCGGTAGAATCGGCACGGCTGTTAAGGTCCCAGCGTAGGATCTGGCCACGAGGGTGCCCCGATATCAAGGTCGTGCCGTCATAATTCAACGCCATGCATGACGCCGGGCCCGCTTCTTGAGGTGTGGCGCCAAAAGCAGAGGCAACTTGGACGGCTGTAGAGGCCTCCTCCGCACTCTGGGGGCCTAGCAGCGCCTTCTCGGCAAATAGATCGACTGCATACAGTGATCCATCTTCGGAAGACACGTAGATAGCACGCGCGCAAGGGTCAAGGGAAAGACAGAGAGGAGAGCTCGGGAACAGCAACGTTCGCAGGGCGATACCGAGTTGGTAGTTCCAGATGATGCAAGACTTATCTTTGCTCCCCGAAACGCAAATGTTGGTGTCGGGGTTCACACTCTGACCCAGGGCAAGGGATGTGATGGCAGCCCTATGGTTCGATAGAGTCTCTTGAGGTTCATGCTCGATGGTCGAGTCCAGTTCCAACAGTCGAGGAACGGACCAGACATGAATATTGGAATCAGCAGACCCAGTCACAAGGTGGTAGGGGGTAGCAGCAATACAGGTTACAGCTTGGACATGACAAGCAGGAGTCGTCACTTGTCTCCCCGTGCATATCTATATAGGCAATTAGTAAGTCGTTCTAGAGGTATGTGGGAAGTATATCAACGGAGTACACTGACTTCCCATACGATTAGCCTTCCCTCTTGTGTACCTAGGAAAAGCACATCGTCTAGCAATGTGACACTCTGGATGCGTTCTGGGAAAGTAACAGTTTCCTGATTGCCCTTAGCTCTCGGGTAGATGTGAACTGTTGATTTTTCCTCTTGGGCTGCAAATACGTGAGTATCGCTCACAGCTAAGCCATTACGCGGAGCAGAACTCTTCTTGAAGGTGCTCGTGGTAGAATGGCTCGGGTGGAGCGTTTGCTCATAGATTCCGGCATCTTTTGATATAGACGTATTATTGGCCAAAGGCGGCCCGGTCACGGACACAAAATAGCTTTCGGTCAACATGGCCCCCTTATTCACCTAGTTGTCGGGATCGACCAACTTGATGGCTAGGTACTGGGTTAAGTGCTAAGCCACAGCAACTTTTTTAAGTACTAAGGTTGATCCGATCGGTAAAGGAGCCTCATGCAAGATGAATGCACTCCTGTAATGTTTTAGATTGTAGATATTTGTTTGAGAAAGTGTGACGATGCCTAGGATTCGCTCGTTTGTTGTCTTTGATGCTCTTCCGTCACTTGTGCTTCCGTGACATATTTTTTTTCTTCCCCACAAAATCCCATTCGCAGTTTTAGTTGATAGCCCCACTCCACCTGCAGAGTGCTAAGATACCTAGGTACGGGCATGCAGCCCAGGAGGTGGCTGTTGGGTGGGGCCGGCAATGCGGCGTAGCCTCAAGGGCTTGGCGCTAGGTACCTACCTAGGTAGGAGTTCAACAGCCCGGGTTTGCGGGGTTGAGCGTTCACTAACTCCAATCTCCAATTCTCAGCAAGACTTTCTACAGGTAATCCAAGAATCTAGAATTTAGAATTGGTTATTAAGATGCAACGAGGCCCTTCCGTAGCACAATGTTGTTTATGCACACACGCTCACTGCTTTTTTTTAATCCAAGAGCAGGTGCATTGCCGAGGCGGTGTCTACAGTAGAAAAAGTCACCGCTGCATCTAGGTAGGCAGGTAGGTAGGTACATAGATTAGTAGCTAACCGCCGTTGCCACCGCCATAAACGTCTCTAAGTCTTCAAATAGCCCTCGGACTAGTTATACTCCTGTTCCAAATTTATTTATTTCTTGTCTTACCCAACTTACAATTTCATGCACGACAGACCGACCGGATAGCTGCATTTCTATGGCCGTTATGTGGCAAGTGCACTCGTAGAACCGGGAACTAGAGAACTGGTAGGACCATAGGGCGGCTGCGTACATACGTAAGGGGTCCCTAATCGTTCTCACCTTTGTACCCGACATTCCCGAAACTCCATTTAAGCTGTGGTTATCCTGCCATTCATATATCTCCCATTGGCTGTCGTTACACATCTCAAAAAACGGTCTTGTTTATCGGAGGCGGTCATGGGTTTAGCCAAGATAGTCCACCGCTAGATCCTGCAACTGACGATAGTGCATCAGCATGTCTGAGCTTTGGTCTTTGCTTGCTAGGTGCTGCCTTGGTGGCCAATCCCGACACTTAGAAACCCCTTCAGCCTCGAAAACAAGGGTGGAACCCGAGCCGCAGAATTATGCATATGTTTTCCCGTACTAGCCATTGACGCGCGAGAACGCAATGGAGCAGCAAGCAACGTGGTCACCCGTCTGTCGTGTCGCTTGTCAACGAGAGCATCAGACATTGCATGCCTCCCGACTGAAGAGTTCATGTCTTGAGATGCCAGGGGAAGACAATGCTTGGTTCGACATGCATTGCAGACATGGCATGACATCCAATGAGGGTTAGCGGCCACTTGCACTATCTATTGTATGTACGATGCCTAAGTGAGTATTCAAACTCCATCCAAGGCCCACTGACCGATCTCCTAGTTACCTATCTAGGTGTAGACTCTGGAGGAGGCGTCGCTTAGGCCTCGGAGCATTTCTTTTGATCGCCCGCAATTGTCTCTCTCCCCATCCATCATCGAATAGCTAATCTTGCGACATGATCAACCCTCATCCCCTCCAAGGGCCCGAGTTTTGTCATCAAAGTGACAGGTCGTCAGAAAACTCTCCGGATTAAGGAACCACTAAAAATAATAGTGCAGAACAGAGTAGACGATTGGCTGATCAGACCAGAATAATTTCCAGAAGGAAACGGCAGCGTTGCATCGTATTCACTTGGCGTATGGATTTTTGGAGACCTCAATTAAAGTGAATGATTGGTTGCCGGCGGGACGTTGCTGTGGCAGTGTGGTTAATACTACCCTAGAAGCGATCCCTTGGCGAAGAAGATCGGATGGACAAGTCACAAAAATGTCAAAGAGCCGACCACTTTTGCTGCCATGTGGAATGAAGCAAGGGGTAGGTGCTTCTTATTCATGATAACGGAGTTGAGGTATGTCTCAGGTTGAATGTCTGTCATACCTAGCTTTTCCGTGACTCGGGGGTGCATGAGTTTGTGTGTAAGTGTGGTGTGTGGACGCTTGTGTAAGTCAAGACGGCATCGGCATCACGAGAAAGAATGAAATGTTTCTTTTCTCCTTCTCTTCTTCCATCCATCAGGTATTAATTCCTAGGAGCTCTGGGATGAACCGAAGGATCCACACTTCGTTCCGCATTCCTACCAAGGTAGGCCTTGCAACCCTCTGCGGCCCTTCGCCCTCGCAAAAGACCCCTGGCTGTCCAGGGTCCATGGGCTTCATCTCTTTGTAGAATTACGAAAATCACCTATCTACGACTACAGCTCCATCCTTCACTGGGACCCCTGCCCCCCAAGAGCTCAACTTTTCTCTGGGTCGTTCGAATCCATTTGGATTTCTGACCCATCTTCAGTTTTTCGCACGCTTGTTCTTGTTATTTTCAGCTCCTGTAGACTGTCATTCGACATCGCCTTCAGCTTTCTGTCTATCGCTTTCGCGGCGCTGCTAAAGATAGCAAATTGTGAAAACCTGGACGCGTCGAAGCTGTAAATTATAGCTAGGTCCGCAGCAGCTTTTTTGTATGCACAGAAAGAAGTTCTTATAACCTGGAACGGACCTCGCTGGCTGGTCGACCTTGTCAATCCCCTGCAACGCCACCAATCAATCAATTTAGGTCACAAGAACGATCAACACGATGGGGAACTTCGAACCCCTCGTGAGTTTCAACTTGCCGGAGCTTTTGGCGGTGGACTTGGAAAAGTCGGAGAAAGTCTTCAAGTCGAAACGATTAACTGCTGGGCCCCCGACGCCTGGGTTGGCAGACGATGGAAGTAAGAGACGATACTCACTGCAGGACGGCTCGTTGAACGCCGCCTCTTCGTTCTATCCACCGGACATAATGTCAAGGGCCAGATCATTACAAAACGTACACGTACACGAAAAGCAAACGCAATTCCTAACGATACGTCACGAGTCGCAGCAGAATACTAGCGACTCAGATACCGCCAGCAGTGAATCATCTGTCGGCCTGGTACCTCCATCAATAGGCACACGGGACGCATCAGTAGTGACAGCTGCCACCTCAGTCACTTCGGAGAGAATGGAGCCACGAAGTCAATTGAAGCTGCAAACTGTAGCTCGGCCAGAAAAGGTTGCTGGTGAAAGTTGGATGGACTTTGATATGGAGGATGCGACTTCTCCGACTTCTCCAGACCGAAGGTACAACAGCATGATCAACATTCCATCACCTAAACAGTTCCTACCGCTTCGTGGTGATTTGGACGAATCACGAAGTATGTCCCTGACTGCGGCTATTGCACGACCTAAAATGACTAGCCCCTCACCAACGTCACCCACTACTGTCAGATCTTCAGATGAAGGACACCAAAATAGTGACAAAAAACCTTTGGCGTGTCCCACTACAGTTCCTAAGCGCCGCTCCTCTTTGCTGTACCGAAATTACCCCGTTCTCCCTCAAATTAATGTCTCGCCCTCACAACAAAATTCACATAATAAACCTCTACCGAAGCAACCCAACGATAACTCATCCTTTTCTGGATTCACCATGCCGTCGTTAGTCTCGTACCGGGGAGCGGGCAACGAAGTGAATCAGGATGACGATGCTAGGACGAGCTTAGCCTCAGCTGTTGAGTTGGAAGCTAATGAAGTTGGACGCTTCTCACGTGCAGAGGCTTCACAATATCCGGAGATCGCACCACCTGGCGTTGATGTCGAGTCCTGGTTGGAGTCCAGTGTCGACAACTTCCCTTACTATGCTCAGACTAGAGCCGACGGCCATACGCCCCTACCACTGCCGCCGGAGGTTGTCGATACATTGAGAGTCTCAATTGCTTGTTTCCCGGAAACGATGCTCCAGTGCTCTAGCCTCTCAATTGAGACTATACGTGGCCACTCGAGAAAACTTCGATACCAGGCTGCAAGTGCTGTGAGTCTGTATTCCGAGTCACCCGTATCGGTGGATTCATCTGAGCAACCTAAGAAGTCGGGCTGGAAATGGCCTCTACTGAAGAGACAGCCATCGTCTCCCAGCCAAGGACCACCAAGTCCTCAGCGAAACGGCGTCGCGGATAGTCTATATAGCCCAACTTGGCCTAAGAGGCCGGACTGGACGGCTATCCAGAATCTCTTCCCCAGTGGAACAGATTATTTGTGTGATGCCCTCTACGCTCATCTAGTGGCATACAACTATATCACTTCCCTGTGTCCGCGATCGGTGCTTGTAAATCCACCTTCGAGACCGTCATCCAAATCCTCAACGACGGCATCGGAATACAGCCTCGGCCTCTCGTTGGACCTCCGTACTTCTGTCGACATACGCTCTTCCATTTCGGACAGCAACGCGATCCCGCTGAAGGCAGCGAGTCTACTCGGCCTTCAGGACGACCCAAACGCACCGATCCCCGAACCCCCTTCAACGCGGTCCAATACGCTCCGTAGCAAACGATCATACTTCGCACTGCCCAGGGCCGCTTCTTACTACGAGAATAGTAGACCAACGACCGCAGGGGGCTTCGGCTCCCGCCGCCAACCACCGCCCGACCATAACGATCAGCTACTCAAGGATTTACGCCTAGGCCTTGCGAGATGTATATCGAGGCTTGTAGCCACGTTACGGACGACTAACGGTGGCCCCAATGCGGGAACTGACAGCGCGGGAAACCCGAAGCGCGAGGAAGATCCTGACTTCATGCGAGCACTATGCGAGATTGTGCGCCTTTCTGAGGAGAGGTACATGTAATGGGCGGTTCGTGTCTTTATCACGTACATCCACTAAGCAAAGGATCGACTTACTGCACCTACGTCTCATGAACCATCCAAAAAGAGCATCTTTATGAGTTGTCTCCGATATTCCACGGCATAGATATAAGATGGACGGCCTTGCGGCACTGACGATTCGTCCGCTATTATTTTGGTTATACCTATACGAGACGTACTAGTTACCTATCTACGAATTATTTTACTACCTAACTCTATTACCACACTTTCTACGAATTCTATTCCATTCCTCCGACTGGCCCAGTATGGGCTTCACATGATCTATCAGGCGAACTTCGCTACCTACCTACCTTGCACCATATGTACATTATAATGCGTTTTCATTTCGCAACTTCATTTATCATCTATAATGCAGGAGATGACCAAAAAGAGACAAAGAGGGGGCCTTTCCATTTTGGTACGGCTTCGAGGTCTTCTGAAACGAAACAAACAAGAAAGAAGAAATTAATAATATAAGACGTGGAATGGCATTATGGCAAACATGCTTGTACGTTAGCACGTCCAGGCACATGGGACTTGGGTTTCAGGGGGATGGATCAACTCATAGATTTAGATATGTTTCTTCCATGTACCGGCGTACCAGGGGAAGCAAAATCGTGGCATCCGGCGTTGGCGAATGGAGATACATACCCCCACACACTGTCGTTTACTTTATAAAGCTGAGGCGAAGGCGGAATTCTAGAGTTTTCGAATGTAATGATGATAACATGGAACATGTGCTAATGTGTACCTACCAAGTAGCCTTTTCTCTACCTACCTACCTACCTAGTAGGTAATTAATGAAGTGTCTCACTTGGGCATGCCAGAACACTCTCGTGGGGAATGAATGAATGAATGAATGAATGATAAATTGAGCTAAGCGAAAATATGTGTCTCTTCGCTACCTACTGGCTGGTTCTGGGCCCAATTCCATTGTGTTTCGGCTACGAGACTGCTATATCATGACATATTATATCATAATAGAGACCTGATATGTATTAGTGCCATACCAGTATCCCGGGCCAGACCCAAGGTATATTCAACATTCTATATTAAAAAATGACAAGCCGCCCCGGCAAACGCCGCTCAGGAGAGACTCGGCCGACCGGGCTGTCCGTTTTTCGCCTACGCTCGTCACATTTCTCAGGAACCGGTATGCAATCACGGCGCTAGATAAGACAGCTGGGAAAACATGTCGTGAATAGATTATGTGCTCAAGCACATATGTATTCGTGTTACCGTCGCTGTGGAATTCGAGACTCTTCACCGGAAGTCCTCTGCCGCTGAAACATGGATGCCCGTGCCGCGGAGACAACCGTGCGTGTGGTGTCGCACAGCGTAGGCGCGCCCGAGCTCTCCCCTGTGGTTTAATTGCCGTGTGTCATGGGCCATGGCAAGGTAAGGGTAGCTATCTATCCCAGGAATAGTATTCTCATCGCACCTATACTAGGGACTTACTAAGCAGGTAATTACATAGTGGCACAGAGATGAAGAATCTACCTGGCTGCCTGGTACATAGTACAACACCGTGAATATGTAACCTGAATTATGATGATACACAGTATGACATATCCAACAAATTATTTCGTGATACAAGGCTTACATATCAACCCGCGTATGTAAGACAGAACACCACAGCATCATTCCAGATGTGCAATATGCAATACGCCTATCCTGTGCAATGCATCCAGCAAAACGGCGCGTGTCTCTCAAGCATTCCCACGTGGCCTACTGCATTACTTGTAACCCATCGACTCATCGAAAGGATACCGATCCCTCACCACGCCGCCGCCCTGCCCCTGCCCCTGCCCCTTCTCCGCGAAGTCGTCCAAGCCCGTGAACCCGCTCGAGCTGCGCGTGTACGTGGTGGGCGGCCAGGTGACGCTGCCGCCTTTCCCATCGCTTTGGCTATCGGGGTACGGCAGGGTGCTGGCGGAGCGGCGGGGCAGGTGGTCGACGGTGGGGGTGGCGAGGCGGCCGCGCATGCGGAACGTCTTGGCGTGGGCGTTGCTCAGGCCCAGCAGCCCGGCGGTGACCAGCAGCAGCGCCATGAAGACGAGGGAGCCGGCCTGCGTCATGTTGCCGCTGAAGGCGGCGACGAGGTACACGATCAGCTTGGCCGCGGCCTCCAGGTACCCGTCGAGGTGCGTCTTGGCGCGCAGCCACGACGTCGTCGTGATGGCCTGCAGGTCCTCCGCCATGCCGCGCAGGCAGATGTTGCGGCCCTGGCCCAGGTCCACCAGGTACTCGGTCAGCAGGCTGGACACGTCGGGCTTGGGCGGCACCGGCTCCGGCGGCTTGGAGCGCTGCTTGATGACCCAGATGTTGAGGAGGCGGGAGAGCATGAGGGCGAGCAGCGACGCGACGCCCCACCACTCGCGCAGCAGGATCATGAGGACGAAGGCGGCGACGGTCAGCACGGGGCTCGCCAGGTACAGCACGTGCGAGACCCAGCCGAGGTCGGCGCCCTGGTCGGCCCAGATGGTGGCGCGCTGGCCGCGGCCGCCCTGCCGGCGGGGCCAGTAGTTGCGCTGGGGTAGCATGCCGACGTCCACGGTAACGGTCTGGCCGGCGAGCCCGACGCGCTCGAGGTAGCGCCGCGTGGCCGTGTTGGCGATGTTGTGCGTACTCGTGCGGCCCTCGTACAGCTCGACGGCGCTGTAGGATTCCTTGTGGTTATCGCCCGTGAGCGCGTCCGCGGCCTGCTGGTAGTGCAGGCCCGGCGCCAGCAGCAGGGCGTCGAGCCATGACGAGCCGCCGACGAGCCGCGTGCGGTTGGCGATGGTGCCCAGGTCCGCGAGGGCGAGCAGCCCCGACGCCGAGAGCTCGAAGTGCGGGATGGGCGTCTGAGACCAATTCGGAAATTGGGCCGCCCGCTTTAGTAGGGTCTAGGTAGGTTTGTTAATATTGACTACGAGGGAGCCGTGTTGGAGGAGTTAGCCTACCTCCATTGCTAGCTGATACGTATGCTAAACTAAGGTAACTACTAGCGCTTTCTCGGAGCCTCACCTCACTCCACTGCGAGTATTGACGTTTGTGACAGTGAAGTTCGTTTAGATGAATGGACCGAACCGCACTACGTGAGGCCGGGCATTGGCAAGTAAGCCAGAGCCACCTGGAGTAGGCTCCATCCCTAGATTAAATACCTGGGTGAAATAAGGCTTTAGGCTTTCCCCTTTCCTTTCCTTATGAATCATAGCCGCCCCGGAAGGGTTGCAATATAGCGCAAGGCTCTGTGCTACCCCTCGCTGATCAGTAGACTAGCTCGTCGTCGAAGCAACCCATAAGCAGGCGGACATGCGAAGGATCTAGATAGGTAGATTGGCCAATGAGGCGGCCGAGGTAGGATCACGAGCTCCCACCAAGGGAAGAATGACTACACACCCTTTTTCCATAGTGATCCGAAACATATCTACCGTGTCCGCTGCAGTTCGCTGCGATAAGAGACATGTAGTTTTTTTCCCTTGGGAGTTCTAATATGGGCTGGCTGTACGAGGCAAATGGCGTTTACATGATGATTTGAAGATGTTGAAGGAAAGATTTATCGTGTCTCAACTACGGGCGGGTGACGCTAAGAACTTTAGCTGCATGCTCACTACGACAGCTGACCGTCAGCCACTTGGGTACAGTGCCGAATCTCTATTTTTAAGGTTAGACCAATTGAAGTTTCCATCTCTCTGGGTTCCATGGGAACCTTAGCATTTCCAATTAAAAGGAAAAGGAAAGAGTCGGAGTTGAGCGGACCGGATAAGACATGCCTTGCAGGTCCCGGTCACATGTAGAAAGTGGAAACGCCCTACGTTATCGATAAAAGCTCCGATACCTAAAGTGCCGTCCTCGTCTTTCCTATGGGCTTCTCTTCCTTCCTATCATCAATTGGTATTTTGGTATTGGCAGATCTCGCACGGGAATAGGCATTAGTTTCCCGCCATGACTTGACCGAGATGGCGTCGTCACAGCCAGATCCGACCTATACGGTCTTTGTCCGACTTCCATTTCCCAGGGGTGATTTCGTTGATCCTCCGCCTGTACGTAATTGATGATGCTCCTATCGTATTATCGTATATCTTATCCTGCCTTGCTTCGTACATAACTGACACTGCTCAAGGCGAATTGGGATTCAAGTAAAGATGAAGCTCTATGGAGTATTGTTTCCCGTCTCTCTAAGACAGAGATAGATTGTAAGTTAGCATCCATCATCTGTGCAATTGATGACTACCTACTTGTGTAAGTGGAATTATATAATTAATAGACACTAGGGAATGACATGTAGGTGCATTGACAATTCTCATTTCCCCTTAACAATATCGAGCATTTCACCAACTCCCTTCTCTAGCGCGAATAAATTCGAGGTTACCGTCGACTTTCTACTTCAGCAGGTGGCTTGGCTTACCGAACGCCATGCCTCTCAAGTTCGAGCGCAAATGCGCAAGGCTGCCGCAGCCGCCAAAGGCTCGGCAGCGCCATCTCCCCAACCAGGCCCCGAAGGTCCGTTTTCAGCAGCCGCAGAACCCATGAGACGAACCGGATCCGGCGACAGACAAACTCGAGCACCGTCCGCATTATCGATCCGAAAAGACTCGCCGCTACCTCGAAACGATGGCAGCTTGCCGGGTACTCCGATGAGGAGCACTCCACGGCCCGTCGCCACACGCACCTCCTCATCGAATACAGCTGTCTACACAACCCGCAATCTCGGCGGCAGCGGCAAGGCCCCGACAAAATCCAGCGCAGCCGAGACACAACGTCGCCGCCTATCATCCCTGCCCGTCTCCACCGCCGTCGACGACCAAGACCCCGATCCGCCGTCTCCGAGCCCAGCCGAGTCGAGCGACGACGACGACGACCAAGCCTCGTCATCCTCCTCCTCGAGCCCCGCGCAATCCCGAATCATCCGCCGACCCCCGCGCTTCCAAGGCAACGACCCCGCGTCGTCCTTTGCCGACGACGACGAGGAAGACGTGGAGCCGGCTTTCCTGCCGTATAGGCCGCAGTCGGAGGGCTCGTCTACTAGCGGTGGCCCACACGATCTCAGCGCGACGCTACGCGGCGATCCGCGAAATTACTCGAGGCGGCATTTGAAGGGGTCGGCTGGCAGAGAGCGTATTCATCAGTCCCAGACCTCCGACTCATCCACCAGCTCGGCTACGACGCCGCTGAAGAGCGTATCTTCGGACGGGCAGAGCCGGCCGAGTGCCGGCCCGCTGTCGCCGCGACGGACCATGGAGTTGGCCGGCCGTAGCCCTGGTGGCAAGGGGAAGGGGTACTCGCGGGATAGCGACGGGACGCCTAGTATGGGGAGCAGTTTTAGTGATCTTGATGGTATCTACCTTTCTTCTCTTTTCTTTCAGGATATACCCTTTTTCAGTGCGCACGGGTTACTAATGAGAAACAGACGCATCCGTGACGCAGTCCGCGCTGGAAGAAGCGCTGGCGAGCAAGATGCAGGACGGCACCATCGGCAGCCTCAGGGGGACTATCAGCGCTGCCTTTAGGAGCCGCTATCTCCCCGGAAAGGGGAACCCCTGAAGCCAGACAGGGCCTAGATTTTGTGCTTATGCTTTTTTTCGTTCTTATGATGTTGCTTGGACATGATGTTACTATTACTACTGCTACTATCCATCATTATGCGGCCGGTCACGAATGGGTAGGTATGGCTGGCTACATGGGCGACGGCATCTCCGGCGTTAGGGAACACGGTTTACTCCAACTTAGGCTCGCCTGCAAGGGAGTTTGGAAGATTGGACTGCCTTTGCCTGGGTTCATGACCTGTACGAATTATCGGTATGGATATGAGTGTCAATGTCAGCACGTGTTCACACTAGATAGGCTATTTTCGTGGTTTCTCTACTAAGATCTCAGAGTATATGCATGTGTCCTTATATTAATGCCGTCAGTTTAGCTTGGTATTCGCGTACCATGATATGCTTAATGTCTCCATTGGCTTTTTCAACTTTACCATTGGCCTTGACTATCGTGCTGTGTTGCCTATTCCAAACTTTGGCTGCTTCTTTTATTGCGTTTGAGCAATTTTGGAAAATGTTCGACGTATGTTGACGTTACGCTGCTCCCAGGTTTCACGCCAAATCCTACAGCGTAATTCAAGCGGATGTAGGCTAAACTGAGGGAACTCATGTAAGTGCAGTCGAAACTCACTTAAGCTACCGTCTTGCGGAAGCAACTGGAAAATGTGTGGAGAGAAAACCATGGCTCCCTATGCAGATAAAGATGTAGCTGAGTTTAGACAGGCCGATACGATAGAAGAGAAGATCGGTTGCTGTCCAGTTCCATGACTGGCAGACTTGACGTGGGGATTTCAAATCCTAATTGGTTAATCCTAGGCAGCTGTTAGCACATAGAACCATAGTATCCACACCTTCCAGCTAACAGATATAAAACTTACAATTATTGGAGCAGCCGGATCTTCCTGTATTGGCCGCAATTCATTAAGGGGAAAGGGGGTGGACACTAGTATCTGGTTAGCAACTGTCCCTTTTGATGATGTCAAGGTACCAACTTAAGACCAGTACCTCCTTTTGATCTTGTCACGAGCATCAATCTTCTCCTCATTCGAGAGAGGCTGCTGTCGACCAAAAACAGAGACGTGCTTGAGCATTTCTTTCATCCTGGGATTCGTAATTGTATGAGTATCGCGAAGCTCATAACTGGCTTTTAAGAGTTCCTTCTTCGTCATGGTATTGCAGATAGTCTGAATCCGATCAAAAGAAGACTTCTTCGTCTGTGCTCGACTGATACGACCACTATTATCTTTGATAATGCGGTTGAATACCAGGAAAGGAAACACAGGATGTAGGTAAAGGCAAGAAAGAAAAGGGGCGCCTGTCTAGGGCCAAATAGATGATGTGCTATACAGGCTCTTATTAGCTGATATCCAGGTTATACCATCTCAAGGTTTCGTTCTTATTACACTTACTTTCATGTATATATAGGTTTTTTTTAATCCTTTTAGAAGCCCAAAATGGTGTTTCACCAGCTTCCAGGGCCGTGTTATGTGGTATCTTTTCTCATGAAGAAGTAATAGGGGTTGGGGGATAATTAGGATATTGAAAAGATATTGTTCGGTAGTCCAAAGAGCGAGGCCTTCAGTCCCTTTCTATGCATTGAGTCGGTAAGGCGGTAAGTAGGTGCTTAGGCAGGTAGTAAGGTAGTTCCTTCCGTATTCCACGGCTCGCCGTCGCTAGGTAACGCTTCCTACCAATCAACCCAACCTTTGGGTAGCTTAAATAGCCTAACAAGTGTCTCCCTTCCAAGTCCCGCACAACGCCTGCGAGCCAACTGGTCTTGGCTCAATGGGTTGGCGAGGGGGCCAGATAAAATCCCACCGGGGGTTTTTCGTAAACACCAGGGTTCGAGTCTATGGCAGGGCGGGCAAAGCGACCAGCTGTCTCAGGTCAAATGCTATAGATACTTTAACCCCAGAGTTGTTAGCTTTTTTGTCAATTATTTTTTCATGATAATTATTATCACGAAATGAATTTTGAATCAAGCTTTTTTCTAATTTTTTTTCTCTTGATCTGGGGCGTCATTGCATGGAAAAAGGAAAAAAAAGATTGCGAAAATGCTTACATCCTCCTAGTCACTTAGTATCTAGGCCCTCCAAGGTAGACAACGATTTACCTAGGTACCTATGTATAGTAAGAAAATGAATGCCCTTCATAAAGCCTTTCCTCTGCGCTCTACCTCGCTAGTAACTTATAGATGATGGGCATGTTTTCTGATTTGGCTGTGTAACTCTTCCGCAGACTTTTATCTGCGTTTACAAAGCTGATACCACAGACGAGATGGACGACTAACCATATTATATATACCTATTCCTGGACTCTTCTAGAACACAGCCATATAACAATCAGTCGCAAGCAAGGCGTGCAAACTAAGGTAAGGAGGCAAACGCCCCCGTAAACATGAACAAACTCAGCGCACAAGCAAGCATATGTCATTCAAAAAATTGAATTATCGAAAAAGCAGTTGGAAAGATGTGGGAAAAGCAATCAAGTAAACAATCGATACTGTCGGAGATGTTACCTATCCCTGAGCAACCAGACCTCATCCAGCGGCAACCCGGATTCTATCAAATTTACCCTATGATGTACAGTCAGTTTCTCTTCAAGAGCGCATGAATTTATGTGCTTGTTAAGGATAGAGGTGTACTGTAGCAACGGCATGTAATCATATATAACAACTAGTAAGCGACCCCTTAAAGGAAGTTCATTCATAGCTGATGCAAGAAAATCTGAAGAAGAAAAAAGTTAAAGGTAAGGAGTACATAGGCAAATTGTTGTCAGATTCATATGCCTTCCGGTATTTAGATTTACTGGGAAATGAAGACATGATCGTTATTCAGGTAGGTACCAATGGTGTGTAGCGTACGAGTTGTTAGGGGGGTTGGGGATCATGGTATTGAGCTGACCAGAGGACAGAAGGCTACCTAACCTATAAAAACTAGTGAAGTTCGATCACATAGAGAAAAACAGCAAAGCCTAAGCCAGTGAACGAGGCATTGTTGACATACTCAGTCATTTCACTAACTGATGGTACAAGCAGCCGCAGCAAACGTTCCCTACCAAATCCTCTTGCCACAAAGATGCTTCGAGCGTCCTTCTATTACAACCCTTCAAAACAAGAAAAATTCGATTACAAGCATCATGCCGTCATTTCGGGTGAGAAGCAATGTTTGCCGTGCCAATCTTCCGGAGCTGGATGACTAAAACTTGCTCACTTCGGTCCAACACCATCCATTCCAAGGGTCATTCCAAGACCATCCTCATCAAGAACAAGGGTCGAGTGTAGTATAGAATGAACAATGAGGTACCCCTCCAAAGTTGCTTGTGAATTGGAGAGAAGCGGTGGTCTGCTTCTGTGTGCGCATAGCGGGATGTCTAGACACGATTCGCTATCTCGTGTTCTTCGACTACACAAAGAAAGAATATAGTTAGTTGATTATCACAAGCTATCAATGATAAGTAGAGTAGGGTATACATACCAGCACCGTCACGCGTAGCGCCACGGCGAGCAGTGGCCCAGGCACTCCATTTGATGGCAGGGTTGGTGGCAGGGGTGTTAGTTGCGCGAACAGCAGGATGCTCGAGGGAAGATAGGTCGTCATTCTTCACAGTGCTGGCGAAGGTGAAGCCGTCCTTGGGCGGGGTCTGGGGGTCGCGAGTGTCGTGGGTGCTGGTGCGCTGTGCGCGAGCTTCCTCACCAGTGGTGACAGATCCTGCCTCGGTATAGGGTCCAGCACCAGTCTCGCCGTCCTTAGCCGCGCGGTTCTTGCGGGATCGCCAGACGAACAGGCCGATGACGGTGAGGATGACCAGGACAACCACGCCAGTGATGACACCAATCTCGAGGCCGGTAGGTGAGTAGTGCTTGTCGCTACCAGCTAGGACGGCAGGGCTAGATCCGCCATCGAGCGGTGCGCCGGCATCGTAGTGGTTGTCGTCTCCGTCGGGGATGGGCGCCATTGTGTCGAGCTTTGACTTGAGAATGGCTGACTGAGAGGACGGATCTGATGAGGAAATGTGATCGACACGCTGACTAGATAATTAGTCAACCGATTTGATGATGACGAAAAATCCGATCTCGTTTCACACAACGGAATTGTGCTAGCTGGGTCGAACAGGTGAGGCGATGTTGAGGAGTGGGAAGAATCGCGTCAGGATTGTGGAATTGGAGGAACAGGAAAACAAGAAGTTGTGTGATTGAAAAAAATTCAAAAATTTCTTTGTGGGGAGAAAATGACTGGACCAGAAAAGTTTAAGAGGTCATTGTTGGAAAAGGGAAGGAGCAATGTTGTCTATCGTGCAGTTGTCGTGGAGTCACTGACGTTGGTACACCTCGTGGAACGAGGCAAGAGCGGACGAGATCAGTTACGCAGGGTAGTAGGTACCTGATGCCTTAATAGGTACATGCACTTCTAGGTAGATGCCTCTACCTACATGTACATACTCTAGCACTGAGTCTATTGTATGCTCGTGGTCAGATCATAATTCTCCTCCATTCCCATTGACATCTTTTCAAAAGAGAAATTCATTCGAGAGATATCATCGAAAAGATGAAAACATCTTAGCCCCCAAAATGCTCTTAATCTGGCAGTCGATAAAGTCGATAGCCGTTTGATTCTAGTCTGCATCATCATTGGTCGTTTTGCAGAAAAGATGTCCGAATTGGGAAATTCCTCTAGCCTAATTGCACGAAGGACCAGGCACAGGCACCCCCATCGTTCAAGATTCGTTTGAACTCCATACCAGAGCGAGCCACGAAGACGCGGCTTCATGCGACGGCAATGCGCCTAGCCGCCCGACGCACCCCAAGCACCCAACGGCTGCGAAACGCCTCGTCAGTTCACGCCCGCTAAGCCGGGCAAAATGACAGGCCGATCAGAGATGGTGTAGGTAACCGGCAGTTGCGAGGATTGGCTCTGCTTCAGCGGGCCTCGACCCTGTCAGTCGCACTTGTGTGAGGATATAAAGGGGGACGTGTCCTCGTAGGCAGCAGCTCCTGTGTACCCCTAGGAGTTTTCCCCTCGTCTCATCCTCTGAGACGGAGTACATATCTAGACGGTCATACCCACTGCTTTCTGATGCTTTTGCCCTTGAGGAGGTCACTGTCGACATCTTGCGAGCCCCGCCTCTTGTACCATTTCCCCCTTGGTGAGATTTGTTTGTCTGTGTCTCGGATATTAAGTAATATTCCCATAGAACATGAGGAGTTAATGATATCAGGACCGGAGCAACAGGGATACTAGAGGGAATAGGGCCATGATCAGAGACAGGTTTCGGAGATGTTGAGTGAAGGAGATTTGGTAAGAGGTCCAAATCGACTAATCAAGTAAGATAGTTGGATTCACATACTTGTTCCCTAAAGATGCCCTGCTTGAAGTTCAAGTTGGAGGAATAGATAACGGATACTTATCTTGGAGTAGATGTAGTACGATAATGTTTCGGCAGCCGAATCCATGTCCCGCTGTAATTCACATACTGTTTGGTAATCTTTTCCGGGGCGAACTGGAGGTAGGCAGCGCATATCTCCGAGTCGCTTTCAGAGTTGTCCTACAGTTCGGGCCGAGATCCATCCAAGGTTCTTACCTCACTTTCAATGCATCTGCATTCTTCCAAACCTCGTCGGCAATGATAACCGTGGGATAGACGACGGTTTCCTATCGTCGGGTTCCGCCCCTGGCTAGCTGCCTGGTTTGCTTCGGAGTGACCCGAAGAAGGGACGAATGAAGAGAAACATCGTTAGGGACGAACTAGGATGTCTCGTGGCCCCTAACTTTCTAACCTTTGATTCCCCGTGGCTCGTTAGATATAGAATCTGGTCCCTGCTTTTCGCTTAGGAGGCGACTGCTTGAACGAGCCGCATCATCTCTGTCGTCTCTCTCCCCACGGCCGACCTTCCATGCTGATGATAAGGTGATGAGATATAGATAGATGATGCTGGGTTTCGAAGTACCCTGGTATATAAATATTTGTAGGCGTCGCCAATTCGTCCTCCTTTCATAAAAGGCAGTTTCTATGGTGAGGACGGTTATTAGGAGATGCCGTAGAGTACCCCCACCAATCGCGCAGAGCCAGAATTATACCCGTATTCTGCAACTTCTTACCTCGTTATATCCTCTCATCCTCTCCTATGCGATGTTGTGTTATGTTAGTCTACGAGTCAGATGGAACCTACCAGGATATATGTATATGTTAGGTAGGTAGTTAGAACATCAATGGGTAGAAACTAAACTTTTGTGGTAACTTCGCAGACCATTCTCAAAGAAAATGGCCTGCGAAAATTTCTCATTAATAGAGGGAGTGTATTTATTTGGGGTATCTTATGGTCCTAGGCGCGGATCCATTATCCATTCCGATGTATGCATAGCTATCCCTAGACCGGTTCATGCTTTGTAACCTCAAGCAAGATGTTTGTTCATGGAGCGTCGTAACGTATGCCAGCAAAACCCCCTGAAAAAACGCCGTCCTAATGCAAATCCTTTTTGTTTATCCTTACAAACCTGACGATCCCCTAGCCTTCAGGTTTCTGCTTCTTGAGAACCGATGCTCTCTGCCCGGGTCCGGTGCTGTTCGTCGAGACACGGTAGTCTCTGTTCGTTGTCGTCGAAGTTGCCGTGGTATCACTCATTGGTGAGAGGACACCTGATACCGGTCTCTGTCCAAGCCGTTGCATGCTCTCTGGGCGCTTCTGCAATTTTCCATTGGCATATGCGGCGGGGATCTTCTCGCCCGTTTCGGTGCTAGAGCTTCTATCCATAGCAACCCCCTTGCCCTTATCGTCCATCGTAGGCTTCTTGTTCGATCCTGTTACGGCCGCCGCTAGAGCAGAACTGCTGGTGAAGGTCGAGCGAAAGCTAGCCCAGTTATCGGCTATCGATCTTGTCTCATCCGTTACCATGAAGACGACGGCGGTTAGGAGGGTGAAAATGAGGACGATGGTAACGATAACGGCGGCTGCTCGATGGCCTGCTGTTACCGGCTTGTAGTATCTTCCCTCGGGGTTCACTCGTCCTTCATCGGAGCCGCCGGCGGACGGGTTGCCAACGCTGGTTCCACCGGAGCTGTTGGTGACAGGCGCTTCGGATTGCTCGATCATGTTGGCTAGAACCACTTCCATCGCAGCCATCTGCTGTCCTATGCCGGTCGTGCCATCCCACGCTCCGCTGTTATTCGCCCACTTCATTCCACACATGCGCTTATTGTCGCCGCCTGTGCACTGCTTGGCTGCTGCCATGGCCGAGTTTCCTAAGAGAGTCTTGATTCGATCGAATGTCCACGGGGCCCACTTCGTCGTAGCTGCCATCCATCTGCTCAGGTATGCCTTGAAGGACAGCTGGTCGGTGTCACATAGGTTGACTGGCTCGCAGGCGATCTCGATCATGACTCGGTTCGAGGTATCGTTACCGTAGAAGAATATGTTTTCCGTGCTGTTGAGAATTCCATCGACCCGCTCACGCCACATGTCCACGTCGCCTGCCTGCTTTGACTTGTTCGAATATTCCACCATGGCGGCCGACCCTAAGAGGAATGCACCGACATTGTATGAGAATTCGTACGGAGTGATGGTGGTACAGTTGTCGTCGATATGCGCTCCGTCATAAATTCTGTAGTTGTCGTCGATGAACTTCACGTTGACCATCCAATCCCAAGTTCTGACGGCCCAGTCAGCGTACGTAGTATTGCCTGTGTAGAGGGCTAGTCGCGCGGCAACGTTGAAGAAACACGCCTGCGAGATGGAATTCTTGTAGTTGAAGCCGTTGTTCCAGGTGAAGATTTGCCATCGCAGACCGCCGTTGCAGTGCTCTTGATCCCATCTAGCGGCCTGGGTGTTGAAGACGGCTTGGGCTAGTGCTAGCCAACCAGGCTGATCTGACGGGGGGTCCTGAAACTTGTACTCTGCTGCAGTCATCACTGCCATTCCCCAAAATCCTTGATCATCGTTACCTTCAGTGAGGGTCTGGTTAGGCGGCATGTAGTCATTGTAAGGGCCAACCTGAGCGAGTAGTCCCGCCTGAGCGATGTCGTTGTAAGTGGTGTCGCCGGTATAATACCAGTAGTCAATTAATGCGCCCATGAACGCGCCACCTTCCCACCCTAATCATGACGATCAGCATCCATTAGGTATCCGAGGTAGGTTTAATATAGAACTTACAGTAATACGGTTGCGGAAGAAGACCGGGGG
The DNA here is from genome assembly GCA_022578945.1 of Hypoxylon fuscum. Taxonomy (NCBI): domain Eukaryota; kingdom Fungi; phylum Ascomycota; class Sordariomycetes; order Xylariales; family Hypoxylaceae; genus Hypoxylon; species Hypoxylon fuscum. The sequence goes on along the minus strand of MU399843.1, from coordinate 171,988 downwards.
TTTGTCCAGGTTCGTTGCCGTCATAGAAGGACACTAGGTCTTGCGCCATCTGCTTGGCCACATCTTTGATAGAATCTATAAAAGTAGCCGTTGGTTAGCAGCTGTGTAAAAGCGAGTGTGCATGTGAGATTTGTATTTTTTACCTTGCGATTGAACGTCTAGGTTGTACGCGCCGAGTACACTGCTGGCCATCAAAACCGATGCTGCCATACATATGGCATTGCGCCAGGAGTGCCACAACCACATGGCGGCGACTTGAGGTCAAAGTCAGACCGAATAGACGAGGGAATTCTGGTTGAACATAGAATTGGACAAGAAAACGAAAAAGGCTCTACTGAGAGTGTAACATTGCAATCCTACCAATTCCCAGCGGATAGGTAGGTGTAGCCTTGATCGCGTGGCACAGGTGAGTCGTGGTGTAAGGTTTTCTGGTTGTTCAGGTCGAACAAAATGTCAAACGGGAAAGGATGATGTCAATACGGGAACACAGCCTTGTCAAAAAAAAAAAAAGTGTGTCTTAAAAGTGTGTTGCTGTTGCTGACTGAGGCAACTGAGGCATGGGTTGTAATATCCTATAGAGGAAATTGCATTCCTAATAGTAATAGCGCATCCTATCCACTCTGTACGAAGTAGAAATCCTTTCAAATACGAGGGAAGGGCCCCGCGAGTCTACTATGTACTAGGTAAGGTAGGGATGATTGGATCGTTCGACCTTCCCTTATGCGCAATTCGGAGATTTCAGGTAGAGCGCCGAGGGGGAGAACAATGGGAAAGTAAGGTAGGGAAGAGCCTACCTAATAGCCTACCTGCCAGCCTGCCTGGAGGGAATCACCCTTTGTTGGTATATTGGTATATTTTATACCGGAGTGCCACTTGTTTGCCGGACCAGCACTAGATGGAACCGGCCTGAAGACTCGAAAGGCTTGGGCCGGTGTCTTCGGATCTACTATGTAGTAAAATCGCGGCCGCTAGGTACCGTCAACATCAATGACGCTACTACGTCCTCTGTCGTAATAGGAATTGACAAGTCGGGCTGTCGGGGTCTACCCCAGGTAGCTGGTACTCCTTTGGCTGACAATGTCGCAAGCCGTAGCCGAGGGATGTCAAGCATGATGACGCTGGGACGACCAATGAACCGAATCCTCGGCGACCCTTCTTGCAGTGGACGATGACCTATGTAGGAGCGGGGAAGCAACGAGGGAAGAAAGAACCAGCTGTGAGGTAGCGTAGCCCTGTTTTCCTATACGAACCTGGAATTGCTCTGCTGAAAGTGTTGTAGGTGCCTATTATACCGAGTGTAGTAAGACACTAGACCAGGATCGCCTGGCCTTCTAGAAGTGAACGTTTTAAGCTGAGCCGGTAGGCCAATTCTAGCGAGCTGTCTTTAGGACCTTTCAAATTCTGAAGTATTGGCAAACATCTAGGCCTGAGAAGTTTGTCAAGATCAAAGAGTTCATTGTGAATGACGAAACCATGTTCACTTGTCAGATTCATGACTGTACAAGTGCAGGTGGAAACAGCAGATCTTCGGATGAAGTTGCCTCTGATGCGGCACTGTCCTCAAAGCTTGTTTAAACTCCGATGCTTTATCCGTATCCTGGTCCCTGCAATAGAGCGTGCTTACTCACGTAAGTGAATATCACGCGATTAACACGTTTGCTACAAGGTAGCTTGACAAAAATTTTAAGCAGGGGAGCAACAGATGGAAGAGAATCTTGATGAATCTGATAAAATAGTTACATACCTAGATATGTAGACGGCCACGTTGTCCAAATTTTATCATAGGTAGTCTGGCAGGGAATTTTGAGTTTTTGTGCGATAACAATTCCCGTTCGTTGACGTGCTACTACGATGAAACATCTCTCTAACACCCGCTAGAATGGATATTGTGATAGCGACATGTCTCGCATACCATACTCCATAAATCCATGCCAAGCGTAGATCGTCAACAAAGCTTACGGTGATCTTGCCCTCAACATTGAAGCCATGTCGGATAAATCGGTAGAATATCTGGGAAGGCATGCGATGATAACATGAATTGGTTGTGATCATATCTCATAAATGGCTGCCTAGAAGTAACGTATTGTGGTTGCATCACCTCAACTATGCAACATTTCACTAGAAAGAATATCGAGCATGTCGAATGTTGCAAAATACGAGGAGAAATTGAAGGCGGCTGTAAATGTCTAAGAGCCATCGTTCAATATTTTCTCAAGAAAGCTAGAGTCTATGTATAGTATAATATTTTGTTAACACTGACGCTGCTAACAGTTGCTTCTTCTAGCTGACATCAAGTAAATTTCATATTAGCTACATGCTGAAGAGAGGTTACCTTTAAAGCCCCTAGATTCAAGAACTTTTTAAATGGGAATTAGAGTTAGTTCTTCCATTCCCTTTGTGATCTTGTTGTATCTACGAACGTCTCGTTAGTTCACCAAGCACTTTGGCTAGAAACCCACCTGGCATTGATCCTCTATAACAGCATATGAGGCTGATTTGAACGGAGAAGCATTGACTTAGACGGCCTCACTGAGTTCAGACATTCGGGCTGAACTAGCTGAACTTATTGAGCAAGTGAAACTTTGGAATATGCATTTAATGACATAACCAACTGGGCTGAGAATGCATACCTAAAGTTTAAAGTAAAAATAGTCCATCTTACGTTCTTAGTACATGTAGGGGTTGTTCTTATTTCTGTAAGTTTGCCAGCAGCTAAGGGATGACATAGCTGAGGGAGACAATGTGATATCTTAGTTAGGATTCTCGATGCTCTCTAGTTTCATTGAGCTGGCCTCATCTTTTCCTTGGCGGAACTTGGCGGACTCTTTGGGAGATTTATTAAACGGCCGCGACTGATTGTGGCTGACTCGTTTGCGTAATATTTTTGCCAGCCCCAGCTCTTACCTCAGTAATGTACCTTACCTAAGGTAGGTACCACTTTAGATTACATAACTTATTGCGCCGCATATCGAACGTAGGATGTTGCGTATGACGGTGCCTACTGGATATTTTCCAAAACATTGCCAGTTCTAAGAGTCGTTTAATTGTATGATTACCGATACCTAAAGAGCATGAGGTTTACCAATTTGCTTATACTTTAGGTACCTTTATACAATCGTTATAACGAGGTGTACCTACATATATCAGTCACCTGATTACGCCTCGCTATTAGTTTTTTAGTCTCCTGGTGCTGCTGGGGTGATTTAGCACTGCCCTGAACTGCCCAAGCCGAAACCGAGCTAACCTGAAAGCTAAAGGTTCCATGTTCCCCCCCTAGGCTCTAGGTACCCCGGTACCTAAAACTTGCAGCGCTTCTACCAGACAACCAAGCGTCTCGGATACGACTCTAACCTTCGCAATCTTCTGACCTGAAGCCCGGCCTCCCTCCAACCTCTTTTTCCTTTCCATCCATTTTCATCAACTTCTTTCGCCACACCCATACCAATACCAGCAAACCAAATTCAATTCCCATCGTCGCGACACATACACCATCCATATTATATTTATCTCGCGCAGCCTTCGACGACTTTTGCTTCGTCCATCGAAAACAAACATCAATCCGACCGTCAGTCAACACTCGCCAAAATGTCGAACCAAGAAGCTCCCTACGACCCCTACATCCCTACCGGCCAGCAGGCACCTCAACAGGGTGGAAATGCGAGAACGCAAGCATTACAAGCAGTAAGTCTTTGTTTATTGTACTATTCAAATGGAACTGGGATGGCTCTGTTCCTGGATCACGAGATATCGATGGCCTACGTACGTGACAACTGGCTGCGACCGTACATGTGACGACACGACGCATCTTACACCCAACCACAACCATCGCAAGGATTTCAAGTTATCGACATTAGCACTTTGGACGCCTTGTGTATACAATAGATGATCGAATATTCAAGAATGGATAATTATAGGCGCGCATAGTTGATAATGATGGTGGTCTCCCAAGCAAAAGCTCCTTAACAGCTATTGCTTCACGGCTAGACAGACATTACATCCCCTGCACCATCGCACCAGGTTTCAGGTCATGTCATACAGCCTTTTCCAGCTTTGCGACAACACAGAAATGGCCCACTACCGATATCTCGTGATTTGGGAGGAACCGTTGTGATACGCATGCATCGACAATAAACAAAGAAGCTGACAATCTATCCTATAGCAAATCGACGATACCGTCGGTGTTATGCGAGAGAACATCAACAAGGTTTCGCAACGTGGCGAGCGTCTCGATGCCCTGCAAGATAAGACCGACAACCTTGCCGTCTCCGCTCAGGGTTTCCGTCGCGGTGCCAACAGAGTCCGCAAGCAGATGTGGTGGAAGGACATGAAGATGAGAATGTGCCTGATTGCTGGTATCATCATTCTTATCCTAGTTATTGTCATTCCCTCCGGTAAGTTGCATGCACCATTCCCGCCAATCAGATGTAACAAATTAAGCTAACCCGTTTACCTATTCTAGTTCTCGCGAGTCAAGGCAAGGTCTAAATTTAGACCACAACTCTGAAGACCATTAGGTGCATCGAGTATAAAATCTAATAGATGGACTTGATGGTATGATGACGAGCAATGGAAAAGAAATCTCGCAGGCTACGAGCACGTTTTGGCGATACCCCCCCGATGACCCGAAAATTTACGGGAGTGTGTCGTCGTCGCAACAGCACAGAGAGGAGTTTGTCTTTGATTTGACCGGTCTTTCTTTGGCTCGCAAATGGAACGAAATTCGGAAGACTTGGGATACCACTACTTGAACTGCCCCCTCGACGCCGAAGCAGAAGATGGGCGGAGCCGGTGGAGGTCCGAAACTTGTATGTATGATGGCGAGGCGTTTTTCGACTAATTCAAGATATCTTACGACCCCTGAATTAAAATACCCTTGACGTGCGGACTACTTGATATGTGTTGTCCTATTGTTGTGAATGTGCTCGTTTAGATCTTGATCGCTTGAGCTACGTAAACAGGGGTACTTTTTGTTGCTGCAAATAGCAAGCTTTAAACGTCCATCCATCTATCAAAGTCTTCATCTGAGACTACCTCCTTAAACTCGGTTTCTAAATGCTTCACTCTATCAATTTTCCCTTTCCTGTCTTGAAACTCGTGAAGAATTACCCAATTTTATTGACTGGATTTTCCTAACGTCTAGTAATTCAGTGTCGATTTGAGAACCGATGATCGAATTAGGAATGCCATCATAGCAGTTGACGTGTAGAAGCATAAATTATCAGCTTATCGACCTAAAATTAGAACTATTTTAGGTTGAAAAGGGGCGGTTCAAAGATAGCAGTACTGGTCCTTGACGGCTGTAATAAGTTCTTGATGTAGACTCCCGACAACAGTCTTCAAGATAGAAGTAGGTCAGTGGAACGGGTGGAAGGTCTATCGCAAGGTCTTGTTCGAGACGCTGTCCCGATAGACACACAAGTACTTAAACTATGTAGGCACTGAAGTTTAGTGTGTACTCAGATGAATATGCAAAAGCCCACCATATCTCCATTATCACGGCTTAGAAAACTTGCAGGGTTTGAGTGTTGGCTGAGAGAAAGTTGGTGAAGGAAGATATCTCCTTTTTAAGGGATAGCTTATGACCCGAGGTTTGTTTCCATTGTGTCACCAGCCCAGAGGACCTGGCTTCTACGAACCAACTTCAGTAGGACGCACTTATGCTGGAGTGTTTTCACAGACGCAGCAGGTGAGTGTCTACTATCACACATAATAGGTGTATCCTGAAATTATTGACTTACCAAATTCACATATCATACGAGCTGGACTTTGGTCACAACTATGCAAAGGAATGTTCTCTATGAGTCAATGTTTTAATATTAATAAGATAACTACGTATCTACTAGGTCACGAAGCATATGAAAGGTAGTATGTGTTCGGGAGAGCTGGCGCATCATGATTTCTCAAGCTCTGGGAGGTCGTCACCTAACTCGAGCTCTAGGAGGTCCTCAGTTAATACGAGCTCTGGGAGGTCGTCGTCTGACTCGAGCTCTAGGAGGTCGTCATCTAACTCGAGCTTTAGGAGGTCCTCAGTTAAAACGAGCTCGGGGAGATCGTCGTCTGATTCGAGCTCGGGGAGGTCCTCAGTTGACACGAGCTCTGGGAGATCGTCATCTAACCCAAGCTCTAGGAGATCGTCAGTTGACACGAGCTCTGGGAGATCGTCATCTAACCCAAGCTCTAGGAGATCGTCGTCTGAATCATGAGCGTGCTCTTGTCTGCCTCTAGCTTCTTCCCCTTGCTGGATATTGAGAGCCGCCAAAGCTAGCTGGTTGAATTGCGGTCTATGCCAAGTGTCAGTCTTGATGTCGTAAAGCCCGGAAACCCACTGCTGCACCATGACCAGCAGCTTCACGACTAGATAGATGAACCTTAGGTAATCGTACTTCCGCATGTCAACTATTTCCGGGTACTCGGCCTTACACGCATCGCTGGTAAGGAATCGGTACAGGGAGAGCGCGTACTCCGCGGTGTAGGCGGCCGGGTCATCGGGATGGTGGCCGACGTAGATCTTTATCCCGCACTCCTCGAACCGCCCCCTTTTCGCGGACTCTAGCATAAGAAATATTCTATCCACCAGATCTGATGATCTTGGCCACGCGGGTATGGGAGAGGGGTGTTTCTTTAGATAACACTTGATATAGCGGTCGGCAAGGGCTAACATCTCTGGACTGGAGAACAGGCGGATCGCCTCTTCTTTGTCTTCAATGCCTATGAGTCTACCTAACCACTGAGGTTCGGGTCGCTCGAAGAGGAGCCGGAAGGTTTCCTCTCTGAACAAATGAGTGAATATATACCTATCCTTTTCTCTGAAATACGGAACTATCCCACCAAAAGTAAGGTCTACGAGCTCTTCTTGTGGAGAAGGTAACTCGTTCTGGTTTTGGTTTGCCATCTTGTGTATTATTACTGTCGTATTGTATTTCTGAAAAGGAAGAGGAAGGAGCGGCTTGATGTTGGTAGAATGTTGTGATATGAAGACTACCTACCTACCTACCTAAGCGAGGTCAGGAGAAGCCCCTTTATATGCAGGACCGTAGGGCGATGCATTTCACTATAATCGAACAATAGCTTTGTCATATCATTGTAGTGATATGGACCTGTTCAATCGAACAAGGGGACGTGTATAGTAGCTATTGAACCTTGGAACCAAGGTGCAGGCCGGGCGTGATGCCGCCGCTTTGGTGGCCCTATGTTTGTACGGCTTTGGTTCAAGTAACACCAAATGGCAATTACATGGATAGCCCTAAGACACAAGTCTCAAAGACCTAGACCTAGGTGACGGTAGTAGCAGCAATATAATAACAGACGATCAACACTTACCGGCGTCTAGAAGGATTGAGAACTTAGATCATACCTAACTGGGAAATAGCTATTCGCATCTGAGATGAACAGTCCAAACTAGTAGGCCGTTCAAAAGGCGGAAACTTAACGACTGATGAACACTAGACCTAAGTGCCGCCGCCGATGACACTGTAAAGGCACAATGGCGATCCGTCTTAGAACAGGTGCGACCATTGGCAAGATACTAGGAGTCGATGACCACTGACAACAACCGAGTAGGTTTTGACATGGATTTTCATGATCGAGAATAACTCGTTTGAGACAAGCTTGCTGTTTTACGATGCCGGCAATTCCTCCTGCAAACGTCTGCCGCTGCTCTTGAATAAATTGGTAAGTTGAATGGATGTAACTAGACCGGAGGCCTCAGAGTAGAAACGGAATGAGTGGTGGTATGACCATAGAGATTTAGGACTTTCCTGGCTGCATACAGTAATACCCAAATTCAAGATAATGCGGCTTTTGGAGAAGGTTGGAGAGAACAGCCCCAAAGATGTATATATTAGTAGCATCGACTCCTCTCTGCTGTATATCGTAGTAGCCGGCAATGGTGAGACTCTTACATTCTTCATCTGGCTGTACGGGCGTCGTCGTAAATGAAATACAGACGTGCGACTTCGGTTTCTATTGCGCCGGAGGAGATGATCCCACCTGCACGAGCACTGCCCCTTGTACAAGGCCGGCAAGTGAGCAGATGACGCCTCAGCATTCATTCGCAAGACAGCCTCTTCGCCAAAACGCAGCGGGATTTTGAGTCGAGGGGGTCTTTTCGTGTTTAAGCTCCATAATGCAGGTAGCTTTAGCTGGCATAATCGTCACAAGCTCTCAAGCGAATCGGGCCTTAGCAATCGCCAAGCCACTGATCTAGAGTCGGCTGGATTTTCAGGATACAACCTCGACCACGATGCATTCCGGGTTTCCAAGTTGGGAAAAACTACTCATCAAGCGCTCTTTGCGACGATGCATTAATTAGTGCCGAATATTGCGAGTTCCTGACTTGCCCGGTATACCGAAGACTAGCGGTGACCTTGGAAAATCGAGTTGTCAAATATCAAGTTGATGTATATGCAGAACCAATCTATCGTGGTAGGGCAAGAGGTGACCTTGGACGAGACTTCAACGTTGCCATCCTTGGCCACGCAAGGTACCACAACGAAGCTCTTTGGATCTGCTGCAGGCTGAAGCTTGAGACCATGAGCGAATGCGCCAAGCTTGGTGGATGGACTATGGGATGGTGGGTAGATGCGACAATTTGATTCCGGTCAGAGGGGTTCGGCCAATATGCTTCCAATATGCTTCTGAACGAGTATGATATTACCGGAAGCGGTTGTAAGTTATCGCATCGCACCGCATCGCTTTGCTTTATGTGACTTTCCAATCACAGACATGCAGTTTTTGAATCTGCCATCCCATTGGATGATATCACGAATATTATTTTATCTTTAATATCTTTAAGAATAATCGAAGCCAAGGTAAAGTTCCTATTTAGAAAGTAAAAGAAAATTAGAAAAACCATGTCCTAAAAGCTAACGCCAGACTCTAACCTTATTACATACCGAGAGCATAATATTTTCGAATAAAATTTAGTTTTATGTAGCATTGGCATTGATAATTCAATAGCCAGGGGTTTTCATGTACTAACAAGGATAAAGTTATCGATACCCCAAGTCTCAATTCTTTTTGCTGCGGTTTTCGGCGTCCTAAAGAATTTTTTTCTTCAGGTCATGTACAGGTGATAAGATTATCACGGCGATTTTACTGCCCCTCCTTATAACCTCCTAACAATGTGAACTTGGTTGGACTTGGCCACTTCACAGAATTTTTTTATATTATTTCTCAGTAGTCATTTCAGGTAATTATCTATTCTGTAGTTCAATTGGTTCGCATACGACCTTCCTTACCTCCTCTCTCCGTGCCTGTTCTCAAAAAGTATTTATTTAAACTGACTTGCTATAATAAAAAGTTAGCTTTCTCCCTCTTCCCAGGACGTTCCAAGTTTTGCCGGTGGCAGCTTGATCCTCGTCACGATACCACGGCTGTATAGGCCGTGGAGGTATCAATTCAACACTTAGACCTCTAGACGGTTCGTCATTCGATCCAAGACCATGTTGCCAGTGCGCGCTGCACGAGCAGCCTTCCGGGCTGGCTCTCGCCGTGTCACCCCTCGGGTTGCACGCTTGTCTCCAGCGATCGCAACGAATATTTCGCTACGAACTTCGCAAGCTGCCTACTCGTCTGCTCGATCGAACGATTCAACCACACGTGCTGCTGTTATACAGGTCCTCAACAACGTAGGCTCTAAACGAGAGGTGCAGCAGTATCTGTCTCACTTCTCCTCGGTCTCGTCACAGCAATTCGCTGTTATTAAGGTTGGAGGTGCTATCTTGACCGACTATTTGGATGAACTCTGCTCTTCTTTGTCTTTCCTGTACCATGTCGGACTTTTCCCCATCATTGTCCACGGCGCTGGTCCCCAGCTCAACAAGCTCCTCGAGGATGCAGGCGTCGAGCCCGAGTTTGAGGAAGGAATCCGGATCACTGATGGCAAGACGTTGGGAATTGCACGACGGCTTTTCTTGGCCGAGAATCTGAAGCTTGTCCAGCGCCTAGAAGAGATGGGTGTTCGTGCTCGACCTATTACCTCTAGCGTCTTCACCGCCGATTATCTTGACAAAGACAAGTGGAAGTTTGTTGGAAAGATCACCGAGGTCAACAAGGAACCAATCCAGACTGCTATTGAGAACGGCTACCTACCCATTCTCACATCTATGGCTGAGACGAAGGAGGGTCAAATACTAAACGTCAACGCCGATGTTGCAGCAGGAGAGTTAGCTCGTGAGCTCGAGCCATTGAAGGTTGTCTACCTCAGTGAGAAAGGAGGCTTATTCGATGGAAATGTGCAGAAGATCTCGGCTATTAACCTGGACGAGGAATTTGAATACATTATGTCGCAGCCCTGGTGCAAGTTTGGCACCCGGTTAAAGATCCGAGAGATTAAGGACCTCTTGGAAAATCTACCACGGTCGTCCAGCGTTGCCATCATCCACCCTGCCGACTTACAAAAGGAATTATTCACAGACTCTGGAGCCGGTACTCTCATTCGCCGAGGAGACAAGTTGATGACTGCCGACAGTGTTGCTGACTTTAGCGACCTTGGAAAGCTTAAGGATGTGCTTGTTCGGGATCGTGAGGTTCGGGATGCTAGGGCGACGGTAGATCGATACCTAGACTTCTTACAAGGGCGGAAATTCAAGGCTTACTTCGATGAGCCCATGAAAGCCCTGGCTGTTGTCCTCGACCCCGCTGAAGAACAATCCTATTCGACACTGGCCACCTTGACCATCACAAAAGAAGGATGGCTAACGAACGTTGCCGACAACCTCTTCGCGGCGATCAAGAAGGAGTACCCCAGCCTGGTTTGGACTGTCAAGGCTGACGACGAAAACCTCACTTGGTTCTTTGGCAAGGCAGACGGCAGCATTGTGAGAGGCAACGATGTCATGTTCTGGTACGGAATTGAGCCAGGAGAGGAGCTGAACAAGCTAATGCGGGATTTTACCCTCCACGGCCGAGCCATGCTTGGTGATTCCAACTTGGAGTCTCGCCTCCACCGAGCCGCCCAAGTTGCCTCGGAAAATCTACGAGCACATTTTGCCTCCGGTTCCGTAGCCAACCAGGCACGAGGCTACTCAACTCTTACCCGTCGCTCCGTGTTGGGCGCTATTCCTACAAGCGTCTTCTCGCGCGGCTCACGAAGGGGCTTTGCGACTGAGACTAACCCAAACCCGCCGTACGGCAAGAAGCACGCCTCCAACACGCAGCACTCTAGAGTTGCTCTGATCGGTGCCCGAGGTTACACCGGGCAGAACCTCATTAGCCTTATTAATACACACCCTAGCTTTGACCTTCGACATGTATCATCACGAGAATTGGCAGGAAAGAAACTAGAAGGCTACACTAAGAAAGAGATTATCTACGAGAATTTGAGCTTCGATGAGGTTTACGAGATGGAGAAGGCAGGAAAGATAGACGTATGGGTTATGGCGCTACCGAACGGTGTTTGCAAGCCTTATGTCGACGCCATCAACAGAGCCAAGGAGTCGTCCAGCAGAGACGACAGCAGTGTGATTGTGGATCTTTCCGCTGACTACCGATTCGACAAGTCGTGGACGTACGGTCTCCCTGAGTTAGTGAAGCGATCACAAATTGCTCAAGCCACGCATATTTCGAACCCTGGTTGCTACGCCACCGCCGCCCAGCTCGGCATTGCACCGCTCGTGGAGTTCCTTGGTGGTCAGCCTACCATTTTCGGCGTTTCTGGTTATTCAGGGGCGGGCACCAAACCCTCTCCGAAGAACAACGTGGAGAATTTGACCAACAACATTATCCCTTACAGTTTGACAGACCACGTTCACGAGAAGGAAATCAGCAGCCAACTGGGTGTCGACGTCGGGTTCATTCCTCACGTCGCAGTATGGTTCCAGGGCATTCATCACACAATCAACATTCCCCTAAACAAAACGATGACTTCGCGGGATATTAGACAGATCTACCAAGATAGATATGCAGGCGAGAAGCTAGTCAAGGTGGTGGGAGAGGCTCCCTTGGTCAAGGCCATTAGCGGGAAGCACGGCGTTGAGATTGGCGGGTTTGCAGTTCACAGTTCGGGGAAGCGAGCGGTCATCTGCGTGACAATAGATAACCTATTGAAGGGAGCCGCAACACAATGTTTGCGTAAGTACCTATCTGCCTCCGAATCCTACTTAAAGTAGAGTACTAATACAATACTACAGAAAACATGAACTTGGCTCGCGGCTATGCGGAGTTTGAAGGTATACCTCCCATGAATTAGACAGGGGATTGATTGATTTTCACAAGGGGGCTTGGTCGGTTCCTTTTTTTTCTCGGGATTTGATGTTCGGTGATGTGGTCGGTGGTGTAAAACTTGCTTGTATATACATATTCGGATGTATGCGAAGGGGCCCTTCCCGACGACGCGGAAATAAAAGTTGTTACTCAAGTCCTTGCGATTCACGTAGCACGCGTGCGATAAAATCTTCCTCTGTTTCCTAACCCTCCGTCACGCTGCGATCGTCGTCGAGGCTGCTGAATATGTCGAGTATCTCCTCGCGGGACATGGCTTCGCCTCCCCTTCCCACTGCTACCATCCTCTCTCTTTGTCTTGCTATTGCTGCCGACATCTTTCTTTGTCTTGCTAATGCTGCCTGCATCTCTCTTTTCCTCTGGCGCGCGGCTCGGATTCGCCAGATGATGATCGGGAGAAGCGCAAGTACCACGTACATGATGGCGAAATGCTTGCTACCTTATTTAGTGGAAGTTAGAGGAGATGGGTCAGAGAGGAGAGTGCTTGGTGTCTACTTACCTGACGAGGTTTGGTTTTGGGGGCCTTGGAGATGGTGATGATTGTAGTGTAGGTGCGAGTTGGGTTGAGATTTTTGTTTTTGTTTATTTAGTGGTTGTCATGATTAATGCAGGTAGCTGTCGAAAGTCTGGTAGGTTTGGGTGTGCCTTTTATCTAGATTAGGTACCTACCTACTTGAGGTTCCGCGATGTTCTTTGGCAGGTTCATGGCAGGTCGTCGACGACTACTGGTTGCTAGGTTCCTATTAGGTGATGCTCATTCACGTTAATTCACAGCGTCACGATACCACAGGACTGAAAAGGAAAGTAGTGTGTTTGTATGATGAGTTTTTATTTACAACACTGCTGGGTATCGAAGTTGAAATTGTTGATCACCTTAAGAAATAGATGTCATTGATGTTGGGATAATTCCTGTGTTGATGGAATACTAACTTCACGTTTGCTTGCCTATCTCTTTGGGGAGTTGATAGCATTATTCGGTCTTCAGGGGCAACATAGTTCTGATATATCCAGTAACTTCAAAATATTCTGCCACCAGCACTCATAGTGGCCTGGCTAAAGTCTGTTACACAATAAACCCGCCATTAAGAAATCTCATCTCTCGGGCTCTGTCAATTCACAATGATGAAATTTCTAACTCCAGACCCCGTTGAAGATGCCGTTTGAAGTGATGGTCCCAGACACCGAGGTTTATACCAGAAGGTTGCCGCTTTTAGGGGATAGGTTTGCATAATTCCAAATTTCGTAAACCTTTACGGGAATGGACATGGGTGTTGTAAATCGACGAACGTCTTAGCAGTCGCCTCTAAAGGTGGAAATAAAAGGACGAGCGATTATTTTACCAAGTTGTACCTTATTAATACGGATTGACCACTACAATTCTAACAGTAAATGAACGATTTCGGATTAATAGACTACTAGTACGAAAGATAGCCATACCAAGGAAATGATCTGCTTCATGAGATGAAAACTGTCTCAACGTAGATCATTCATAATGTGAGTTCCTTGGGCACATATCAGACAGCACAATGAGGACCTAGGAAAAGGGTGAAGAGGCCAGTTCATGCACAGAAGACTCTTCCACAAGAGCCTTGAGGTGTTCATCGTCCCCATATCGCTTCAATGCGCCCTCTTTCCCTTCATCCCAGCCCTGAGCAACGCCGAAAACCTGAAGGATGGCTTTTGCAATAGCAGGCTAGACCATTTTTACTAGCCGTGTTTTGTGACTGTCTATTATGTGAAGAAATTTCTTAAAGCATGGAAACAGGCTGACAGGTCAGAGTAAAGGCGGCGAGACCCCTGAAGGCGTGTTCCGATGGCGGATGGCGGGGTTCGTTGGAGGGGCAAATTTTTAGCACAGGCATTCGATTATTACTATTGGCAGGCATGAGAGCTCCGAAATTCTGTATAAATCTTCATAGGGCGCAACCTGACTCACTTTCCAAGTAGCTTAGCAAATCGAATACTAAACCGAATATCCAGTTTCTTCAATAGTCAATTTGGTGTAAGACGATCATGGCTGCTCCGTTCCCTACCAAGAAGTGCGGTAAGAACCCCTCCTCAAAGCCAATGGCTGATGCCGCATGCTGAACGTAGGTCCTGTGTAGGTGTCCTGGGCTGCACCGGCTCCGTGGGACAGCGGTTTATTCTACTGCTGTCGCAACACCCACACTTTGTCTTACATGCCGTAGGAGCCTCGTCTAGGTCCGCCGGTAAGAAGTACAAGGATGCCGTGAGGTGGAAGCAGGCGTCCCCCATGGGATCCGTGAGTGAATTGGTCGTCCGCGAATGCAAGGCGAGCGAGTTTGCCGACTGCGACGTCGTCTTCAGTGGGCTAGACTCGGATGTCGCCGGTGAGATTGGTATGTCTGAATCAACTCTCCTATTTGAGAATGTAGAGTGTTAACATGCATCAGAAATGGAATTCCTCAAGGCCAACCTCGCCGTCTTCTCCAATGCGAAGAACTACCGCCGCGACCCCCTCGTGCCGCTCGTCGTCCCGACTGTGAACCTACCGCACCTCGACCTGATTCCGCACCAGCGCAAGCACCATAACTTAGAAAAGGGCTTTCTAGTCTGCAACTCGAACTGCGCCGTCATCGGCCTCGTGATCCCCTTCGCGGCGCTACAAGCGCGCTTCGGCCCCGTCGACACCGTCAGCGTGGTCACCATGCAAGCCGTCTCGGGCGCCGGCTACCCGGGCGTCAGCAGCATGGACATCCTGGACAACGTGGTGCCCTTCATCTCGGGCGAGGAGGACAAGCTGGAGACAGAAGCGCGCAAGATCCTGGGCGGCATCAACGGCGACGCCACGGCCCTCGTCGAGCAGGACCAGCTGCGCGTGTCCGCCGCCTGCAACCGCGTCCCCGTGCTCGACGGCCACACCGCCTGCGTCTCCCTGCGCTTCCAGAACCGCCCCGCGCCCAAGGCCCGGGACGTCCAGGCCGCGCTGCGCGAGTACGTGAGCGAGGCCGAGAAGCTCGGGTGCCCCAGCGCGCCCAAGCCCAGCATCCAGCTGTTCGGCGACGACGAGCCGGACCGCCCGCAGCCGAGGCTCGATCGCGACTTGGGCCGGGGGTACACGGTGAGCGTGGGCCGCGTGCGCGAGGACGAGAGCGGCATCTTCGACATCAAGTTCGTCGCGCTGAGCCACAATACTGTGATCGGTGCGGCCGGGTCGTCGATATTAAATGCGGAGGCGGCGGTGCTGAAGGGGTTTATCTAAAGGGGAGAAGAACGGAGAAAAAAAAGGGGAGGACAGAGGGAGGCAGCATCTTGCATTCGTGGCGTTGGGTTTCATTTGCTTCGGAAGACAAAAGGAGGCGGTATTTGTAAATATGAATGAGTAAAACAAATAAAAGATGAGGGAATCGAACATTTAATTTTGCATCTTAAAATTCTTGTTCGCATATGCTTGTGCGATGAATGTTGGTTGACGACTTCAACTTTGTAGTTTCCCCTATTCAAACCAAGCTAGAACCTGCGAAATGCATCTTGAGTTGTAGAACCAGTTCCCTATGAGAAAAAATCAATTACGAGGGTTCAATCTATCACAAACTGCGTGAGTGTCCTATGGATAATACTGTGGAAATCCAATTTATTATGACTGGTGCATCAATCAAATCAATAGAATGTGGGGTGAACTTTTTCTGGTTATATAAAGTATGTGGACGGTTCCAAATTCAACAATTGGAAGGTACCACCAGAACCTTTAAAAGTGGAGGTCTCGTGGTCTAGTGGTATGATACTCGCTTAGGGTCACACCTTAACGCACCGCATGCGAGTGGTCCCGGGTTCGAGTCCCGGCGAGACCCTGTCTTTTTGATTTTTTTTCGATCTTCAGAGTACGTAGATTGTCAACAAGACAATCTAACTTATTTAAATACTTTTTTATATTACAAAGAACTTTTCGATATTGGAGATCATGTACATGCCTAGGTAGCTTTTATATCATCAGCAAGAGTGTTCTGTAGTAATGTTGCCCGTACGACCAAAGATAGCCTGGGAATATGAGAACACCAGCTATTATCAATACCCGGGAAAATGAACGAATCGGTGTGCAGGTTCCGAATTATCAAGAGACTATAATAAACCTGAAGATCTTAATGTGTCGTAGCCTCGTTGGATCTAACATGTCCATCTCCAATAAAACTTACCAACGAGTCTAGGATAATATAGTCAGGATAGGAATCGTGAAAGGCAATTCAAAATTAGAACCATATGTCAGATTGTATAGTAGAATAAATCATCGAATTTGTCCAGCAAGAAAATATGATGATGAGGCATACAAATACTGTATTTCAGAGACTACGAATTTAGACCGGTATGAGCGCGATTGATACTTTTCACCATGGGCTGGGCAAATACGAAGCTGCATATAGGACCAAAATGTTAGGAGGTCTTATCCATCTATATGTATCTTCAGGATCAGTCGGTGGCCTATTAAGTTGGGGGTTAATCATATAAGTCAAACCCGGCCTTTTGAAATATTATATTCAGCTCAGCCTGTCGATAGCCCCTTAGGCACCACGAGTAACCTACCTAGGCATATGCAGTTCCTAAGATAGTTCCGAGTCGAAAATAAGATCCTATAAACTGTAACTCATCCGACTTTAGAGATTGATGTTCTTAGACACGTTTTTTTGCGCACGTTCCTACTCGATAATTTTCTTACTCAGCCAAGCAAAGCCAGATACTCTATTCAGGTTGGTTTAACTCGGCACTCTGGTACGTTACCGTACGCTTGAGCAATTGTAGCTCGGGAGGTGCTTTTGGCATTTGCAGAGGTTAATTTTAATGAAGTCTAAAAACTACTTACAAACCATCAAGCTTACGCATAGGCTAGTCACTGTCCACGTCTCCTATTATATAAAAAAGTAGCTTCAGAATCTACTTAATCGGTCCCACACATCAGAATTCATGCCAATTCCTACCCAAATACATATAAGTAGGCGTGGTCTATAAAAATATCTCTACTTACACTGGTACATATCGAACTAGCTCCCACAACGACCCTCGACGTGGAACAAGAAAAGGACAACATGTCCATCAACGGCCACCCTCCGGCACCGCAAGCCGAATCCGGCCAACCTGGCCCTAATGACCCTCTTACCTGGAAGGAGGCTATGGATGTATATTTCTTCAAGCCCCGATGGACCATACTCGCAGTGTGTCTTGCACATTTTTTCATAGGGCTTATACTAGGTGTGACCGGCCTCACCAGCGTATATGTCAAACCCAGAGATACTTTTGAACGCTACGTGAATGACTTAGCGAACGTGTTAGCTACCTTTGGGGTTATTTTGGCGGCGTATTCTGTTATAGTTTTACACGAGCGGTAAGTTGACACCAGTTTCCGCTTCGTCCATCTAACATTTGAATTAAATATAGATATGCTCTCCCCTATCATCTCTTCCGCAGTTCTGGTTGCTAACTAGACCATCTAGGTTATTTTCAACCCATAGGTAACGCTCGATGAAAGCGCCCATGACGGCCATCAAGCGCAATAACGACGAGATTCCAGCTGCACTGATGGCGAATATTGGAGTTAAAGGTCGCGACGAGTTCCCCGACCCCCTTTTCTTGAATTTTGGAGCTGTGGCGAGTTTCATTAGCTTCGGTGGCAATCGGCAGGCAAAGAAAATAGTGATATCGATATACACTTTATGGAAGGAAAGGAGGAGATGGCACCTCGTGAATATTCAGGGCAACGTCAGAATGACTTTCTTTGGTCCAGTGGACTTTGGGTGCTTAATACAAGTCAGTTACCGCGAGGCTTCCCTAAGGTTCAGCTCCCGTTTTGTTGTTCAAGTATGAGGGCGATTCCAGCTTATCTAAACGAAATATTTCTACACCCTGTCCCGATCACTCATATGCAACAAAATCACGGCGCAAACACTTCGAAACCAGATAACGCTGTAAAATCATAACGCTTCCATATATATAATACAGAATATCTATCGAGAAAGGCAAATCCTGATAGACTAGGGAGGCTATGGAAGAGCCCAATTACCCCTATAATACCCTATAGTATTTACCGATCGCTCCGGAACGCCCCAAGGTCATATGGACGTGAACCTCATAGAAACATAAATAGATCGCTTGAAGCGGTCAATTGGAATTACCAATATATATCGCTACGTCCTGCCTCCAATCGCATACCGTCTAGGTAGGTTACTGGGAGATCTACTGTCGTAATGAGATGTCCTTTAGAATCCTTCGAAGTACCGGTCGTACTGGCGGGACATCTCATCGGTAAACGGATCCCGCTTGCCATCGTCCTCCGGGTAGACGTCAAAGCATTGCGCGTCGCCTGGGAATCGGACGTTTGGTTGGATCGGCGGTCTAAGCTGTCGATGCAACAATGCGTTCCAATCTATGCCCTCGAAAAAGGGATGCGTCTTGACCTGTTGAGTGCCGCCAATTAGGTTACCTAGTCTCCGAGAGCGATCCACGGTGCAGAAGGATCGGATGATGTCCTTCGCATTGGGCGAAATAGGGGGTTCAGCTGGGAAGAGAACGGGCTTCTCGATGATCCTGATATTGTTAGTATACCCAGATCATGGGAGAACGAGGTTAAGGGGCTACTCACTGTTTATAAATCTCAATAGGATTTTGGTGCCAAAACGGAGGGTATCCAGTCAAGAACTCGTATATCAGGATGCCCAACGCCCACCAATCGACAGCTATCGTATGCCCCTTATTCTGAATAACCTCGGGCGCCAAGTACTCAGGTGTGCCGCAAAGAGTGTACGTCTCCACAGGTCTACTATCCCTGCTTCCGAGCCTCTTCGCGAACCCGAAATCCACCAACTTCACGTGTCCCTGGCCATCCAGCAGTAGATTCTCCGGTTTTAGGTCGCGGTATGCGACACCGCCTTGTTCATCGTGAAGGTACTCGAGCACAAGTACTATCTCGGCTGCATAGAATTGCGCCCATTCTTCTGGGAACCGTCGGTGCCTCCTTAAATAGCTGAATAATTCACCGCCGGGAACATAGTCTAGGAGCATGTAGAGTGAGTCGTGATCGGAGAAGGTGGTGATGAGTTCGGTGATAAAAGGGTGGCCAGCCACATCGCTTAGTATTCGTCGCTCATCTCGTACGTGGTCGATCTGCTTTAACTTGATGACCTCGGTCTTGCGCAAGATCTTGAGGGCGAAGACCTTTTCGCGCTCCTCATCGGTACCGCTAGCGGGGCGAACTAGACAGACTCTAGCAAAGGTGCCTGGGACATAAAATGTTTAGTACAACTATTAGAACACTTTGCGCATAGATATTGGGGGAATATATACCGGTTCCCAAGGTTCGCACAAGTGCGAAATCGGTCAACTTTAACTGCTGATGTTGCGGCGGCACTTTTGGTTCAACGTCTTCTTGTGGAGCGTTGTCTGTGTCGGTGTGAGAAAGAGTAGGTAAATTATGTGCTTGTAGCTCCTGTACAACCCGGGGGATGAGGCCGGGTTTTGCGACTGTCGCAGCCATCTTCTTTAAATTCATCCGAACTGAGGCCTTCCAGTTGACCATGCACTCACTATATTGGGTAGTCAGGAGGGGGGGGTAAAGGGGACCAGGGGGGGTTGATCAGAGGATACCCATGTCTCAGTGTTGAACTAACGTATGGAAAGACGGCTTGAAGTGAGGGTTAATAGAAGATAAGTAGTAAGGCGACGATGTGGTGGATAAGGTAGGTAAGGATAAAGGAAGGCAAGGTTCGGGTATGAATTGGGTATTTTAGTAGACGTGCATCATGAATTTCCCGAAAGGCGAAGATATAGAATGTAGCAAAGTAAAAAAAAAGAGATATCGAGACAGTGAATAATACCGTTCTTAGTGCAGGCGTTGTAATGTTGGATAGGTACAGTATAGCAAGAAAGAGACGACGAGGACATACCACGACATTACCTTAACATAAAATGGTTTAAGGTTAGGTACCTTAGGACAAGCGGGTGCGATTTCCCATTCCCCATTCCCAGCCTTGTAGCGATGACGTTTGCTGCAGAAGGGGAAAAAAACCACAAGCGGGGAGAGAGACTGTATTGTTGCAGGTGATGAAAGTGGACATCTACGAACCGCCTGATCCATCGATCTAGACCGGGAAGGGAAACTACCTTTGGGTCCATTGTGCGTGACGAAGTGCATCAGGTCGCATCCAGCGAATCGAGCCAATTACCTTGTTGTTTCAGACAGTTATTAAGGCTTTGATTTCGAATATCAGCGAGTTTTGGGTATTTGGGTAATTTATATTTCTACTGTATGATACTATTATGATAATACGATGCCATGGTAGCTAGGTCATTCGGACGAATGTCAACGAAACTCTATCTATTTTGACTTTGCTTAGAGATACGGCAGGTACATAAGAGAGAGAGAGTCTTACACCTGAAAGGTAACATTAGGTAAAAAGGTAAGAATGGAATCCGAGTCTATTTATTCTGCCCCATCACTATTAGCTAAGCTGCTAAGCTGAGTACGGCGATCTAGTATTATGCATGTACCTTGTAGTTTCAGGACAAGAGTTCAGCCACGAATTCGGACCCATGGCAGGTGGGTCCATGCACTTATCAGAGGCTCAAGAGTTCAAGCCCGGGAGGGCGGCTGCCACTAGACCCTAGGAACCTTGTAGCGTACATGTACCTCCCTACGGCGGTGGTTGCTCCTTTAGCAGAAACAACCCCACGGGACGGGACTTGACCTCCCTACATACCACCATACACCATACCATACCATACCTATCATCTGACACGACAATACCACCTTTTCTAAACACAATCTTTTTGATAAGAAGGAGAGAAAGACGAAACGAACCGAAACGAAAGAATAAGACAAATGAGAAGAGGAAAAGTGAAGATAGAATAGACGAAAAAGAAAGTCGAGAAGCGGAAACGACACCGAGAAGAGTCCCCTCGAATTATTCAGCTTTTGAAGTATCTCGGACTCGCTGCTTACCAAACGCTTCCAAGCTCAAGCTTCAGCTTCAGCCTTCAACTTGGACGGTCGTCAGAGATGAATTGAGATAGAACTTTTACTTATGGACTTGAGTCGGCTGGAATGAACCATGTTCAACAACCTGAGCAGCTTCGTGCAGAAGGCTCAATCGGCTGCTCAGCAGCTGATTGATCCTATGCAAGGACTAAACTTGACCAGCTCGGACAGAAATCCATCCAAGTCTTATTTATACCGAAACCAGTTTCGACTTCCCGACTCCCAGACCCCCTTATACGAGATACCCGCCGAGCTTACTATACCGCCCTCCAACGTTACCCAGGGAGATAAAGACCGCGATCGAGGCTGGCATTATGCTGGCAAGCTGCACCTGTCTGAGTCCTATATCTGTTTTTCTACCACCCCGACTAGTTTCTCCCAAGATGCTAGCACGTCGAATTCTGCTGCATTTACTGGACAGACGCATGGTTCCGGGCCCAGCGGGAATGGTTTTACTTTTCCTTTGTGCGCTATAAGACGTGTCGAACGCTTAAACAGCCAGAACTTCCAGGTATTTTGCTCTCCCCTCATTCTCATTCTCATATTCCGCATATACTGACATTAAGAACACTAGTTTGCCCTTGCTATCACAACTTGGAACGGCATCTCGCAAGAATCGACTAAAGACAAGGATAAAGATGCACAAAAAGATAAGAAAGACTTGAGAGAACAGAGGATCACAATACAGCTGGCTGGACCCCGTCCGGCGTGTGAGAGGTTTTGTGATGGCCTCAAAAAGGGGTTAAGGAATGCCGTCGGCAGCGTTGGAAGATACAAAAAGGTCGTATCTGAGTGTTACTCGGAATACCTTCTCCGACCCGAGGAAAAGAAGAATGCGAACCCGCCCGATGCCGGCTTGGGCATGATCTTTCGATATCCCGGGGACCCCAAGAAACTAAGAGATCGCGCCAAGATGAGGTTGTGGGCCGAATACCTTCGCGATAACGGCCGAAATGTTACTATAATTCGTCAACCAACCTTCCACAAATTAATCAGGGTCGGTTTGCCCAATCGACTCCGAGGAGAAATATGGGAGTTGACTTCAGGATCCCTCTATTTACGACTGGAAACCCCAAGCTTGTATACAGACACGCTCACCAAATTCTCGGGGAAGGAATCCTTAGCCATAGACGAGATAGAAAAGGACCTCAACCGAAGTCTCCCGGAATATGCCGGATTTCAAAGCGAAGATGGCATCAACCGGCTCCGAAGGGTTCTTACCGCCTACAGTTGGATAAACCCCGAAGTCGGATATTGCCAGGCTATGAACATCGTTGTTGCTGCTTTACTTATCTACATGTCCGAGGCCCAAGCGTTCTTTCTACTTTCGGCGTTATGCGATAGACTAGTACCCGGATATTATTCGTCCACCATGTACGGTACGCTCTTAGATCAGAAGGTATTCGAATCCCTGGTGGAAAAGACGATGCCGATCCTTTGGGAACACCTTGTCAAAAGCGATGTACAGCTTTCCGTGGTTTCTCTTCCCTGGTTCCTATCTCTGTATATCAACTCGATGCCCCTTGTTTTTGCCTTTAGGGTTCTGGATGTATTTTTTGTCGAAGGGCCTAAGGTGCTCTTCCAGGTTGGGCTGGCTATTTTAAGGATCAACGGCGAGGAGTTGCTGGACGCTACAGACGACGGTGCCTTCATTTCTGTTCTCAAGTCATATTTCTCACGCCTCGACGAATCCGCACACCCCAAGTCTGAGAACCCCAAGTTGCGCGCCATCAACAGGTTTCAGGAACTCATGGTCGTTGCTTTTAAGGAGTTCTCGGCTATCACCCACAGCACCATCCAGGATTCACGGTTAAAGAACAAGGACGCGGTTCTCAATAATATTGAGAATTTTGCCAAGCGTACTGCCATCCGAAATCTTGGACCCGATAGCAAGTTATTAAGCCCGGACGAGTTGGGAGCTCTCTACGATAGGTTCTACACGGTGCTATATGAACGACAGCAGCGAGATAGCATGATCCAGGAACAGTTGCGCCGAAATAGCGCTAAACGAGCTAGTGTCATCGCAGCGTACTCGGACAACGACAACCGCGTAGAGAAAGGTCGTGTTGGGCTTGGTCCAAGTACCAGCGTGATGGATTACGATGCGTTCAGGGAGTTCCTAGCTAGTGTGTCCAAATGGGCCATCTCGGATGCTCCCCCTTCACCTAGGCGCGATACTGCCTCGGAGAAGGATCGCAATCCATACTTTAGCAGCTTCAGACGATCAGAACCTAATCTACTTTCCCCGTGGGGTGGCAACCCCGAGCCGGCCGACCACGAATTCATGCAGAGACTATTTCGAAGGTGGGATGTGGATTCTAGCTCAACATTGACATTACAGAACGTCGTAACTGGGTTGGCACATATCAAGGGCAAGCGCGATATCATGGGAACCATCACCTATTTCTTTGAATTGTACGACGACGACGGTGATGGAAAGGTAGATCGCGAGGGTATTCTACGGATCTCCGAAGCGCTCTTGTTCCTCTCACGTCGTGGTCTTGAAGGGTCACTTAGCAATGCTGCCTCAAATGCTGCGCTCACCCCAATGAGTGACTCTGGCACAGATATACCTCCTATCGGTGGTACTATCAACGAGCGATTCTTAGGGAGCGTGAGCGCCTTCATTAGACGCTGTTTCGAATATGCTGATCCGGATCATCCAAACAACCAGGGAGTCTTCTCGTCTGAATCGAACGAAACGGACAACAGCAATGCATTTGTTATTGACGACGAGGAAGATGAAGAGGATCTGCTTGCTTTCGAAGGCTCAGCAGACGGCCCAGCAGGTAGTCCTACAGGGAGTCCCAAGTCGGCGAACTTAGGGACATCTATCCCTCCAGCGTTAGGCAAACCCGATACCGATTCTAAACGTGCCGTATCGAAGGCACAGTCTGAAAAAGCCAACGCAGCCTTGGACCCCTCGAACCCGCTGCACATGACATTACCTACATTTCGCATGGTCGTGCTTGCAGACGAGCTTCTGGAACAATTCTTCGAGTCGTCATTCCCTACCTCGTTGCATCTCCTTGACGGCTTGCCGTCTTCCGTTAGTCACTCTACTTCCTCTTTAACCACGTTCGCGAGCTTCGGACGTTCGTCATCGGCCGCGCCTATCCCCGTTCCGCAACCAGGTGTGGTAGGGGCTGGCCGTAGTCTCCGCGGCGTCCTAGATAACATTGTCACGGATGCATCACGTGTCGCGGCCGAAGTCCGTCGACGAATGGAAGAAGCGCAACGCGAACTCGAGAAGAATGCGGTGCCCGGGCAAAGGGAGGACGAAGAGGAAGAGGAAGACGATCTCCAGGGACCGCGTCCGACTGGGTACGGCGGGGATCCCGAACGCCGAAGTGTGCGATCGTCCGATAGAGATTTGTTAGATGGCGCCGACGCAGAGGCAGGAGCGGTCAGGACCGAGGGGCAAGGACAGTCTGTTGTGGCGGCCAATGGTGCGCAAGGGAGGCCGAGGACAGCCAGCTCGGGGACGACGTCAACAACGCAGAGAATTGTGGAGTTCGAGGGTTAATATCGCAATGTCAATGCATCCATGTAGAGAGGAGTTTACTAGGTATCCGGTCTGGAACATGATTGTATGGTCTTGGCGTCTTCATCGAGTGCTTTGCTAGGGATTACATGAAATGTTTGAAATGCAATTTCAGATTTCATGATGAATTGGTGAATTAGTGATCGCGATGGCGCTGAGACAGTCGCGAAGGACGCGAAAGGGCAAAGAATTCGGGATGGCATTGACATCCCTTCCGAGGTAAGGGTCATCTTCTTCGCCTTTTGTACGTGGCAGCATACATTGCCATCTCTTGAAATTTAATCGATTTGATAGGCAACTAGCATTACTCGAATAACACCCTCACCTTTCAGAGACCCTTTTGAAATCTTCGCCAGGGTACCCATAAGGTGGTTCTACGCAAGACCTTTCATGACATCGTTCGAGATGCAATGCTTCTTTTGGACAATGACGCGACACTCTAACTAGCAAGGTAAGTTGGTATCAAGTTAGATTAAGCAAGGTCCTCTATACATTCCCAGGGCAATAAACAACTCAACGCGGTATTGGTGGTTGAGGGTCTGAGTCAAACGAGGGAATGCCGCGTCCAAGCCAGGATCTAGCAATTACCACAAGCATTCCTCCCTTAGACATGTCTACTCTAACATTCAGGAGTATCTAGGAAGATGGCGCAACATGTCCCCATTCAGTCTTTCTTCAAATACTTCGGGGTCCCTCTTTCTACTTGACGACGATCTTCAGGTGCCTTTCAGTTTACGTTTCTTCGTATCATTCATTCATTTAGTTTTCACCCACGGTTTACTGGGAATACCTTCATTCGAAGAACATGGGGTTGTCGTACCACGCCACAGCTGCGGCTGCAGTTGGCCTATTGGCCATTTCTCCCCTGGCCAACGCCCAAGCCATGCCCTCCGG
Source organism: Hypoxylon fuscum (assembly GCA_022578945.1). NCBI lineage: Eukaryota > Fungi > Ascomycota > Sordariomycetes > Xylariales > Hypoxylaceae > Hypoxylon > Hypoxylon fuscum. The sequence goes on along the minus strand of MU399843.1, from coordinate 146,348 downwards.
CCCTATCTTCCTGTCTGTCGTGCCGGCAGGCGGTGCTATCGACAAGCGCCCGTTGACACCCGAAGGCTTCATCGGCGCATCCGGCGCCATCGAGTCGGTCGGCTGTCACGAGGCAACGCCCTTCGAATTGAGGGACGGCTGGCTCTCCAGCGGCGGGCAGTACCTCTGCACCGACCCTGGGTACACGTTCATACCTTTCTCGGTGGCGGTGCCGACGGACTCCATCCCGAACAGGTTCTCTGTTGAAGATGGGCTCCTGCGTTGGTACCACAAGGATTTCTATCACGGCCGCGCCGGATACTGCCAGGATTCCTCCAGGAAGGTGTATGCTACGTTCCACAACCACAACACCTGGCCGGAGGACTGCGTGCCGGTGGACATTGCCGTGCACCCAGCCTCCCAATGCCCGGGCGGCAAGTGGACGCCTCACCACGTTCCTATGGGTCATCCCCATGAGAAGGGTTATGGAACTCATTCTGACTACAACATCTATGTCAAGAGGGATGATACTAAGGATGACGATGACCATGATAAGCACAGATCCCACGATGACGACGATGACGACGACGATCATCATGACAAAGATGACCATGACAAGGACCATGACAAGGACCATGACAAGGATGATAAGGACGACCATGACAAGGACGACCACGACGACAAGGACAAGCATCACACCAAGAAGGAGAAGACTCACACCAAGGACGACCATCACAAAACGCACACCAAGGAGAAGACTCACACAAAGAGCCAGACTTCCAAAACCCACACCAAGAGCAAGAGCAAGACTCCCACATACACGACCTCGTCCCACCACACCACTTCTTCCCACCACACCAGCTCCTCCCACCATACCAGCTCCCACACGACCACATCCCACCACACGAGCTACGCAACTAGCACGTCAGACCACACGAGCTACGCCACCAGCACGTCCCACCACACCAGTTACGCCACGAACACCGCGACTAGCTACGAGACGCACACGGGGCACACGACGGACTTCAGCTTCGCGCTGTCGAGCACCACCAAGGCCGTGCCCACCAGCCAGCCTGTGCCCACTAGCAAGCCCGCACCCACGCCCCACACCACCGCCAAAGCCAAGGCCGTCGACCCCGCGCCGACCCCGTCGGCCGCGGGCATCTACCCGCCGGCCGCCAGCCCAACCGGCGAGCTCTGCGTCCCCGTGCAGCTGTCCTGGATCCCCGGGCGCCCGACCTTCCTGCGCCAGGAGCTGTGAGGGACGTCTTCATTCCCGCTGGTTGGTGCGTGATGCTAGAGGGAGAGAGGGTCGAGGGGAGTTTTCTTTCGGTTGGGTAGTTGGTTAAGGGTTTAAAGGGTGGGTAATGGGGTTTGGGCGTAGCAATTCGGGAACAGGTAATATTGGAAAATCATGAAGCACATGGGCGAACGTCATTTGAATTTGCATTTTATTCTCATTTTATTGGTTTATTGTTGAAGCGGCTAGGCGACGGCTGGAGGGTTATTAGACCCCTTAGTGTTGGAAGGATGGATGCTTAGATGCAATGACACTTCTTACCACACTAATAATTGGGAATTATGAAGCCAGTCACCTATGTTTTAGATGCATTGGTATGATAGGGCACGACGGCTGAACATGATTACTTATTAGCATCGGCCTTCCCTCTTGGCAGTGTTTAAGTTAGATTTCGTGGCTATTGAGTTGTCGACATGCCAAGCACGCCTTTCCAGAGAACACTAATCTCCATATAGCTCGTGTTTCTCTGATCCCTGCTCGTTTATTCACCTTCCCTTCCTAGCCTCGGTGTTCAGCGGAGGCAGTAAGTCAGAACTGGTACCTTAGCTACCTAGGTAAGTAGATGCCTACCTGTTCTCCAACGCAGAGTATATAAGGTAGGTAGTTGTCGCACCCTCCATTTTCGTCCCTGCTGCTGCTGACCTAGACAGATTCGTAGATAGGGGTGTTTTTAGGAGGCACAATCAAGGGCATAATTCGTCATCTGAGGAATTAGTCTTCGAAAATAACCAACTGTATCGACTACCTCATAACGCTGGGATACAAGTAATCGCCATCGCCTTGGTGTGATATTAGCAATCACAGCTTCAGGATGGGGGACAAACAGGACGGTCCAGCATAGGTTAGGTCGGTAGTCATGCAATTTATTCAAGTTCCCTCTCTATACCAGTGGCATAGAAGCCCATCTGCCCCGAGTTCTCTCCGTGCCAACGAATGCTAGTACTCAATAGCACATACGCTTGTATTTTGAGTTCTTAAACTGTATAAGAAAGAATGACGACGCTATAGGGAAGGTTAAAAGAAGAGGATTTCAGTCAACTTAGTTCTGGATGTTCCAGGTGAAGGCAGGGATGACCAGGTTCGGAATGCCAAACTCCTCCTTCATGCTCTTCACAATGGCCATCAGATTATACAAGTAGTAGCGGCCCGCCCATATCAGCCGCGATATATCCGGTACGGCTTCCGCATCCGCACCGTTGACACCACTACCACTTTCTTCGCGGCCCATCATCCTCGCAGCCGCCTTCTGCTCCGCGATAACGAGACCCACGAGGTCGAATATAAGCGTCAACACCTAGCGTAGCTCGGGCTCGAGGTTAGTGAAGCCTTGGACCCAGCAGCACCACCAGCGGGCCTCGAGCATCACCTCGTCGCAGTACCGTTCTTCGCTGTCGTGCTCTAGCAGCGGCTCGAAGTACGCCCTGATGCGCTTCTCTTTCCCGGTCGGCTGCACCGCGGGCCAGCCCTGGAAGTCCGTGTACCGGAACATGTAGATCCCCTGCATCTTGCGGTGCCATTGGAGCGGCTGCACGTCCATGACCGCCGGGTTGTCGTAGGGTATGAACTCTTGGATGTGGCTCCGCTTGCGGTTGCGCTTGATCGGTACCTGGACGATGGTGCCGGGAGTAGGACGGCGAGGAGGGCGGAAGCTGGACTGCACCGGTTCTGGCGTCGGTGCGTCTTGCATGACGATGTCGCCTTCTTCGTCCACTATCTGCGTGCTGTGCTCGCTGGATTCGGAGTACTACTCGTTGGAGCTCGGGGCATCCCGGCTGCTGCTAGTATAGTGACGACGAGCACGCTTAGTTCTGCTATCATATGTCTGATCGTTATTGAAAACCCGCCCGTTGAGTTCGTTGAGTGTTGCTTTCAAGGCAGATAGCAGGACTCCGCCGTAGGCATCTCCACTCCCAATATCATAACTGTCAGGATATCCACACCAGGGAGACGAGATCATAACCGTGTCGGTTTCGTTGCCCGGCCCTTCAAAGGCAGGGATATCACAGGCGGGATTTTTGGCGGCCTCTTTGGGGAACTTGAAGAAGAGCCATGCGCACTCGCCGCAGTACGGTTGCTGTAGACGGCGGTGGGACTTGGCCACGATGCAGTGATAGACGTGGTGGATGGTGCAGTAGTAGAACGTGGTGCCGGGGTTTGTATTCTTGTCGTGGTCGAGCTTAGTTCTCGACCCGTCCTTGCGGACGTGGTAGCACCCAGGCATGCGACATGCCATTTTCGTGCGTATGTGTATTGGGATAGCGAATGCGTATAAGTGAAAGAAGTTGGGAAGCCGATAACTACCTATTGTACATGTATGAGACCGACCCAAGTTATCGACTTGCCGACTTGGGAAGTTAGGTGGTAAAAGATATTATGGAAGGGTACCTGGGTTGTGGTATGTAAATTCAGATTGTATCTGTTTCAATTACGTTGACTTTTGTTAGGATGAGAAGGAACAAGCAAAGCCCCCTGTAATCTACGGGGAAGCTATGAAGAAGTCTCTACCTCTAAGCAGTTCTTACCAACGTATAAGACTTGCGGTTTACCTAGGTAGACCACTATATTCATTAAAGTCAAGACGTCATAGAAAGCAGCATCGCTTTCCTTGTAGTCGGGTTGAGTAGGTAGGTACAGTGCGGCCATACCCACGTGCTCTTGGTCTTCTTTTCCTCCTGCCCGACTTTGTGGAAGAAGGTTGCATCGCAATTAGGAGGGGTAGGCTAAGGTAGGTGTTTATGACTGGAGTTGATGATTGCACCACCTCAGGAGCCCCTGAAGCTCTTTCTATGCTTCCAAGTTGATAAACAGGCAGCGTGATGCTAGGTAGTTGTAATCGGTCCTTTCGAAATTTGCGACTCTGTCTATGGTCATCGGTGCTGAATAGTCTGGTCATCCATTTCATGTTCTGTGGGCCTTTTTGGGGGTGCCATTGTAAACATTGGTCGGAGAACACGTGGATACAGACAATGAGAATTATACACTTCACATGTGAACTACCTAGATGCACCATAAACTCCATTTCTCGAAATTAGCCTGGTACCCACGTACCTAGAATTGAATATTTTGTGGTTTTACGGCAAATCCGATTGATGCCAGCCCTACGTTGTGGGCAATGGCACTTGGAGGACCCCTTCCTTTCAATGCCGAATGGCAGAATGGCATTCCCCTGAATCTGACTAAGCAGCAGATCTCTTTGCGCTTCGCGGCTCGATTGGAAATCCGGAATAACGAGTCTGCGTCGCCTCTTAGGTCTAAGACGAGTAGACTTTCCTATCCTACGTCAGCATTCGGAACAAGATTTCGAGAAGAATTTCCTCGGAAAAAGAGGCTTGCCCGGTATCGCCGACTCTAGATCGAGGCCGGCCCATCCTCCACTTACACGGACTACGGCCGCAGTGACGTGTGGACATGTCCTCCTTCAAATCGAAAGATTGCGAGACTAGGGTTATCTATTAGACTTATGTAGTAAGATGCTTTTGACTGGGGAGTGAATGTTGTAGGCTGTGGGTTGTCATGTTGCACAAACAGTAACGCGGCCAATGATGCCGAATTCTAGATGTGTGCGTGAGAAGCTTGTTCGATCCCAAACCCGGACCATTGGAAAGTCAGGTACCGAAAGGAAGCGCCCGCGTGCTGTTGTGTAACGTCGGAACTTCCGAGCATAGAAACCCGAGCCAAGGTTGGATGCCGGAGCCTCAAAAGTAACTGCATGTACTTTCTCGACCGGCCTTATTAACCAGGTTGTATTGCCCATTGCCTTGCTGGGGACTCGGTCATCCCCGGGGGTGGTGTACCTGGTGTTACCCCTTCTGTGCCACCTGCATCTCCGTCTTTTAGGAAAAGCCACGCAGGGCCACGTAGGGGCTCGCTGGCAAAAGCACTGTGTTCATCAGGTGTAACCCCCCTTGAGCCTCACTCAAGCCTCGCAGGGCTGACAGGGGAGTGGGAAGCGAATGAGATTCGACCCTTTCGGGCCACTAACGTTTAAGATTGATAAATGCCGGCGAATCACGTAATAAGGAATTCACCCCGAGCCTACTCCGGTTTCCAACCTGGTACATCTGCAACGACTGTGATTCGCCGAATCCTTCCAAGTTCTCGAGTGTTAGTGTACGAGCTGAGTCACGAGGTGAAGAATGATCGCCATAGTGGACTTTTGTCTTCATTGGACCCCGTTGAAGGCTTAAACCTTCACGTGGTCTGGGTATTGACCGCTTCTACATGCTCTCTCCCCCATCTAACCCAGCCGATCTCATAATCTAGTCAGGACGCCCCCAGATCACCAGAGAAGGAAAAAAAGAGAATGAGATATCAAGTTTTATGCTCGCGACCCCCGAAGTAGACACCGACTTTTCAAGCCAAAGCGCCAATGACTATGAAATGACGTGTACTCCTAGAATTTCAACCCCCCACGAGTAATTTTCTTTTCCAAAGGACGCTAGGTCTTAGTAAATTCGATAGACTGTGCGGTGGCCAGGACAAGGCCGTGAGCAATGCATCGAGAGCGTCGAATTTGCAGAGAAGTGAAATGAATAATGAATGACTGCTGGCACGATTATCAAACCGTGCCTGAAACTTCAAAGTCAGTCAATATGCTTTCTTTTTCTCGGTATCATGACACAGGGAGTGGTGACTAACACGGAGATTTGTCCTAGGCAACGTATGTCCCGCAATATGGGCAGTCTCGTCCAGGCAAAACCCAGACTTCTTGGCCCTTCGACTGGCAGGTCGGGCAACGTTTTCCAGGAGCCTTGGGTGGTTCGTTAGAGACAAAGTTCTATTCTTGTGGATAGGCAGTGTCACATACAGTCCCAGACATATCAACCAGGGGATGAGCGTGGCTGGATGCCGGGCGAGAACAGTGGTTGACTTGAGGCTCCATGTGAGAGCAGTGGTGGCTATGGGAGCAAGTCATGGTGTATGTTTGAGTGTGTGTAGTACTAGGGAGTGGCGGCGTTGAAATGCAGAAGGAGGGAATTATCAAGGAGAGTGTGGATAGTTATGGAGGATCGTCAATAAGAAGAGCGACGAGACAATTGTGAATCAAAGATGGAGGGTATGTTTGACTACACCCGGAGTACTACGGCCGTACTTATATACTTTTCTGGTAGGTCAACCCCGAAACAAGGGCCGGCAGTATGTATCGCAGGGGCAGAACCAGAAAAAAAAAGAGGTCAATTCGAATGGCCACGTTTTGCTGCGTCGAGTGCGGCTGGCGCACTTAGTCCCTGCTTGGAAAATAAAAGTGACGAAGCATCTGATGGAGCTGTGTGTAGCCGACGAAGGAGCACGGAATCATGTTCGGAAGGCTCGCGGCAGAGGGGACCCCCTTTTGCTCTATTCGCCAAGGACACGGACTCTCTAGGGCAATGTAATAATATTCTAAGTCAAGTTCCTCGCAATATCCCGGCAAAAAGCACCATTATGGTGACTGAGCCCGATGCGAGGAGCCATGCTTCGATAGGAAGAGAGGCACGGTGATCTGGATTGGATTTTTTTTTGACAGGACACAACTCATTAAGGTGGGGTTTGATATCGATGGGATAGAACGTGGGACAAGCAGGCCGTGGACTGTCTTGGCACCTAAATGACCTTTGTTTCGTCACTGCGGATATGGCGTCAGAAGACTCGATTGGGCTGGTGTCAAAGAGGCAGATCGTGACTGTTAGTATGTGTATGTGTATGCGTGTGAGTCTATGTAGGCGTGAAGTGTGTGTGGGCCAAAAAGGTCTGGTCTGGACGTGGACGATACTTCAGGTCAGACAGGGCGAGTTGAAAAGCAAAAAAGAAAACAGGGATTGTCTGTACTGCCAACTACGGTTGTCATCGACCGGGTTGGCGGATACTCGGGCCCGTCGGGGGTTTTGTGAGATCGTGAGTGGGGAGAGACTTTCGAGCAGGGAGATATCTCGAAAGTGATTTTCTACGCAGAGAGCTACATGTACATGTAGGTTAGGTTAGGTTAAGGTAACTATGGGAAATTTAAATGGCATCCATGTATGTATTATCTAGATGTATGTATGCATGTATGTAATGGCGATGCGATCCGCGCATGTATGTAGGAGATATGCACGTATGTAGTACGCATGAGATATGCACGTATGTACGCATGGGTATGCATGTATTGTGCATACATACAATCGATGTGATGTGTAACTCTAATCCTCTTAGAGGGATGAAAATCTTCCCAGTATCCGGGTTTGCCAAGTTTGCTTGATCCAAGCGCTCGGATCCCCCCGCGTAAAAAAAAGACATAAAGTTGCATGAAAAATGCGAGAGATCAGATGCAGATACAGTAGTTGGAAATAAAAGAAGCAAAACAAAAAAAAAAAAAAAAAAGGGTAGAGAGGAGGGAACTCGGATATCGAATGGGTAAGCACTTATATGTAATTAAGTGGCGAATCCCCCTCAAAAGGGGGTTACTTTCTATATGTCTCTCCCTCCAAGCCAAGGGGTTCATGTTCCTTAAACCCTTAACCCTTAGGCGCACCTTGTGCAACCTAAGCCTGCGTCTCTCCGGCTTTTCGTCTAAGGTTAGTAGCTGTCTTGTCTCTCGATACCTCCTCCCCCCCTACTTCGTATTTTCGTACTGCTCGAATGCCCAACGTTCCATCGCTTTTTGAGTCGTTTTCACTAAAATAGGTAAGTTCTAATCGTTGGGCTCACGAGTCACCAATTCGTCAGTAAAACCATCAGCCGTTGAAACCCTGATTCGATCCATGCGCGTCACGACGCACGTTTTTCTCAACTCCCTGCCTCTCCTCGAATGCAAGAACTAGCGTAACATAATAGAGGCACACGCCGATTCGTTGGATAGACCCTGTCGCTCTGCCGTTGTCCCGCCGAAAGTATACGCGACCTTGTTGATGTTGAATTCTTTTGATATCTCACTACTACCTCTGCCGGGTCACTAAACAAGTCTAGAAGAGCATGTCGTTGCTTTGGGCCCCGTCCCACGGCCGAAATATGTTGCAACCAACCAAGTTTGCCTCGCAAAGAGGAGATAAATGACCCCTTTTTTTATTTTTTATTTCACTCATTTTATTTTACAAAACTCTTTCTCCTAAGGTAATTGGGCCTTGTGTGTCTCGGGACCGCATTCCTTTTGTGGAGATTCTAGTTGAGCTGTCTACCAGGCAGATCTCCTACGTGTTCGGCAAGAGGATACATACACTACAAGACCGTTCAGGTCGATATCTGATTGCGATATAACCCGAATGACGGGTTCGAATTCATTATGTTGTGGCTTTGTACAAGCATTAGGTTAGGTAAGAATCCCTTCCGTTGCCGAAAGGGGTAGTCGATAATAATGGTTGATCCTAGGCTATCTACCGCTACAGCTACACTACGTTCAACGAACGTCTGAACTTTATCCGCTCAGCGAGTCTCTCTGATTGAGCCACTGCCTAGTCTGATCGAACGATCTCTCTGCTGACCTATCTACACATCCTCATCTGACCAGGGACATCTATCATATGTCGCCGGAGTCTGCTCCTGCTAACGGCATCATCTCTTGGACTGGCATGCCTGTCACCTCGCGACCTCCTCACGGAATGCAGACTGGATTCGACAGCCCCACAAAGTAACCACATGAGCTGGCATACATGAAGCCTTTCCCGGTGGATACTAGTCTATTCAACCGAGCGAGTCCCGCGAATGGCTTCTGAAGGGGTAGTATCCTTGAGCCCGGCGTATCAATCTGTACTGTTACTCACCCATTGGCCCTTCTCTAACCAGCCCACCGAGTCGCGATTTTTCTTACTCCTCAGATCGTCCGCTTGGCCGGCGATCCACCCATTTTCCTATTTTCTAGATTACTCAGGGAAGGTATCGAGCAGGACAAGACGGTGCATAGGCCTAACTAGATTGGTTATCAACTAGGGCCGCGCCTAGAGAGGACGCATTCGGCTAGATGAGGCCGCCCAGTCGCAAAAAGATCGACAATTCGGGCTGGAGCTGATTTAGGGGCTAGGAGCTGTAAGGCTTCATCGGTTTATACCAAAAATCGTATCCACAACGTCGCCTTGCGGCGGCATCAGCGTAATTCAGAGTGAATATGATCGAAACGAGTAATGGGTGCAAGAACCAGGGTTTTACGTCGTCAAGCGTGAACTAGCTGTAAAATTGACCTAAAGCGCCTCGTTCGAGAACCGCGAAACAAAATGTCCGTATTCAACTATCGACACCTTCATGAACAGTAGGTAGGTAGTTTCGACATGCTGCATACCTAAGCCGACCCGTTATTCAACATTCGGAATTTATGCTAGCGGGGGGTCCTTGCAGGTTTCATCGTGCCGGATGTGTCTTTAACCCGGTATTGTACATTGTCAGGTTCGCTGTCAAAAAAAAAATGACAGGTCACAAGAGAGGTATTGCTCCCCTAGGTAGCCTCCCCTAGCCTGCTGTAGCTAGGCTTTACAAGCAATTAATCGTACAATTCGGCTATCGCGATATTCAAAATGGCATGCAGCAAGTCTTGCGGATCCCCCAGGTCCCTTGTCCTACAAGGGCAAGACGAAGGTCATTGGACCTCGAAGACGTGCATCGACGACATAGTCGGGGCTCAACTCGAGTCCAGAAAGACCTGTCACCTTTGATAGCTCATAAGGCCTAGTAGCTAGTCGTCGATCGACAGGGAATAAAAATTAGGTTAGTAAACAAAGCTGCACTTCTAACAATCCACGCTATCCACGCCATCATCCGTCCACCCTCAACCCGCAAGGTATTCGTCCGATTCGGGCTTCGTTTTGTCAATTCTCACGCGCAGCCGAGCCACGCATCCTCCGGCAATGCGCAGGTTTGAATACCTGCTAGCTCGCGCCGGCTGCCGAACGTGTTCACATTACATAGCAAAGGTGAAGAAAAGAAAACGAATTGCCTATCTATCGAAGACAGCCGGTCAAGACTAAGCGCAACAGGGTAATTTGAGGGCGCAATGTGCATCCTTGAAGACGCCACTTGATCTGTTCACAGTCCGTGGGTTTGGGCCCTATCCCTGTTTCCATTACAAAAGGTTCGGCGACACCAAGGTAACTTGCAGGACTACGGCGTACGGTACCATTACGCTGGGACGAATGAGAAGACGAACGCATTCCTAGTCTCGACCGTGAAGCCCCACCACCGACCTCGAGATAACGGCTGCTATCTCATAAAATCGCATCCTCGAGGAGGGGATCTCGGCCATGATAGACCGTCTTTGCAGTAGAGGCTTGAAAAAGACCCCCAGCCCGATGCCCATCGATCATTGCCATATCCGAGGACGTCACTACTCGTTTCGTATACATTAGCGAGACAATGAGCTGCATGTGGCCTACCAGCCTTTGAAGCATGTGGCATCAATCCCTAAAAGGTAGTTTGCACCCAGCCCCCAAATGCCTATTCAGCCTTCGGCTCTCAGATCCCGAGTCCAAATGACGATGATGTCTAGCCATGATGCTACCGTTCGTTAGCTCTGTCGAGTCGGCTACAGCCTAGCCCATAATTCGACCGTCTCCTAATGAAACCCTAACTAGCGAACCACGATGATGAAGTCATTGGATACCCCTAATGCGAAGGTTATTTCATCCCAGCTTTGGCGCCGTAGCCATTGGTGCGCTATCTGCATGGGGCATGTCACCGGTTGCGGCATGTGTCAGAGAACGACACCCTACCTCATTAGACCGGTATGGATGTGCTGTCAAACGGCAAGCAACCTAGGCTTGGTTGCACAGCAGAGAAAAAGGCGTTAAGCTTCTATGCCTGAACGGAGAGTGGCATACGATACGACACACGGTAGCACAGCCCCCCGGTTCGTTATTGACAGCAGCAGCAGAATTTCATCACCCGTCTCCAGCCAACATGGGGAATTGTCATGAACCAATTCATCGCAGCAATTACCGACCAACACGAGGTAAGTTCGTACACGGACGTATGGGTAGGTCCGAGTACTTTTGCAACACTGCCGACCTACCGCCAACCATGACGGTACCAACCTTGCCAGATACATGTAGCAAGTCTTCGTTGATGCCTCTCACGATATCTCGGTTACTATACGCCAAGGCCTCCCGTTTGAGTGAAATATAAGGTCGCTATGACATGAGGCGCCGGCCAGTGCGCTGCTGACAAGTTCAAAAGCAACGTCCCTGCTGGGGGATCAACTCCCTCCACGACAGGAACGAATACCACACCGACCCCTTCTCCCCTCTGCCGAAGTAGGCGGCAAAAATAAATAAACAATTACTTAAATGTGGCTACATATCAGCTACTGACTGCTATGAGGACATGTCTACCCAGTAGCAATGTAAAAGCAATTAACCTTAAGGCTGGACATCCCACCTTTCCTGCTCGGCTATTCGGTTGCAGTAGCAGTTGATCTACCTTGGGAAATCTTTGGAGTTCCCCTGGTTTCTAGAAAGAGAGCCTGATATATAATAAGACGCACTTATTGGTTACACCAGGGCAGCTGACTGGCTAGTTCACGAGACAACTGACGTTTTCGCTCTGCCCAGATCCTCTTAGATCTCACATCGTAACGTTGCTGCATCAGCCAACGCAAACTTGAACTCGCTATAAGCCAGGGGCAGTGATAATCCACACGTTTAGTGACAGGGGGAATTAGGTTGGACCAATCACGTACGGCAAACACACAGGAACGGAATGCAATATGATGATATTTGAAGATCCAACAAGCAGAGACCTCGACTTAAGGTTATGAAGAGCTTTATACTATAATTGCATACCTCTCTATGCTACAGAATTCATATACCGAGGTAATTCAAAGGTTGGACTTGCCAAATGCAAACGACAAGAATTAAAGGAGGCTGGCTAGGAGCTAGGAGCTAAGAGCTTCCTTAGGGTCTCAAACTCCATATTACTTGCACCGGAGTTGATATACAATGGCGAGAAATGATAAGAAAGCAAGACGGAAGAAAGAAGGAAAGAAAAGAAAAAAGGGAAAGAAATTGCATCTTCGAGTTCCATCTTGGTCATACGCATTCGCAACAGGAAAGCCCACCGCTTAACGCCTCGCTCTCTCACCGAAAAAAAGGCGGCTCGGTGCATATTAGGGGTCCTCCTTGTAATCCGATGCACGAGCCATAATCTTTGTGCACAATTTACACCACGAACAAGCCTGGTTCAAGGCTGCTACTGTTTGTAGACCGCCTGGCCCCTGGAAATGGATCTACGATAAAACTACCCAGGTGGTCTCGATGGTAGAATGACAGAATGACTATGGAACCATGTCTCATCAAAGACCGTTTGTCTGTCTCTACCAACGACGCTAGGACGAGCCGCATGACAGATCGCCATGTTGCGGTCCAAACTCGCCTCTCAACTTAAGACTCCCGGGCGAAGCATTGGGGGAAGACGACCAAGTTGAAGGGATCAGGGAAGATGGAGAAGGAAGATTACTCATCTTACTGACACGTGTATAACTCTTGACACCGCCGTCCATCGCGAGAGCTCACGGATAGATCCGTCTCCTTGACGTTTTTGTCTTGGTCCCTTACGTGGGAGGCAAGCTAAGATCTAGATTCATTGTGGACATGACAGGTGAGATATGACAACGTACCTACCTAGAGACGGTCAAGCAGGTATGGATGTAAGACAGCGGACCAACTGTCATATTTGACTCTTACACGTGTTCTCTGCTCTCGAGCTTAGCTCGTGGACTATCCAGTTTGCCAGCTTATGTGCGGGACAATAGAGATAGCTTGATGAGCCGCATGTGTCTAAGTCAGGTCGCCCCGGGTTAGGTGGCTTACTCCGCGGCCCCAGCTTTTGGATACGCATATCGGTGGCAGGTTAGACTAGGTGTTTGGATGTTCATGTTTGACTTGACGTACGATATAGACTCCTCGCCAAATGTAAATAAACCAAGTTTGAGCATATCCTCTCTACTTAGGTAGATATCTGCATTATCCATAACGTAAACATAAGGTAATAGAGTGCGTAATATCCCCTACATGATGTTCCAGGATAGACAAGAACTCGCTAGCGCCGTCACTCGAGGCTCTTCGACGTCGGAAGCCTTACCTTGAACTAAGTGGTTGGTAATCAGCCGGTTTGAACTGTTGTTACTAGATAGCCAATAGAAGCCGCAGATGTGACGATCACCACCATCCTTAGCCTATCCTCACCTTCGCTGTAGGGAAAGGGATGGCACGGACTACCGCCAGGCATGTCCAGGCATGTCCAGGCCTGCCTGAGTAGTTCGTCCCGGGTTTATCCCTGTTCCGCCCCCTTTCCTCCCCGTCATTCCACCGGGCCGTTCCCGCCCCTCCTTCATATCCTTCTTGGCAACTTGAGGCGAAGACTGCATACCTCGAAGTGTAGTCTGCTAAGAAGGTAGGTCAGACCGAAAAGTGACTGGTCTCTTTAGACTAGAGAAAATCGTCAAATCGTATCATTACATAGGTACTTAGCTGATTTGACATTACTATTATTAAGTCCATCATCTGACTAAAAGTCGAATGATGTAGTCGGGGGGTGGGGGAAAGCTGAGGTGTCAATATGCACAAACAGGTTCAACAGGTATTAAACAGCTCTAAATGCAAGTCCGCCTTACTCTACACGCGTGACGTAGTAGCCGCATATGCTTGGAAGAGGCTCTGTGATCTTGTCTATCTACCATGCTGATCCAACCACCGTATCAATGCAGCATGCGCATCCTCCTTATCGCTTCCCCTCGCTTCACAAGAGCCAAAGCTAACGAACGCATAGCATCATATTGGGTTAAGTGGATGGTCGACCCAACGAACGCGCGCACATGAAACCAATAAGTGAACATCGATTGGTGTTCCGGGTATCCCTATCATGCAATTAAAAAAAAAGTCCAAGAAGAAAATAAAAAGTAAATCAAACGTTGCCGATGCTTGCTCCCAGCAGAAAGAAAACAGCGAACCCTTGCGACTGTCTGCCACACATTAAAAGAAAATCCCATCTGATAAGTCTCTGTTCCTTTTCCCAGTAGGTAGTACTCGGACAACATCTGCTGTGCGCCTCGTAGACCTTAGTTGCCGTTACACCCGAGAGAAAGATAAAATTCGCCGATCGAAATAATTGTGACAACGCCAAACCTGTGTTTTTCCCAACACAATCTACCAAAAGATTTTCGCCGGTTGCCCGTTTCCCCCTGTCTTAATTGTATTGGATGATGGATACGACGGCAAGATGAGTGGCTTCAGAATCGAAAACGGGGGAAGGCTGGGATAGGTCGGGGTAGAAAATGATAAAGACGAGTGGCTTTTGACACATGCGGTCACACCTGACCGCTCGCCGTGGAATGCCACTCGTATACGACATAGATGATGCTGATAACGATAGCCACATTTTCTATCGCCTCCGATTCCGCTCGTTATGAAACTCTGTCATTGAACGTTTTTATCCACGCGGACGAGGAGCTCGCCTTGTGTCTCGTTTCCGTTGATGTCTAAAAGCCTGATAAAACGGTAACCCGTTGCCAGTCGGTCAAGACGGATACATGCCCAGCCGATGTCGCGGGACATGAGCCGCGATGCTTCGTCTTCGACCTTGAACCTGGATGAGAAGTATTTGTAAGCTAGGTTTCTCAGACAAATCGGGATCTTCAGGAACGCCCATGATATTAGAGGCCAGAAAACAACTCATGTGCTACACAACTGGCAAATAAGATGGAAAGATATGTAGCCCGCAAACATGAGCTGTCAGAATGAGAAAATAGTGCCGGAGAACGTGTCCACTCTGAGCTCGTCCCGTTCCCGCTAAGAGCCACGAATGTTGCCGGCAGACTGTCATATATCATATCCTTATTTCCGTCGCTGGACGGGTTGTCGCACATGCAGGTTCAGCCGCCGGCTTCTCTCCAAGCTCGAAACACGTGCCCCATTGGCCATGTACACCAGTATGGGGATCCGACCGTACGGATCCGGACATGTGAGCACCCGGCGGAAAGCCGTAGCGAGGGGAATTTGAAGTAGGAATGTGGCGGAAAGAAAACATTTTGAAATTTTCTTACCTGACGAAGCTGAGCTGCTCAATGACCTTCTGGACACCCAAGAATTCGAGAACATGTTTGGCGTTAGGGGGATTGCTGAAATCTGGGTGATCCGTTTTCCCAACATCTGTTTCCTGTTTGTAGTCATATTCGCGTTCAATGAGACCTCCAAACCACCTTTCCGCCTTTTCAACGTGCAATTCGCACTCCACTTTGGGTCGCAATAATCTTGAATTATTGCTATTGGCACCCCCAGGCAACGGAATATGCTGACCTGCGAGCACAGTGATGACCAAGTTGAGTGTTTGGTGAGGAATACGTTCTGGGGCCGTCGACGCATCTTCGCTACGAAAGCCCGGCGGTTTGAGGACCCAGCCATGCTCCCCCGAAAACATGGCTTCGTTGAGCATCATACCCTTGTCCCAGGATTGCCAGTTCATAGCCGCCATTTGCACACCCTTTCGCCAGAGATGCGAAGGATCGAGGTTTGACGAGTCAAAGCGACTACTCTTCGGATATGCGCGCATGAAGAAATGACGATTGTGGGAGAATAGATCGTAATGCTTAGAAGTGATAAGTTCTAATAACTTGCTCTCATTTATCGAGAAGATATGTGAAGGGATTTTAGCTGCTGGCGACTCGAAATTCGTGAAATGCTCGCTGTGGGTGTAGATGGCAAGAGCGCTCAGGGCTTCACATATGGGCACCTTGGGCTTCTTGACGCCATTTGCAAGGGGTCTATCATCTTCTGATCCAGATGCATCATCATCGATTGTTGTGTTGGGAGACAAGGTGGACATGGTTCCTGTATTATCGAAGTATGGTGAGGCCCTCTTGACCTTGACAAGTATCTTGTTGAGCAGTTCCTCTAGCTTTGGCATTCGGCCATTGGGGCAGGCATCATGGGGCTTGTCGATCAGCAATCCTGCCCATTCTTCCTTCATGATCTGCACCATGGCTTCTTGTTGCTCTTGATCGGCATGAACTTCTAAGCTAACAATGATGGGTAGACTAGTGGTCTCGAAAGCAACTTCGCGAATAGCTTTGCAAACCTCGCGAAACCCGACAGGTGCGGTGAGAGTGTAGCCGTGCATCACGATCGGCTCATCCGGGGGTAGTGATGGCCGGGATCTCAAGGACGAACGTTCCGTATCGAATTGGTTGGTGAGGGAAGCCGGGTCGAGGGCGGCACCGAACTCACGACCATACGCCGGCGGGCACAGCTCAGACTTGCTACATCTTGGGCTGTGGCTGTGAATCTTCTCGACGCCCAATCTATGCCGTGTTTTTTCTATCTTCTCTTCTACCGCCTCCTTAATATGAGCTGCGGCAGTATGTAGACTTCCCCCCGAGAGGTGACGGGTATGCTCGAATCTCGAGCCTGACTTCGTTGACTGCTCTCTCGGACGGTCCGGGGTTGAAGTTTGCGATAATCCATCCCATACATCTATCTCCACACATCTGCATCCCCTTTTGAGGACGCGTCTGTAGGCTTCTGCTGTGCTTCGGCCCGACAATTGGTTGCCAGATAGATACGTGTTGTGGCTGCTACTAATGAAATAGTTGCTTATAGGTTTGGAGAGATCCTTCTGTTCTAAGGCGGCGGGCCTTTCTGCCTTGAGTCCGAACTGAAACCACCACACCTCGAGGAATTGCTCGAATCTGTAATTCTCTTCGGTCAACAATGGGGCCTTCTCACCCTGTGCAACCTCGAGGAAGTTCGCGAAAGCATTGCGGGATAGGGTAGGATCTCCTCGACGCAACGAATCGTAGACTTTGCGCAGATGTCGCTGGATAGCAGCACTAAGGTAAACCGCCTTTCCATTCTGGAAGTGCACAGCAGTTGGTGTGACGAATGTAGCTAGGGCAATTGCTCGTTTAAGGGCCCTGATGGAATTGGTACCGAGTTCGGGGTTTATAGTGAGACGACGCCGGAGTGTCGTCGCTCTAGTCGGCGTCGCGTCGGTCGGTCGCCGCCGCATCTGTTATGCATCTATCAGCACTGTTTGCAAGTTTACTGTAATATGTTGAAAAAGAGTAGCTGTCCTTCTCGCTACATTGTAACGCCGTTCTGAGTTATTCTTCTGCTGACTTACACTTAAACACATCTGGCCAGCGACGTTGAATTGGTCAAGTCCTTCTTCGTGACGTTCTACTGGTTAAGTTGTGCCCCGATCGAGCAAAAAAGGGGGTCGTTGAAGACCATTAGGATGGAGGGGTTGCTGCGCGTTATGTACGGCCCCAAGGGAGCAATTATCGGTTCCAGTAGATGGATGGGAAGATCAACGCGTAGATCTATGACGATGGGCTTGAGAATTGAGTACCATAGGTTGTGGATAAGTGACCAAGAAGATAGACAAGTGACTCTAGCAAATCCAAAGACGAAAAACAAATCTATGCGTACCTAAGGTAGGTAAAACGGACAAGGAGCTGTTGCGATGCGAAATGAAGAGAAATGCCAAAAGAATCCCAGCCAGGTCAGATTCAGGTTACTCTTCAGCTATGGGGCAGATGCAGCCTCATCCCAGCACTTCCAGAAGCTGACCTGCTACTGGCAGAGGCTAGAACAGGACCAATGGGACCCGTCTCAGGCGAGCCGATCCCTGGTCTTAACGCTACCACTCGTAGGGCTGTACCGTCCGACCGGGCCCTGCGTGTCTTGGTTGCCCACCACCAAGAAACGTTGGTAATAGAGGACTCGTGATAGAGGATCCAGCAAGTCCGAATACTGGAATATCAGAGACAAAGATCTAGGAGGAAGAAAAGATCCAAAATGAGAGAAAGAATAAATCAGATAAGCGACTTAAAGAGCCCAGACCGCTACTGTCGACCATGGTTAAGTCAGCCGTGCCGTAGTCCATCCATCAATCTTTGGGGGCGGAGTCTTGATCCAGCACACAGAGCACATTACATATCCAATTGGCCCCCAATTTTGATGACAGACAGCTGGAGGTGGCAGAGTGGGCAGGATGCAAGTCAAGGGGTAGTCAACGGTCCAGTAGACGATCTTCTCCACTCGTCAGAACAAAGTCCATTGGTTTGTTTCCATCTTCGAGGGCAGCTGAAAACCCCAATACAACTTCAGCCAGCAGCATGCATTTAGTATTTGAGCACCCTGCTTACCTAGGTACCTAGGGCACTGAATGAAACAGTTTTCAGGTGAAAAATTTTAAGCAAAAGAGCCGCACTCGAAAGTGTTCAAGTCAATGCGAGTCAAATCGCGAATAGATCGACATGAACTTCCAGGTTGGATTGGATGGACAAGGCGATGGAATGGGATGACTTCTGCCGGGCAGGGTTTGTTATTGGTGGCTGCGCCTCATGCAATGTCTGATCGAGGTCCAATTGATGTTGAAGGCAGACTCGAAGTCAGGGTCCATGGATGACAATGAGGCATTGCCAATTGGAGTGCGCGGTGCTTGCAGATGAAAGTTGCATCGCCAACTCACGTCCTGTCAGGTACAATGCTGGAAAACAGTTATCTAATATGTAGCATGCTAACACGCACGTGAAGTCGGAGAACTTGGACCGAATCAACACAAGGCTGCCGACCGAAAAACGACGTCACCATTGAATTGATTAATTCAGAAGAGAAAAAAAAAGATGAACCCCAACTTCACAGCCACCACTATAAGCAACCCAATTTGCCTTGGGTATCATCTTTGGTCAACCTTTCTCAAGGCTCTCGAGGGCTGTGCTAGTAAATCAATTATCATCACCACCCAATACACCCTATTGATAGTAAATCTTGTCCTCCGAGGAGCTACTTTAGTTGCACGAGGAAAAGGGCGAAATCTCATACAAGACTGATCATGTCGCACAAGACTCGTAAAGATTACGAAGCCGAGGTGAAATCCTGGGGGTTTCCCCATGTCTTTACTTGGACCGATGGCCCGTATGTCATGTCTCACGCCATATACATATCATATATCAGGGGAAATGCGAGTTAGGCTGACGGCGCATGTTACTTACCTACCTATGCAGCAATGCCCACTACAGGCCGCATTCTCACGCCGGCTTGACAACGCACCTCATCCTCAACGGCCAGTTGACCATCACATACCCGAAAGACCCCAATCCTGAGAAGAAGACCTACACAGTCGGCGACCGTATCGATGTTGATGCCGGCCGCGTCCACGAGGTCTGGATAGGTAGTGAGGGATGCACTTACGTCATTGGCGAATGAGACTCAAATGAGGAGGCGCTTCTCCATAGTCATAGCGTGGAATGAAGGTACTAAGATGAGACGTACACATCACAGTTTAACAGTATCAGCCGAGTCTTTGACAAGATCAAATGCTTCTGAGGCGACAGGCACACGGAATAGCAATAGCAACAACAAGCTAATCTGGCGCATCTAAATAGCGAAGCCAATATTAATTCAAGTGCAATTAGGTTTTCAATAGTGAGTTCACTCAACTGTCTAACGCCGTTCTTCTAGCAATGCCTTTTGAATTGGCTTCAACGGTTATCACTTGCAGCAAAGCACCCCGAAAGCACCCCGAAACCAGGCGATGCAGCTCCGGAGCATCCTAAAAAGGCGGCAAAATGTACTTGGCCTGTAAAACCCGAAGTCTCCGGTGCTTAGTCCGATACGTCCGATACATATATATGAATTTCGGAACCCTCGATATGAAACATCGATGTGAAGGGAAAATTGGAATATGCAAAGGTACTTGTTGCTGCAATCAATCCAAACTCGCTTTACGATCTCACGTTCATAGTATTGTCAAGTAGTAATAATGGAGCGCTATAGATTAGCAAAGAGGTATTCTCAGTCCCGGGCTTATGTACATCATGTTTCCTTATACGATACTGCATGTACACAATACAGACCAATGAATAAGCATATACCTGAAAACACGCCTCTACATTTTCATTTTCATTTTCATTATGATGCTTATGATGAAGCACCCAATCACCACTTGTATCCGTGTCTAAGCCGTGGAAATGGAGTTTCCGGTAGCCCCAATATAGGACACTTTGCCCATTAACCAACCGAAAGATATTCGGACATGCTCCTCTGCTATGTTCAATTTAATTCAAAATTCAAAATCAAATTGATAATATCCCTTGACCAACAAGGATATAAGTAATTCCATCTTAGGAGTATTGGAACAATGAGACGTCACTAAGTATGTATGAAAAGATGAGATAAATAAGATCGAGAACATACATGTACTTGTCGTGTTTGAGTCTGTCTTATTCATAATCCGGATTCGTCACTTTGAAGATAAAAGGGTTGATGTATGTAGACGCCTCCCTAGATAAACTTGAGACACGGGGGTTTGTTCCGCGATGACGATATCTGGCGGATCGGATCGTTCCTTCGTTCACTAAGCATTTCCGGCTTTGAATATTAAGCTCTAAATCGAATAGACGATCCCCATGTGGATAAGACACACTGTAGACGCTGAACACAGTAGTTTCGAGCTACATAAGCTTTGAACTAACAACGGAGGTGGTGTCAAAGAAGACGTTCGATACCGGAACAGTCAATCTCACAAAGGGCTTATCATCACAATGGCGTGTAAATCAAAGTTCAAGACGTTTGCTGACTGGCTGCTTGCAAAGACGTAGTGTAACCTCGATCTTGTGGAGGGGGCTACCACAACATTACCGTAAGCTGACGAATCCTTAATAACTCAAGCCTCACGGCTTGCAACTACCGCGGGGTAAGGGTTCGGTTCTAGCACTGAGAGGTTGGAAACTACTGTTCTAGACTTCCGAGAACCATCGATTGCCCAGAGATATGAGATGTCATCGTCCCATGGTGGCGGTCTTTAGATCGTATTTAGGTAGCTTCGAAGTTATCGTCTTGCATTGATTGTCATTGTCGGTGAACCGAGCCCCAATACCACGGAAAAAAATCCCACGAGTCAAGCCTACACGTGTATATAATCCCCATATTTTGATTGTAGCTTCATTCTCTCGTGAGAAGCATCAGCTCAGCCGCCAACGAACCAACAGACTTTGTGGTTGGATCAACCTGCAGCCTTTCCCCGCATACATCGCTGCAATCCAGTTTGTTTGCTAACTCAAAATTAATATACTCTATCAGCCGCATGGTAGTTCCGTGGGGTTGCTTGCGTAAGACTCTGCATGGGGTATGCAGTGGCACAATGATAGGAACGAATTATCGTGAGTGAGGATGGAGAGGCACGTTGCAGTCTAATGGAACTTGAATGTCTTAGTGGCGGGATGATCAGCGATCTGCATCAAGGGTTTCTTCAAAGCTAAAATCGTGCTCTCTGCTTATTGCCAATAGTGTCAAAAGTAGTCTAAGAATAACTGTTGCCCTTTGGATGGATATGCATGTACCAAGGGCTGGATGATCTTCTCACCGTCGACGTCGGAGTTGGGACAATGTGCCGGCATTTGGGTTAAAAGCCGCTTGACCGCTTTCAAATACAGTAGATATCAGAGACAAGTACTTGTAGTTAGCGTGGTATGTGTTGTTCTTGCGTTACCTCTAGCAAACGACGGCTGCACGGATGAAACAACTGGTGGCCACGAGCAGGCGGTGACAAGAATTTCCTATCACTCAGCAGCCCGCATATGTAGGTATGTAACTCGTCGGCGGGTGAGGAGGTTTTGGGGGCTCATCACCGAATCAGTGCTTCACGATATCTAGGAACCCTGGATAGGATCAAGTGGGGTTGGATTGCGATTACGACTTTGCGGAGATTCCCCCTTCCACAGCTCATTCGCTGGGTAAACCTTGGCTATAGAGCTGATTAGTCGAGAAGCATATGTATGTTCAAATCTAGATTTCTTCGGCTGAGACAAACACCACCGAACAAGTTCTGTAAACGCGCGGCGCGTTAAACATGAAATTGCTATGCAGATAGGGACTCTCTAGCAAGTGAGGACCCCGATGGCATCAGTGGCTTGGAAGGGTGTGGGGTGGGGAGCCATAGGTACCTACTGGAAAGAGGAGGTGTTCGTTTTCATCGAGAAATTGGTTGGACTAGACCGTCGAGATATTGAAACTTGAAGGCGTTGGCTTCAAAACAGACAGAAAAGCGAGCAGGGCAGGACCGGAGTAGTTGGAGCGGTAATCCCTGAGGCCAGGCATACCCCCTGTAACATGAAGAGTCCCCCGGTTTTGTGGCTGGTCTTGGTTGTGTTCAGCAGTTGTGTTATCGGAGCTTGGAATTGCTCTATGAACGTGAGACTTAATAACACCACAAAAACCTTCTCTACCTTGAATCATGGACGTTAGACATTATAATACGACATTATGTACGGAATCTACCTGGATGAGCCTCAAGCTAACTTGGGGACGCGTATGTTTGTGACGAGAGTATGACGGGATAGTGCATTTGAAGCTGGAGATAGTTTGTCAATCGACCGTATAAGCCGAGCTTTCGTACTATTGTAAATGTAAGTATTACATGATTTCGAAGTCGTGTACTTCATTCAGCCCGATCTGTTAAAGTTTATAATTCGGAATCAACGGCACCTGCATATCTATTTCCTCAAGCCATAGGTGGCCATGGGGCTGGTGAAGGACGTTCCGAATCCAGCACCAATGATCTGGTAGAAAACCCAAATTCGAACTTTGCCGCAGAAGATTCCTTTCTCTTAATGCGTTGCGATACTCGTTGCCTCCTGTATAGACAAGGATAAGCTTACACGTACAGCACGTAGTATCTACGTAGCATTTTCGGATCGAATAACTTGATTTTGAGTTTATTGCAATATCAGACCGTCTGGTAGCCTCATCGGACTAGCTCGAGCCTGGATGTCTGGATGTCAAAAGTTCCGAAATCATTTCGTCTAGTTTGTTCTAGGGCTATTGTCCGTTCTCCCTTGCAATACCGAAGAAGATTAGAAGATTAGAAAATGAGAAGACTGCAGGTCTAGTTTGTCCAGGTTAGGTTTATTCCGGTCTTTGCAATCTTTTGGTGGAGGAATGGATATTGCAGGGGTAAGAAGATCAGACAGGCACAGGAACAGCTGGTGGGGCAGTTGGGGCTAATAATGTGGCCTTGCAGAGAGCGGAGAGGTACAATTACTTCTTAGACGCCTGCTAATTCCGTACAATAAATGTACTTGGTTCTTATCTCGCTTAGCAAATCTACGATGCTCATTTCCGCTACAAGTTCCAGGTTAGCATGGGAAAGTCGGGCGTCTCAGCTGCCGCGCAGAAGTAACGTGCAAGTCTCGTCTTATTTCTCCAGATCTCGATGTCCCATATATTTCATTCAAGATCAGGACCAATTCAGGTTTCTGCTGCGTCAAGAAGTTCAAGACCCGCAGTTCAGCCCACGAGCTATTGGTTTCCCAATAATGGATCGTGGTTCTCTCACCTCCAGTCCTATTTACTCCACCGTTCGTACATGTATATGTGTGCGTGTGTATATGTATATGTAGGTGTACACAACCGCCACGATAGCTCGATAGTAGCTTGCGTACATGTTTTTCTCTTATTCTTTGTCTGCCATTCTTGTTTTGAACCGCCCCTACATGATATATGTGGTCATGGATGCAGATCTCTCCAATAAAGATACATGCGAATAAAGCAGGGCCTTGGGTCATGCTTGCCGCATTCGTTTTATCTTTTATCTAATAAGTGTGTGAAGTAGGTAAGTTTTCGGCCAGTTAACCCCCCTCGTCTCTTTTTTTCCAGGTATGTACATGTATGGACGGTACATGCCACATACGGACCGAGATAGACAAGCTGGGGTGTATTAGCCATCGTCCTATTAGTTCACCCCATCCCGCACCTCCCCCAACCTCCAACCTCTAAAGCTCATGCTATCCGCACATGTAGTCTTGGGATCCCGGGGCATAATTCATGCTGCTTTATCATTACCTGAACAGCCTCAAACCTTCTTTTGTGGAATGCTCACTGGCTCTCAACCCTCAACTAAGTTGAGCTACCTTCCACTCGTTTATATGAAATGCCGTATAGCGTAGCTCATTAATTGCTAACCTCACGCTTTCGTTGAAGCAACCCGGCATGGAACGATCAATGCTCGCATAATAATAGTGTCGTGCCGATTTTTCGGCTTTACCCTCACCTAATATCATGGGGAATTCGCTTTCCACTGAGGCTCCATGGAGGGGTCAGCGGACAAGTCAGAAGCTGTCCAAACCCAAGACGGGCAACCCTACGGCAGCTGGCCTGTTGAGCTCCAATGGCGTCTTTAACCCGGGACGCCCTTCTCCGACAGCGAGGCGTCTCTCTCTTCCCCATGCTCCCTCACCAGCACCCCGGCCGGATTTCATTGAGACAGACCCAGCAAGCGTGTTGGGTGACAAGAAGGATTCGGGGTCAGGAAATCGCTTCTCGAGGCGGCTTTTCCGTTCTAACACTTCCAAGGAACTTCCTAGGCACCGTCAAAGAAGTAGCAGCATCGAGGTATCAGATTCTCAGCAAGTGCGTTGGTCGAGCAGAGCAAATTCGCTGAGGAATGGAACTGAGGAATTCAATTACAGCCAAGGTCCTCCTGCAGGGTAAGCTTATTACTCAGATATAACTTCACAAGGCTATGAGCTAATATATCACTATTAGGAGTATGTCGATGAACGGATCGCGAACCTCGTTTAACTATGACCCTAGCTCGTATGCTGCTAAACGATTATTGAACCTCGCCGAAGAAACGTCTCACGAAGACAACTCTGTGATTTCGGAGAACCCCGTCTACATATCTGAAGCAATGCGGGAGAATTCTAGGGCCCGGCGACCGTCGATCCCCGAGACAACTTCTTCATCGATAACTAGAGCAAATTCTGAGATATCTCTATATACTCCAATGCGAAGGAGATCTCTGCTGACTCCAGGCATTGCTACTCGTGAAGTGCGAACAGACCCTAGTTCCTCAAGGGGAAGAACGAGGTATAGCCTTCCCTCTACTCCTGCGCGTCGAGAATCTATAGATTCGACGGGTGTTGGGGCAATCGGCTTTCCCCGTCCTATGACTAGTTCAGACCCTATACCTCGTGCCCTTACTCCCAGCGAAGCGGACTACAAACAAACAGGTGCTTTTAAGCTCGGTACACTTCGAATCACAAATGGCAGCCCGACGCGAAGCCCTGCGCGGAGCCCTACGCACAAGCCTAGTGATGGTATTCAAGATAAGAGCAGTGACAAGTATCCGGTAGATGAGCCGACAGGAGATTATTTTGGAACGACCCAATTGGCTCCGACTAGCAGCTTCAACGCCGAATCTTCTAGTCTGACCGTGCATCAAACCGAGGTTCAGAAGTCCGAGAATTATTTGAGTCCAACTGGAGATCTCTCTCCGGAAGTGGTAGTGCCTGGATATTATTCTCAGCCTCAAATATCTTCTCAGCTCTTGCCTGAGTATCGGCTTAGCCCATCACCTCTTGTCGAAGGGAAATTGACGATACCCCAAATACAAGTAACTAGCAAGCATACAGCCGCAGAAGACATGTTGTTTGAGGACGAGCAGAATGAGTATTCGTCAGTCGAAGTTTTAGATGTGCGAGTCGATACGAATGCGAAATCTTTACCCCCTCGTCCGAAGCTGACATCGGAAGGGAGAGATTCGAAAGAAATCAGCAGGTCGGATAGTGGAGTTGTTGCTAGTCCAGCATCGGAATACTCGCACGCACCTTTATCGAAGGCTGATTCGGGTTACAGTTCTAGCGTGTCACTTCGCTCGTTCTCATCAAGACCGCCTGTTCCAGAAAAGGACCGTACTTCGGATATTGAAGTCGAAGTTATGTCCAACGCCGGTACTCAGCAGAGCGTAGGGATGGACTCGGATATTATGAGTTCTCCCACTAGCGTCAGCAGTGCCGAGCTACTACATAAGACGACCCCTCCACCTGTTCCTATGAAGGATCCTTATGTTGTGACCCTTGGAAGCCCAAAGGCATCAGGTGAACAATCTCCTTTTCAACAAAACTTCAGGTTGCCAAGTACCCCGAATCGCAATCATGTGCCGCAAAGAGTTCTGTCGCCAAGCAGCAATAGCTGGCATCATTCCGGGGGCATTGTTAAGTCTCAGCGAGCATTTCTACTTGATCCGACTGCGACTGCAAGTAACAGATCCTCTTTAAGCATCAGCAGTGGCTTTCGTAAATCCGGGAAGCTTCAGCGGTTTCTAAGCGGCGGTCGGGCACAGTTGACTGTCCACAGCACCCACCCTATTGAGTCCACAAATGTCCCTGCTATCTCTAGAGACATGCAAGTGAAGCTCCATTCACATGCGAGAATGTCACCGATTTCGTTCAGAAGATTGGCTCTGAAATCTGCAGCTAGCAAGGAGACATTGGGAACTATATTAAGTGTTGGAAGCGCAGAGTTGCTTCAGGACGATGATATACCTTCGAATAAGTCATCTAGCCAGTTGATTCAAAAGCCAATAACTCCGATCTCCATTGTATCAGCAATCGTACAAACCACTTCTCCCACCTTCGCAAAGAAGCCGATCCCTCGGAAGCCTGTGCCTGTCCGAAACAAGGATGCTAACGTGGTAACAGAAGCTACCCAAACACAGCCTTCTACTAGGAAAAGTCCTGAAGGCAACGACATGCTTCAGCTTACATCACGTCATAGCACTAGTGGAGCGATTTATGGTTCTATCCGTTCTACCACGTCCAATGAGAGACTGAGATACTCTGTGCCTGCTCCTCGATTAGCCAGATCAAATACAATGACGGGAAATATCAGGAGCGATCTAGGAACGATACATGCTGGTACTGGGCATAGTTACGAATTAGCCCTTGACAAATCGCACCCCACAACTTCCCTCGAACTTCCACCCGTGGGTCCCACTGTGAAGTTATCTAAAAGCCCTCCACCGGTGAGCATGAGAACTCGGAACATGGGCCCTCTACGAGTCCCTCCACCCACGAGGCCTCAGTCAACTCCCCCTGAAAGTATGGAACGACCAGGGAGGCCTCCTTATTCTCGTAGGGGAAGCCGAGAAGGGAGTTTTATGAACCCTGAAGCCACTGGTAATATTGCGCCAGATCACACTATGATATCGATAAGGTCTAGTCGGGAGAACTTGCATAGCTACCCTCCTGCCCATGCTTATCGCTATACCAGTCCACCTCCTGCTGCATCTGTAGCGAACAATACTCGACCCATGAGTGTTGGAATGGACGCTCCCAAGCTAGCTCGAAGACCAAGCTGGGAAGTTCAGGCGGATCATGGACCTTCACTGTCTCGACGGCCGTCATCTGATTACAGCCGTCGAAGCTCACTTGCCAGCCAATCTAGCCGGCAAAGCTCGGCAACCACAGGGCCAAGTTTTTCAAGGCCACAATACT
This sequence comes from Hypoxylon fuscum, assembly GCA_022578945.1. NCBI lineage: Eukaryota > Fungi > Ascomycota > Sordariomycetes > Xylariales > Hypoxylaceae > Hypoxylon > Hypoxylon fuscum. The sequence goes on along the minus strand of MU399843.1, from coordinate 118,860 downwards.
ACTCTCACCCAAATTTACCATCCCTCAAAAACCACTCTAGTTATGGTGACGATTTCATACCGCAAGATACTTTAATTCGGGACAATGGCCCGTATCCATCAATATCTCGCAATGGGCAGTCAGTTGTCACGGATCCTACGAGCGGTCGATCGATGTCGATGACACCGGAATGGGATCAACCTATGCAACATCCTCCGCATGGTCCCCGACATCATTATCGACACCGTAGCATGGATCAATATGGCAATCCCATGCCGTATAGAGTTCTCCACAGTTATAATTCCCCGGCGTACAGGAACGTCCCAATCTGGCGCTAAACTACTTGTATCATTCCTTCATACAATTTTCTTAACTATTGCATGGAAAGTGTAGTACTTTCCCAACTCTACTTTGATATCCTGCATTCACGGCGTTTTTGGCTGCATACACCGGGTCACCCCACGGTACACGAGCTTTTCACAGCATTCATTATTGCAAAACTTGCAAGACTTTCCTTTTGATCAGATGGGAGTGTGGATCTCGGGAGGGGGATCTGGGTCATCCTGAGAGATGACGTGTTGATTTCTTTTCTGGTTCTGGATGACAACGGACAACAATTTATGACACCAGGCAACGGTCACGACTAAGGTTTTACGAAGGATTGCTTTTTTTTCACAAACGGAAAATGATACCACAGATATCTGATATTTGACGGAACGTACATATTATACCCCATCGGCAACAGGGCTGTTGCTTTTCTCGCCTTTTCTATCCGGAGAGTGTGGGTTGGTGGGCCGGCAGGCTGCCAGGCTGACATACGATTAGCTGTTGCTACTGGAGGCTCTGTACATATAACAAGGCAACGAGGAATATATCCAAATGCAAGACGAGTTTTGCTCTCATCTGTCCTATCTCGTGATTGTCATTGGCGTTGCTCGTGATCAATTTGAGTGATGTCTTACTTGGAAGGCCGATTGACCAATTTGGGGGACAAGGAGAATAAACAGGGCAGGCTAGACGGCATAGTACATTTCAAGCTTCCGAATATTCACAGATGAATGTGATCTAACATATACGACTATGGGATCTGGAAAACTTGGGATCCCGTCCGCCGCCAAAATAGCTACGAGAGAGCGATCCCATGATCACTTGTTTTAACAGCATTAGCTAGAGCTCCCGTTCTAAAACCAGTCATCAACTAAACTTTAAAAGCTCTTATGAACGTGACACGGGGAAAACCAGAGCCACAGACTATGAATACGTTATGAGTTAGGATTATATCCTAGAAGGCACAGGTTCTTGAGAACCCCTATTACCCCACAATGTACCGAAGCTCAGTAGTTGCGTCCCCAGCCACACAACCTACTAATCGCGTGGAAGATTGCTATTACATCGTTACGTATGCACCCTTGTCTACATGGCGCACACAGTAGATAGTAGGATGTTATAGCTTGGAATAATTGTGCTACCTTTTAAACTTATTACCTGCCTTTTTGGAGACATATCACATCGATGGGTATCAGTAGGATTCTGCAGAAGTTGACACATGCAGACCTAGATGTGACAGATTTAAACGAGTTGAAGACTGAAGAGGTAGAAAGCAAACTTTAGAGGCGAAGCATCGGAGATGCCGTAGCCAACATAGAGTTGCATTGCTTCCGATATCCAGAGGATAAATGCACCGGATCGCTGCCGCACCGAAGATGGTGCTCTGTGGGTAAGCATACTATGTATAGTCGACGTTGCACGAATACGACGTGGCGACGGTCTATATGTATTCGTATTATTGAAGACGCAACTTGGCGGTTTAGGGGTATTCTAGAACTCGAACTCGTTAATACTGTACCCCGTGCGTGGTTTGTAAAGGCATTGTTGGAACTTGGGACGAAAAGGCCAGGGGTCTCGATGGCCCCGGTCTTCATCCGAGCTCCCATTGTATCAGAAAGCCCCTAACTTAGCGAGTTCCGCTCATCGATCTCGTTGTCGACTCGAGACTTGCCCATGTCGGGATACACTCGAGTCAAATTGATAAAGTCATATGAGTAGTAGACTATCTAGTGCATGAGCATTGCATCGAGGGTATATTCGGGTCAAGTTGAATTATGTTGTCAGGTATTACCGATGAAGACCCTGAGATGTGTAACTCCCGACCATGTGGTTAGAGTTGTCTCACTAGTAAAGAATAACACCTTCGCACGGACCAGAAGAAGAAGTAGTGGTGGAGGGCGGAGGAGGCAGAGAGGTTAGGCGACCAATCAAATTGAATCAATGCTAGTGCAGCCCACCTCACTTTCGCCTATCCCCGCGGCTACCTTACCTGTACGGATGGGCCTATGTACCAGAAATACGAAATACGGGCTACGTAGGTACCTAATTACGTAGCTGGGCCTGCTAAGCCACAGTGGTAAAGTTTGTGCCCGCCCCGTCGGATTCTAAGGTTTGCTAGGTACTACCATCAATACTACCAGGTATGAAGTTTATCGCGAGAAGGGAGTCGCGCATTAGGATATGTCCACCTTCTTTTTGATAGCATAAATTCGGGAACACGGAAGATTATAGGCAAATTCGGAAAACCGACCCACAGGCTATTCATGTACATGAATGCACGTGTACGCCTGACGCTGGCAACACTCGCATGAAGAACGAACCCGATCCCACGTTTCACAACCCTACATACAACTCAAGAACCAAGCTACTCAACGCCTTGTCCGCGACCCTTCTACCCCAGATTGATATCTGAGAAAGGGACAGGCGAGTTAATCGATCCTACCCGAATCCAACTACAACCAATATATCCCCATTATTCCCATCATCCTCGCTAGGCTTCGCCCAATATGGCAGATTACGACCACCAACAACAACAACAACATCACGACCTAACCTCTCCTCCCAGTCAAATACCAGACTACGAACCAGACATGTCCGTAGGAATTAACAACAACTCTACGCCCGAAAATGGGGGCACCTCTTCCACGAATGGCGCCGGAGCGGGAAACGGAACGCCACGTCCTAACTCGGCAGAAACCGAAATGCCCCAGCAGGTGCAAGAAGTGCTCGCTTCGGATGTACAGATTCCAACTAAACCCTGAATGCGACGAGATGACCGTAGCTAATTCGTATATATACAGATCGGCGTTTCCACGATGCTGAACCGACTTAAGCAGAGCATTACAGCAGCCAAGGTGAGACACTTTCTCGCGGCATGTCTTTCTATTCGTCCCCGAGTCGCTAACCATACATATATGTTGTTAGGAATTCGCTACATTTCTAAAGAAGCGATCCGACCTCGAAGACCAGCACGCTAAGGGTCTCAAGAAGTTATGTCGATCGACACAAGACAGCATCCATCACGCAGACCACAGGCAAGGGACGTTCGCGCAGTCATTCGAGGAGATGCTCATGATACACGACCGCATGGCCGAGAACGGAGTACAGTTTGCGCTTTCTCTGCACCAGATGCACGAAGACTTGCTCGAGGTGGCCGCCGTAGCTGAGAAGCATCGCAAAGGATGGAAGCAAAACGGGTTAGCAGCAGAACAGCGCCTGGCCGACGTGGAGAATGCGATGCGCAAGTCTAAGGCAAAGTACGACTCGCTGGCCGAAGAGTACGACCGAGTTAGAACAGGCGAGGCAAGACAAGGGCCGAGAGTCTTCGGTATCAAAGGACCCAAGTCGGCGGCGCAACACGAAGAGGATCTCTTACGCAAGGTCCACGCAGCCGACACGGACTACAGCGCCAAGGTTCAGACTTATCAGTCTGAGAAGGAAAATGTCTTGACTACAACCCGCCCGGAAGCTGTCAAGGCGCTTCAAGACCTGGTTAGAGAATGCGACTCGGGCACTACCTTACAGATGCAGAAGTTTGGTAAGTACTGTTAGTTCCATCATGATCTATATAAAATACTAACGACATACTAGCTTCATTCAACGAAAAACTGTTGCTTAGTAACGGTCTAGTAATAAGTCCCCTGAAGAGTGTTACTCAACCGGGGCAGCATTCTCGCAGTATGAAAGAAGTTGTTCAGGCCATCGATAACAAGAAGGATCTTGAGAACTATATCATCAGCGTCCACAGCAAGGTTCCGCTTAAGTCATCAGAAGCGAAATACGAAAGGAACCCCGTATGTGCTGGCCGTCTGACCTCCGAGGATAATGGATGCTAATATGAGCTAGGTCTTGAACCCTCAGCAGAACATGTCTATGAACCAGATGACCCAAATGCACCAGCAACAGGCACGGCCGCAGTCACAGTCTCAGCAGCAAGGGTCCCCTTTGCAAGCACAGATGCCGCCGGGGTCGATGGGCTCCAGAACCGGAGGTTTCGATACGATATCGTCACCGTCGGGATTTCAGGGACCAGCTGGGGATTTCACCCCTCCCCCTGGAGTGGCACCATCTCAACGACCGTCGTCGGGACCAGGGCACGAGAGAAGCTTCAGTCACGGCGCAATGCTAAACAACCAGCCCAACATGCAGCCCCAAGCACAGTACAATACGAGAAACTCGATACAAGCGCATCCAGCTCAGTCGCGATTCAATGGTGGCGGTATGACTGGACCGCCGCAACTTGGAGCATTGCCGTTCCAAAGCCAGCCGTCGCGACAACAAAGTCCCCAACAACCCGGATCCATGGGCTATCAGGCCCCAGCGCGCAAAGGGCAGTCCCCGGTGCGTTCGACATCACCCCCTACCGCTGCTCCTGGGCAAAAAGCGTCACCATCAATCCCCAGAGGACCGGTCTTCGGTGTTTCTCTCGATCGATTGTATGACAGTAGCAAGGGTCCTGTACCCATGGTCGTCTACCAGTGCATCCAGGCTGTCGACTTGTACGGTCTTGCTGTCGAGGGCATCTACAGATTATCGGGCTCGACGGCACACGTGAACAAGCTAAAGCACTTGTTCGATACCAGTTCGTCCCCCTTTATTTCCACTGAGGTTTGTTGTAAATAATAGCTAACCTAACAAAATAGACGAGGACGCCCCGATCCTCGACTTCCGCAACCCGGAGAACTTCTTCCACGACGTGAACAGCGTGGCGGGCTTGCTCAAGCAGTTCCTTCGGGACCTGCCCGACCCGCTGCTGACGTCGGAGCACTACGCGGGCTTCATCGAGGCGGCCAAGAGCGACGACGATATCGTGCGCAGGGATAGCCTGCACGCCATCATCAACGCGCTGCCGGACCCCAACTACGCGACGCTACGGGCGCTGACGCTGCACCTGCACAGGGTCATCGAGCACAGCGCCGTCAACCGCATGAACTCGCAGAACCTGGCCATCGTCTTCGGCCCCACGCTCATGGGCACCGCCCCCGGGAGCAACATCCAGGACGCCGGGTGGCAGGTGCGCGTCGTGGATACGATACTGCAAAATACGTACCAGATCTTCGACGAAGACTAAGATTGTAGTTGTGGTTGTGCTCGGTTAAAGGGGGGAGGGAAGGGTGTAGTTCGGTTACCTGCGTACCTACACCGCACTGCGGATGGTTAACCGGTTTATCGTAATGAGAGACGGCTGGAGAAGACAGACGCAGGCTTATACCTATCCTCCCACAGCCTGCTTTTCTACTAAAGTTTAATGTCGAGTCTGCATGGTGTCAAAATCAGGAATGGGCAAAGGGAGGGGCTCGGCGGCCGTGGCTTTTTTTTTATACTTCTTCTCTTCGTCGTCGTCGTAAATACCTGCAGTTCTGGGTTGTCGTTTGCTTTTGCTGGCTTGGTGTACCGAGGTATTCATCACGCATCGTCGTGTGCTTGGGCACTTTCCTCTTCTAGCTGTGTCTTTTACCACATTTGCATTTCCACCTGGATTCGACGTTGGGTGAGGCTAAGTTAGGTTAGGTAGTCATAGTATAGGCAGGCAGGCGGCCTGTGGTTGGCTACTAGCTGCCATAATGATACCGAAATTATGAATTGGAAGTTCTTGGGCGTGGTGACTTGTTTTTGTGACAGTTTGATAGATATAAGTAGGTAGTATGTACAAGACCCTCGCCTCTCTACCTAGGCTGAGTATACTGTATACCCAAGTAGGCTCTATTTAAAGGTGTTTGTTGTCTGATAGTCTCTTGTTCACCATCACCAGGTGGTATTAATTTCGTAGTCCACATCCCCTGCCCCTGGGTTTATAGACTGGGTTTTCCTTCTTGTTTGATCTTACAATAGCGCCTTTGCTTTTAACTACCCTTGTCTCCAATTTTTCCCTTTTTGGGCGCGGGCTCGTCTTGGGTCGTTGGTCGCAAATCACCCGTCGTTGCACTCTACGCGGCTGCGGGAGCCGGGGCCTCGGTGCTGGTGGCGCGGCCCGGCGGCGGCGGGAGGAACATGGGGAGGTAGGTCACGGCGAGCGCCATTACTGTTATACGGGGTCAGTCGGTTAGATGCCTATTTAGATAGGAGAGAGCAATATAGAATGGGAGCTTACCAGACATGCCAATGCTGAAGTAGCTCGGGGTGCCGGTGCTGCTCTTGCTCGCCTCCTCGCTCTCGCCCAGCCAGCTCTGGATGCTGAGCACGACGGACGCCCACCCGATGTACTTGTTGCGCGTGAAGATGGCGGCCATGGGCAGCGTCGAGGCCAGCGTCGACGAGAACTCGGTGCTGTCCCCTTTGGCGGCGGGTTCTTGGTACGGGACGACTGTGGTGTGTTAGTTTGCGACGCGACATAATGCTATGCTATGCGATGTTATGCGATGTTATGTTATGTTATGTTGCTTACCCAGGTCCGGTCTTCGCATATCCTTCTTCGACGACATTGTGCAGTATCTTTCTTCTCTTCTTTTAGTGTGTATGTGTATGTATTCTTTCTAATCTCGGAATTCGGTATGCTCCGTGATGCAAAGGTGTGTGGCTGCGACTTGTCCTTAGGTAATGAGAAACAGGAGCTTCAGTAAAAGTTGGAACGGAAAATGCGATGTCGTTGAGATCCGTCCTGCAGGGCCGGACAGGGGTGCCTCGACGCTAACACCTCTTTCGGTCACTGGCTTGGCGGCCTTGGCCGCTTGGTTCCATTGGCTCCCCACCTTACATACTACATGTATTATGTACCTCGAAGCCCCCCGATAAAGCCACGCGGCGGGGTCGGTCAGATCTAACGAAATACCTGCGTAACCCCCAGTTTTCGACCCTACTATTAACATTTTCTACACTAAATAATCTGGACCACTACACAAGAGCATAGTCTCGTCTCGTCTCGTCTCGTCTGCTTCTCCTTTGTGTCACGACTCACTCACTTGCTCGTGTTACCCCATAGTGCATACGGACAATGAAAGGAGAGCAAAGAAAAAGGCGGAGCAGCCTCGTGCTCGCTCGGTACTTGTGTTTTGTGTGCAAACCTGTTGTTCTCTACCGATGTTGGTCTCACGAACTGCTTCTGGGTGACCGTTTGCGATCTCCTACCAGTTTGGTTGCACGGCACACCTATATCTAATAGGGGCTCCGGCAGGACAGAATCGGTTCTTGTGATAACAACGTCGGCCGAGAGCCTGGTTCGCGGGATTTCAGTTTCAGGCAAGTTTGTGTGCAGATACTACATACTAAAACAATCCCTTAAGGGCTCGAGGGTTGTTCAGTGTCTCTCGGTGAGATACAGAATAAGACCCTGGTAAGAGATGATCATGATGATGACTGATAAGTGACGAGATGATATTTCTAGAACTTCCGAACCTACTGCATGGAGTAAGACAACGGACTAAACTTAGTAGCGAGATGTCATCCTCTAGCTTTTGCTTGGTATTAATCTGTGCCTCCACGAGGACGTGCATCTAACTGCATCCAAGTGCATCCTGACGCGATGGCAAATTCGGTAAAGACAATCGTGGCCAAGACCATTAGACGTGCTTCCCCATTGCCCTTGCAGGAAGCCAATAAACAAGATCATGTAATGTCAATTTCCAACCAAGGTAGTAGCTCGTACGGGCTACCTCTTAATAAGGAAGGAAAATAGATACGTAGTGCCGTTTTAGAACTCTCGCTTGAATGCCTAAAAGGAGTCGAGGACTATTAGTTTGAGGACATTGTTGCATGACCTCGCCGTCGCTTCCTATCAAGATAAAGTGGACAAGAAGAACTCCTCATCCACAGATGTCACACAGACGGGAATCGATCCTGCATTGAGTATGTGGTCTTGGATACACGACATTTACGAAGGCCGAATGGGTAACCGGCGACATGATATCCACACCTGTTACGGCAATTGGTTGCGGGGATTTGGTCTTTGGGAATGGATGCGTACATAGACGAGATTCAAGTCCACCATTTGTCAGAGGTACAGTACCTAGGTATTGGGGGACGCGGGTTATTGATGACCTGCGTCTGGGGCTGGCTGATGATAGGGCCACCACCAGCCTTAGCCTATACCACAACTAAAAAAGAGGGCTTTTGCTATCCAAATTACCACCGATATTTCCCAAGTCCAATAGGAATTTGGAGACGGCGCGGAGTGGTTTTTCGGATGACACAAGGATCTTCATCAAAAACATCCTTCCGGTGATTAATGATGGTCCTGTTTGTCTCTTTCGTCTCATGATCCTACGGTGGGTATTTACACCTTAGGCATCATAACATCTCGTAGCAACCCGGATGACCTGTAGCCAACATCCCGCTGTCGTGGCCGAACGTGCCATCGTCTCGTGATGCGATACGATGATATTGGATTGCCACCGATTACTCAACAGATCTGGTGGTCAAATATGACCGACTAGCCTCGATGCGTATTAGACGAACTATATTTACCAGGAGAAAGGATCGCAGAATTCTGGACCGGGCAACCCGTCGAGCTAAAAGATTAGGTTGTCCGGGGCCTCGGTTCACCCCCTTACCAAATTCTTTGCTTCCATGGCGGAATTCTGTTTAACTCCGTCCACAATGCCTAGGTTATCGTACATAAGGAAAGTCCCTATTTCTGTACGGATATTGCGAATAGTTGCGTAAGTGCGTAAGCTATGCCGCCCGTCTTACCCAGGTACTTCATGTTATTAAGCCCCGAGCGAGGCCCGTACCGTACATGAACCCACCTAGGTGGTATCTTAGGTTTGTCATACGGGTGTAATGTGCGGTAGCTGGCGTAGCAGCTCGAAGCAAGTTAAGCAAGTCCTGGCGCTGCGGCAAGAAGGAAGCCGAGAAGGAGCTGAAGATTACTGTACGGGTAACACCGAACCTGGAACTGGAACTGGAACTGGAACTGGAACTGGACCTGAACCTGAACTTCCACGATAGCCGCAGGTTGCATACATACAGTTCAAGTGCCTTGCCTTGCAGCCTAAGGCATGTTATATTAGGTAGATTACGGGACAATTATTGAGACGTCAACGTCGTTTCCATTCTCGCCTACCCCGTATTACAGCCCGTACCGCACGGCGTATGCGGGCGCCTAGACAGACCGGACTAATGATTTTAGTGTTGGCTGTCTAATAGTGCCCAGCCCAGGCGTTATGGTTAGGTTGGCTTGCGTCGAGAAGCTGAACAGAGTATTATGCTAAGTGGTCATATTGCTGATTGATGAATTTCTAATCTGCAATTTACCTAATCACACTTTTGCTGCTGTCATGTCCGGATACGTTGTTCGTTTTAAACATCGCTGGGTTCCACTGTGTGCCTTTTTCTTCTCCAACCGTGCTTAATAAGTGCTGAGGACATAGCTAGGAAGGCTACACTACATGATGTCCGTGTTACTACATGTACGTATTACGTACCTTTCCGGCGTAAGAAGGTAGGATGGGTACATGGACCTAGCAAGAATTACGGTTCAGTGAGGGACGATGGTGTCAGTTCGCATATTTTCCCGCGCTTCCGATTCCACCCATTACCTAGTCCCCTGTAGATGGATAGATGGCCCTAGGATGATCCACCCATGTCCGCCCATGCCACGCAGATCATGCCAAACCAAACACAGTCTTCTCTCCCTGATGGCTTTGGCTTCCCTGCTGGCTCCCTGCTGGCTCCCTGCTGGCTCCCTGCTGGCTCCCTGGACCGCCCACATGCTTGCTTTCTTAGGTCAAATGGGCCACTGGTCGCTACCAATGCCAATGCCAAATGCTGATCCACTGCTGTACCAATAACGCTTACCGCAACCCCGACTACCTTTTTGCCGCTACCACCGTATCGCCGCTACGGAATGGATGTGTAGTGGTGAGGCGGAAAGTGTATGTGTGGGTGAGTGTGAGTTACTGTGTGTAATCATAGAAACACCTCTTTTAAGCTAAATCAACATCTTACCACACATACATACCTATCATCTAACGTACTAATCTAACATACCACATACCACCTATACACCTCACACACATGCTAAATCTTTTTTTTTTTTTTTTGCTATTTGCTATTACTCGGAAAGAATCTTCGTCCTAATCGTTTGCTTTCTTTACCTAATCCTGTTCTCTTGCTTTGCTTAATAACATTCTCTTCGCGTACCCGAGTTATTAGTCGATCTCCCGCATCCCATCCCGAGCCTCGCGATATATCGCATCCCTTCCCCTAGACTCGACTTGGGCTTCCCATACCTCCATACTCTCATAACTAGGTACCATCCATCTTCGTAACAAAATACCTGAAGACATGGCGCATCATCAGATCGCCCGCCCGCGATGACCTCTCGGCCCCCTATGGCCGTCTCTCAGCGACAGCCTCAGAGAACTTTAAGCGGCTCGGGGCTGTCGCAGTCCCCTACCCACCAGCGAACCCTCTCCCAACAATACCTGCCCCAGTCCCCTATACGAAAGTCGGAGGCCTTTATAGAACAGCCTTCCGATCTGGGCGATGTTGCACAGAGCCGATTTAATACCCTCCCGCGCCGGGGAGGGTCGAGGCTTAAGCTCGAGTTAGCCAACGACGGCATCGAGCATCCCGGCTTTAGCGAATCCCCCCAAAACTTGGATGCACTTTCAGCCAACAAGGCATTCACACCGTCGCGATTAATGTCCACCAACGACGTATCCGATGCTGGTGATCTGACTCCCCGTACGTCGAGATGTCATACCACCGACGAAGACTCGGCTCCGTTGCCTATGCCGCCTCGACGTGCACGATTCGTCATACCCACCAAACGACCCGAGCCTCCAAGCACGAGTGCACCTCTTTCTAAGAAGGATACTCGTCCGAAACCATTTCAACTCGAGACGCCGTCCATTGCTCCTCGCTACCCAAATATGGGCAAGGCAGAGCCCATTGGTAAAACAGCAGAAAAGGATACTGCTACTCGTGCGTGTACTAACGTAGGCTTAGGATTTGCCGACTTCTACCCTTGGAAAGGAGGACATGCGGAAGATCAATTCTCGGAGCCCATCATTAAACATGGATATTTTGAGAAGGCACCGGCGCAGTCTGCGCAAGAACCTGCATCTGCCAAAGGTCCCTTGTTTCCTGCACTGAAACATAAGAGCGGCCTTCACACTCTATCAACTATATTCACCGGCATACTAAGCTCGAGGAGACATAGTGGCCAGATTACTTCGGCTTCTACCTTCAAGCCCCCGCCTCGAGTCACGTTGACTGATACGAAGCGAGAAATTTGGCTCAAAGATCTTGCGAACCCTGCTATCTCCCTCCGACGACTTAGTCGCACGATTCCGCACGGTATTCGTGGAAAGATACTGCTTGACCAGTGCCTGAACAAGAATGTTCCCACGGACCGTGCCGTCTGGCTTGCAAAGTGTGTCGGTGCCAACGAGATCCGAGCCTTCAAGAGAAAGGGGGTCAACGGCACCTTTGTGATGGGGGGAGAGGCTAAATGGATCAGGGACTGGACCGTGTTTGTCGAGCAGTTCGTCGAAGCTGTGACTAATGCGTTCAGCGAGAACGACTGGAAATCCAAGATTACATATGCGTAAGTTATGCACTGTCCCGTGAGGCGTTGATCTTTGCGCCCAACTAACCACCCTATAGTATCCGCCTTGCTACTCATCTTTATGCCGAACACCTCCTGGACCGCGATCATTATATGGACTGGCTAGTCTCCGGCTTGGAGAACAGCAACCAAGCCAGGCTACCTATGTGGCTTTTGATCATTCAGATATATTGGAAAGATCTTCTCAAACTCAGGAGGCATGGCCGAAGATTAATAAGCGCTATCCTCAGCCACCACTCTTCTGTACGCTTCATTCACCCAACTGCTTACTTGTTCCGACTAACTAACTCGACAACTAGATATACTTCCATCCTGATCGTGATATTCTACTTCCTCTTGCTACGCGGTTGCAGTCCCTCGTGGAATCTCTACTTCTGACTAGTCCCGAGAATTTTATCAACCCTTGCGTTTGGTTCAAGTTTCGCGACTCCTTGGTCGTACCCCCCGAGTCGAGCAACAACGAAAACAGATCTAAGATGTTCAAGTCTATTGACTTGCGCAATGATTATCTAACGAGCTCCAATGCCAAATCGCAGCCTGCTCTTCGGAGTATAGTGGTACAGCTGCTCGATAGCATACACCGAACGCCCCTCGACGACGCGATTCCCAAACGGCTTTGGAAAACGAGCGAGAACAAATTATCGATAGTGAGGACTATTCTCGAGTGGTCTACTTCGCTGTATCGACCTGGGGTCGCGAAGGTGTACGTTGCAACAACGCTTCTACGTTCACCTTCGGCCTCGGACGTCGATGTCACGGGAGCTATCCTAGATTTCTTGAGTACTGATCCACTCCAAGAAAAAGCTCGCAAACAACTCGTATACCATCTCGTGTCAGAGCTTACTCGATCCAGCCATTTCTTGGTCCCTCGATACGTCCAGTGGCTTATAGCTAGAGGGGGTATTCCGAACCTAGCCGGGACGGAACCGGACGGGCCGTGCATTACGAGGCTCCTCATTGAGATTCCTATCCATTCTCTCAGCGAGTCTATGAGGAACCTCAGGGCGACCCTGCTACGAAGAGTGTCTTTTTCGGTTGATTTCGAGGCGACTGATATGGCAATGGCAAAAAGCCATGTAAAGAAGATGCTTTCCGTCCCGCTAGACGCAGATGATCCATTGCTGCAAAAGAAACCAATGAGCGTGAAGAAAATGTCCAAACTAATCGGGCTTAGTAGCCGTTCTCTGAAAACGACCATCTCTTCGTGGCTCAGCAACGACTTCATCGGCGGAATCGCACATAATTTGCAATCAGGCAAAGGTGGCATCGAACTTCCCAAGGGTACATTCGAGACGGTTCGGACTTTGCTGGAAGCTACCGAGGACTACGCAATGCTCGAGAACGTCTTGAAGCTCATGACGCCGTCTTCTAATTCCGAACTCCTAGCTTGCTGCGCCGATACCATCAATCTCCATTTGTCGGTATTTGCCGCAACCGGAACTGCAAAATCACTTTTCCACGCACTTTATGAGCGACTCAAAACCATTCTAGAAGAACAAGGCGTCGGCGCACGTCCACTGCTTGCATCTCTTGCTAACTTGGCACCTCGGTTAACTGGTTTAGAAGATATCGCAACACAACTACAAAACGACCTGATTCGAATAGACCGCAGCAGTGCCGCTGATGCCTCGTCGCCGTTGTCCGACAATATGGCCACGCAGCTTCAAGATGCCGAGACAGAGCTGAGCGAGCAGATAGAAAAGCTTGCCAGTTACACCAGCGCCGATAAACCCACAATGGAACGTTTGTTCCACGCCATTATTAAGAAGCTCCAGACTTACTGGGGCAAGGATGACGAGCGGCAGCGGCTTTGCTGTATCCTTCTTACGAGATTACGCGTTTTTGATATTCAGCATTTCAACATACTTATGAGAGGTTGGGTTCAACATATCCGCAAGCTGACCAAACGGCCATCCATCGCTCAGCTACTACCATCGCTCGTCAGTTCGGGATGTTTATCGCTTGGAATTCTATTTGCTACCGCTCATAGGAGTCAAGTCCAAAACCCCCAGTTCCAACCGAGTGCTGTCGGATCTGCGTCTACATACATGCAGGAGATATTACAGATGTTGATGAAGCCGGTTAAGCCAAGTCCAGTTATGACTTCGGAGGATTGCTATCGCTTCAGCATTGTCCAAGACCGCGCTCGACGTGAACACGCCAAGGAAATAATGCCCCTAATCCGCGGTGCTTTGGCAGAATATTCGGCCTCGCGTAATCAGCATGCGCGGATCCCGCAACCACTGGACGACGAAGAAACCGAGGCTCAACTACTCGAACTTCTCCGGGGCTTGGTGCTGGTCAATCCAAATGCTGCCAGCCAAACCCTTTCGCTGAAGAGTCCCGATGCTAAATTAGCAGCGCTTATCGAGACCTGGACTACGAAGTTACTAGCACCTGATGACAATAGCGGGCAGAAGTCTTTCGAGCAGGTTCTGGAGTTGGCAAATGAATTCACCCTACCTTTTTGCCAAGTCAAACTCTCCCTAAATTTGGCAACCGACGACACGAGCGGCCCCGAGGGATCAGAAAAGCTCCAATCCCAGTTTGAGCTATTGTCAAAAGCGATTGATAACGCCATCGACGCCAATAACATCATGTGGACGGGTATGCTACCCTCTCTAAGTCCCGATATCACGCAGCACATGAGAAACCGGGCCGAGTCACGGTTTCTGGATCTTATTCCCTCTTTAAAGAACACTCCTGGAGAAGCTGCGTTTGACAGGGATATCTATATGGCGGAGAACTTGTTGACGGTCATCGACTCCATCTTTCGCGGAGGGTCAGGGTCAAAGGTATCTCCACTTTCTAGTGCTCTGGTAGACAAGCTTGCCGACTTGTGGGATATCCTGGCCTCGAGGAATGCCGAATTTGCATCGCTAAGAACTACTGTGCTCTCGCACTGGCTGCCCCTTGTTTTCTCTTACCTAACCCTTTACACTTCGCCGTCCGCCGGTGCAATCGATTTATCAAAGATATCCGGTGGCGAGGTCCGTGCTCGCGCGTTAGTTGTTCTAGCTGGTCTTGTCCAAGAACTCGACAATTACCCCTCCTCCAACCTTAGACAACACGCCTTCGATATCGCGCTCGCGCTCGTCGATGGCTTGCCCGAGGAAGCACGCCTGCAGTGTGTGCGCGCGGTGAAGGACGCTACTGCCGATCCTAGAATTAGATACTTATTCAGCTTCGCGCCGAACCCCGCAGAAAACTTCATGTTATCCCATCGCGAGAAGCCGCCAGTGGGGATACAGGAGAGGCGGGCGCTGGCAATGGGCATGGGAATGAGCATGGCGCCCGAGAGGCTGACGCCTTTCGTGTTCAGGAGGTGGGAGATCCTCAACGAACCCACACCGAACGTCGGCGAGAACGACACGAGCCTCAGCTTGACGCTATTCGATGCTAGAAAGATCAAATAGTGTCGGAAATCATTGAATGTCGGAAGAGCTTTTAGACGCTTTTGCTTCTAATACAAAACTTTTGCTGGTGTCGACACAAAACACAACCCCGTTGAAGGGGCTGACGACTGGCTTGTCGTGAAGTTTAGCGAGCATGGGAATTTTCACCTAGGCCGGGGAATTCTCTTTTTTTCTTCATTTACTAATACAAATGCATACGGCCTTGCCTAAGGCTCTCTACGGAGCTTTTAACCCTTTGCTTTTTTTTTTGTCTGGCATATATACTATCTCACTCTCGGGGCACTCTCACGGCATCATGACGATTACGCATTTGCTCCGTTAGGGGAAGGGGGTTTCTTCTGCTATCTTGGCATGCGCGTATACGCGTCGCGCGCGTGTGGTTGATTGATACCGATAGATACCTCTGGGATGCATTCGGCGCTTTGGGGTCCTTTTGGCTGGCTGGCTTGGTCGGTTGGTTGGGCGGACGGTTGGTTTCACGACTTGTGTTTAGCAGTACGAGTAGCCAGCGTATAGTGCGGCTATGAAAGAAGAGAGGAGGGGGGTGAGAGTAGGTACGTAGTGGAGATGGAGAGGAGAGTTGAGAAGAGAAGCGCAATGAGAGAAATTCATTTACTCTTCGTGTGATCTTATCGTGGCGTGATTTAGATGTGAGATGACATATTTATTGATATCTGGTCAGTTATTTTGTCAGATTTTGTTTGTATGCTTGGATTTGGCAGATGTATTCCCAACTAATACCTAGCCTACCTAATTGGTAAGTTTATCCCTCTCACGAGACCCTTGGGGGGATGTCTATAGCGTTAAGGGCTCATAACCAGAGGAAGGCGGTAGGAACCACTTTCACTGGACATAGTTGGTAGGGTTCGCTAATCTTACAGAATTAGGCAGTGTGACTGGGGTATAGGGTTACATTGTAGCCGCTAACCTGGTCTCACTACGCCCACTCAGCCCACTGTGGCCCTCAGCTCTCGCTTGGCGGCATGGTATTGTGCAGCACCCGTCTGTCTCTTTCCAGCGATGTTTTAGGCTTCCAAATCTCGAAAAGAGAAGGGAAGTGGTGGCTAAGGAGGTAGATAGGCGATGGCATCAAATGTAGGTACCTATATATTTCCCTTCTTGTATGGCCATCTATATAAAGCTTACTTTCACTTATATTAGTCAGTCCATCGCATGATATGAAGCTCTGCAGGCTCGAGGCGCAGCTGAGTTGCACTAAGGGATTTCAGCCCCCGATAGGTATACCTGCACCTGTCATACCCAGCATTCTGTCTGATTTTTTTTTTAATTCTATCGCTTTCCTATTTTTGGATTTAGTTTTGGCGCGGTTAGTAAAGCTTACTCATGATGCTCTCGAAATAATTGGGTATGGTATTGACATCACGGGCTCTAATTGCACGATTTCGCCAATAGTGTGGATGTGGGATCCTTCAGTCGCCACTTTTAAGGAAATCAATTTCGTCGAGACGAACTAGCAGCCGCGTGATCTCTAGAGTCTAGCATCACGAAAACAGTTTCAGGGCTCAACTTCTCACGTTGATATCCATGCTAGAGATACGAGTTACCAGAATCGCAAATTAGGCCCTTAGGGATTGTTGGGCACGGGGTTGACCTTCGCTCTGCCGGAAATGGGGACTTACCATGGCATAGGGGGAGACAGCGAACTTAACAGAATCCAGTACAGCTCCACCCCTACGGCCATCCAATCCGTCTCGTCTGTCGACACCAAAAATGCCCACGGCCAGTCGGCGCCACGCTACGAGGTGGTAGAAACGCAGCGTAGGGATTCGTTCGATAGCCTTGAAATAAGACCAGAGTCACCAGACCCGACCAAAAGGGAGCAGTCGGGCGATGTGGGAGCCCAGTCGCCTAGAAAGCTAAAGGCCAGTTCTACGTGGGAGCGAGGAGTACGAGTTTGGCATTATGGATGGGTAGCAGAGACGGTTGGACTCTCGCTTGCGATTATTTCGCTGATAGCTATCCTCATAGTACTCTTGATGTATCAGGGTCGGCAGAAGGAAACGTGGCCGCTCTTCATCACTATTAACGCGTACATCGCTATCTTCACGGTCTTGTTGAAGGCGGGCTTGGCTCTACCGTTGTCAGAAGGTTTGGCACCCATTTCTTCCTGTTTCTACTAAGGTGGCGTGAATAGCTGACAGAAAATTAAAAAGGTATAAGTCAGCTGAAGTGGCAATGGTTTCAGCAGAGCCCACGTAGTCTCATCGGGATCCATGATTTCGACGAAGCGAGCCGCGACGCGTGGACGTCGCTTCTGTTCATGTTTAGTATAGAAGCGGACGGGTTTGAGCACCCCAGGCATTTTTGGCAGTATCCCGGGGGCTTCATCACATACCTGACAAGGCGGGGAGGATTGTAAGTTTCTGTCACTACATTGTTCTATGAGCGGATTAGTTTGAGGACTGGGACTGACACTCGTGTATAGTAGCGGGACGAAGGCCCTGGCAAGATTTGGCGCTCTCCTCACGGTGCTTGCGTTCGCAGCGGATCCATTCTCGCAGCAGATTGTGGAATATGTGGACTGCCCCCAAAACAGCACTAATAGCCAGGCATCTGTCGCGCGGACGAACAGCTACATGGCGCAGGGAGGTCATACCGGGGCGATGGAAGCGGACATCGACAGTCCAATGGCAGTTGCCATTAACACGGGTCTAGTCAACCCGCCCGCGAACATCGCATCGCTAGTCAATATCGACTGCGTCTCAGGAAATTGCACGTTTCCTCAGTTCCAAACAGTAGGTGTCTGTCACGCTTGCCAGGACATCACGAGCAGCATACACAACATGACAGGAGCGAAAGGATCCACCATACACAACTACACCCTCCAAGACCCCGAGAATGGCGACACGATAATATGGATTGGCATGGGCACCATCTTCTCGGCCTCCGCGCCCACGGTGCTCTCCACGCTAGAAAACATCATGGAACTCAAGGTGCTGTCCAACGCCGACCAGTGGAAAGGCCTGCCGTCGGCCTACGCATGCCAGCTGCAACCCTGCCTGCGCACGTACGAAGCCTCCGTCTCCAACTCGGTGCGCACGGAGCGCGTCGTCAACACCAGGCGCATGGGACAGAACCAGCTGTTCGGAAAGGACCAGGACGACGACGCGCTCTTCAAGCTGGCCACGAGCCAGACGCTGCGCAACGGCTCCCTCGCCGCCTGCGAGCCGCACGCCGAGGCCGCCGACGGCCTCGTCAAGGTGGCGCGCGAGGACGTGGACCGCGCGCCGAACATCATCGCGCCGGCGAACGAGACGGTGGCGTGGGCCTGGTACGAGGCCGACTGCGTGTGGACGTTCGGGTTCTCGTCGGCCAGCGTGGTGAGGCGGCAGCTGAGCGCGGAGCTCGACGGCGCGCAGATGCAGCTGACGGGCGGCGTGACGACGGGGCCCATCGTGGCCAAGAACATGTGGCGCAACGGCACCGTCAGCCTCGCGTCGCTGGACACGTTCGTCGCGGCCCTCGCGGACACCATCACCGCGACGGTAAGGAACCGCGGCGAGCGCGCCGCCGCCGAGTACGCCGCCGGCCAGGTCCTCGTCGGCGACACGTGCGTCGCCGTGCGCTGGCCCTGGTTCTCGTACCCGGCCGTGCTGGTGGGCCTCGGCGCGGTCTTCTTCCTGCTGCTGGTCGCGCACACGCCCCGGGGCGAGGCGAACCGCCTGTGGAAGTCGAGCACGCTGGCTATGCTGTTCGCCGGCGTGGACGAGAGCATTTCGCGCCGCGTGGGGTTCGATGCGTCGAGCGACGAGATCAAGGACGTGGCGAAGAGTACGAGGGCGCGGCTGGTGAGGGATGAGAAGGGGCGCGCGAGGTTTGTTTAGCTCTTGTGGGGCACGGGGCAGCGGTGCTAGCAATTGATGATGATGATGAATGATATACACTGAGAAGTGTAAGGATCGAGATGTAAAACTCTGTTAGTATCACATATTAGGTATGCTATGGTTCATTAGGTAGGTAGTCTTGATTAGATGTGATATAGAGACGTACGGCCGATCGTAACCCTAAGCATAAGTTCATAATACCTACTTCCCCCTTTTCCATCTCTTGCGCGACTGTCAGAAGTCGCTTAGATCATCTAGGTGGACTCGATACTTAAGAATGAAAGCACATACATCTTAAAATCTTATTTTACGTTCCTCAAGACTCATACCTGAGTGAGCCGCTATCCAGGGGAACTTAGATAGTCCCGAATCAATGATAATTAGAACATGCTATCGCTCAGCAAAAGATATAAGCTTAGAGAATCCAAGCAGGCATGATAATTTAAGATTGAATTGCTTCATCTACTATTCCAGCTACATATAGGTTTTAACCTTTCGCTCTCTAGTTCTTGGTGTCTAGCTTCGTAGGACCACTAGGTACGGCATGTATCATAGAGTTGTGAGATGTAAAATCATGACATAAGCTACGAACCATTCCCGGGCATCGTCTTAGGGACGGGAATTATCGTGTAGATGATTCTGTTCTTTAGATGTATTTCCTTGAAACACCTCTAGACTTTCAAAAGCTCGTAGGAGAAGGGGGACTTGAAATAACTCTTTAGGTTAGTAGCAGGTCTCATGCCCTCTAGGGCTAAGGTCGGGATTTTTCTACAGCATCTCAACGAAACAAACCCTAGATGCGATAAACTTAGAACGGCCGCATTCTCTTACACAGAGGGACAAGGGAATATACATGGTATAGGCTTTTGTTAGGAACTAATGCCAGTTATTTTGTACCAGGTCCCAACAGGGTTGAACGGGACGTTAACTACGCCTAGGGTGCTAAATCCTAGAGAAATCCACGATGACAAGGTACACGCCTCTCAAGTATATCTATTATCTGAATCGCAAGACTTAAGTTATATGATCAATCAATACCAAGCTCGTGTTGAGATGTTCAATCTATGTACGCCCCGAATCACACTAACTAGAAGAGAATTAGCACTTTTCTCACACTAATCTTGAAGTAAAGAAATGTAATTCAAAATAATTCGAGTCAGATGTTGTTCAGTACGTGTTCTCAGCAACCGCGTATAGCGTCTGAGTGAGCTGGGTATAACGTAGAGTAGATCATCATTGGAATTGCGGCGAAACTCAGTTTTCACTATAAAAGGAAAGGAATACATAGTAGAACTTACCGATTACTTATCAAGCTTCTAGCCAAATATGAAACCGCGCCTAGCTGTTCGGCAGGAGGTATGTAGGTACGTAGATAGATAGAATATGAAAAAGGTCCCAACAACGTCAATAAGTAGCCGCAATATGCGGAGGAACTGATGACTTGTTTATTACAAACCCCCAATCCTACACTCCCTAGCCGAACTTCCAATCCAGGCAGAGGCCAAGAAAGAGCGGTGGCCGTTTAGAAGAAAAAAAGAAGGAAAAAATGCCCAGAAGAGGCGGGGCATAAAGATGTGGATGCATGAATTCTGGGCCGCACCCGAGCCGCAAAACAGGGGTTCGAGACGTTCCAGGATTCCGCCATGGGCCTCGGCTCGGCCACCGCTGCAAAACATGGGTTTTGGATTTGGCTACGTGACAAATCGAATAATGAAAATCTTTGGTCTATCTCGCTTACACAGCGACCCAAGATCTAGTCGACGTTGCTGCTGTCATGCCCATTGCTGTGTCGGCTGCTTTATTGTGCTCAAGACTTACTCGAACATTGAGCTTCTAACATAGCTGAACTTGCACTTGTAAAGCACTCAAAACGTTAGCGATGGGGATTAGACATTAGATATGTAAATTTTTAAATCGTTTTCACAATGAACTATAGTATTAGTTTCTGATATGTGCTTCCCATTCCCTTCTAGCTATTTAGGCTACCCACTCCAGATCACTTCGACAAAAAAAGAAAAATAGGGAAAAAACCAAGCCTCATAAAAATGTACACAGTCGGAGCTTTGGTGTTGATTAAAAAGTATTGTCATGCGCCCGACCGCCACGGACTCTCTATCTGCCACACACAGCGTGACAATTATACAATATCAACACGTCCCGGATATAATCGTAGCAAACAGAGAGCCATACGAATCGAAAGAACAAGTGCATCGGCCGACAACGAGGTGCCTTGCGATGCTGATTTCAAAATCATTCCACCTCCTCCCCAAAATCGATTATGCTGCGTTACAGGCTTGTTGTTGCGCTTGGCAATCCGAAAGTTTGAAATCAGCACCAGCATTCGCTGCGTCGCTACACGCGTTGTTTTGAATCTGAATCATAATTAGTAAACGACATGCCCAAGACATCATGGTGAAACACTCACATCGCATGCTCTCTGCTTTGCTGCCGCTTCGTTCACAAACGAGTTCCTACATCGAGAAGTCAGCCACTGTTCATGTGGGAACGTGAGTAACTAGGGAACTGACCCGTTGACAGCAAACGGTCGCTTAGCATCTCCAGAGTTAGTTACAGCTGGAGCTGCGCCGCCAAGGTTCTTATTCTGTTGGGTGTTGCTGTTAGCATTACCGCCAGTGGCCGTGTTTGGCTGTGACTTATTACTCTGGCCATTGCCACCATTTTGGCCGGCTTGCCCGTTCTGTCCCTGCTGTCCATTTTGACCTTGCTGTGCGTTCTGACCTTGGCCGTTCTGGGCGTTTTGCCCGTTCTGGCCTTGGTTCTGACCGTTTTGGCCTTGGTTCTGGTTGTTCTGACCGTTTTGACCATTGTTGGCATTGTTGCCGGCATTGGCGTCGGCACCACCAACTAAATGTATAGTTAGCCATCATACCGCACATATATGTGAATCAGTCGCGAGGGGGAGCTTACCCGTGAACTTGTTGCAGTCATCCTGAGCACCACGCTGGGCAACAGGCATGATCACAGGTTGATGGTTGGCAGCGGAGAACATAGTGCATACACGGTAGTTGCCCGCAGGTAGACCGCCGTCAACAGTGGCCGAGAGGAGACCCTGGCCGTTACCCGCGTCGTTGATACCCTTGAAGAAGACGAATTGCGTGGCATCGAGGGGCTGAGTCGGGTTCAAAGAGTTACCCATATCCTGAACAGTAATGTGAGTGTGACCAATGATTTGTCCTTGGCCGTTAAGGTCCTGGGGAGCAGAGTAATAAGTGTTGTCAGCGTTAGTAAAGGTACCGGCTTGGAAGTTGTCGACTTGGACCTGGATGTCGAAGTCCTGGTTCGCCTCGATGTTGTCGTTGTGCTGAGGGTTGATCAAAACACTCGAGACCATGTTCTGAGTCGCGGGGATGTTACCCATGACGATACCGTTGCAAGAGCCCTGCTTCTGCTGGAGACCGTTTGTCAACGTCTTACCACTACAGAAGTTGATGAAGTTGGCGTTGTCGCTGGATAGAGGTTAGCCTTCTGATTTCGGTTTGAAGGATGCTAGATAGCTTACGTTTTGGACGCCGCCTCTCCTTCGGCCGCGTTCGGGTCACCGTCTGACTGAGATCCAGTTTGGACAGCGTTAGCATCCAACGTTAACGAGGCCTGGTCGTTGTTGGCGCCATTGTTTTGGCCATTGTTCTGCCCGTTGTTTTGACCATTGTTCTGGCCATTCTGCCCGTTCTGAGCAGCAGCGTTCTGGCCGTTGTTGGCGCCCTGGTTTTGACCTTGTCCCTGACCTTGGCCTTGACCCTGAGCACCTTGACCTCCCTGGCCCTGACCTCCCTGGCCGAACTGTCTGGTTGCTAGAGCTCGCGCTGCGCGTCGGTTCATGAGCTGCTCATAGGGGCGGATAGCAGTGGCTTCGGCCAGAGCTGTGATGCCGAGAAGGCCAACGAGAATACTCTTGGTATGCATGGCGAATTAGATACCCTGGACGGATCGAGCGAGGGAACAAGTTTCTTTTCTTCCTTCTGTTTTCTGAGGTGAGAATGGGAATTGGTAAGATCCAAAAATGGTTCCAGACCGTTTTCGAATTAGCTGAAAGGAGTGGTCACAGACAACACTGAAGTGAAATGGAGTGGGCAGATCCCAAATGCTGTCAAAAGAAGAGAACGAATGTATGAAAGACACACTACCAGCGCATTCTAATGGAAAGAGAAAGGAATGATAGAAACTCGATAGAGAATCCGAACTAGAATTAAAAGGTGATGGAGGATAGAAGTAGAAGACATAAATGGCGAGGCCAAGACTTTGTCTTATTATATATTCCATGGGGCAGGGTGGCAGGCCTCTCGGACGACTTGTGCCTGAGTGCTAATGGAATCAATACTATCCGCAACGAACACTACATCATCTTCCCTTGCAGGTTCCATCGACAGGAGCTGTATCCACAGTCTCAAAACGCGGACGGGGATGGTAGGGAAGAGAGGATGTCGAGAATAATGACAGGACTCTGCAGGGGATGGAGGCAGGGGTAGACGATGGGTACCCTGAGGCTTGAGTGCTTGGCTAGGCTTGGCTATCCGGCCCTGTCCCCACCACCACTTGCATCAACGAAGGTGCGGCGGCATGGGGCAAGAAGCTTAAACGACCCCCGTCGAAGAGAGATGTACCTGGTAGTATGCCCGACGAGCCTTGAATACCTCCTTTCTTTGTAGCAGCCTAGCTAGGGGTTACGGCTAGATACCTAAGGAAATATTTTCTGTGTGTCCTGCAGATACGTCGTTTCGACGACATGGCTTGGCGAACGAACTGCATTTCTTGCATTTTGACGAGCATCTGCAGCCGTGTCGCTATTAATTGTAAGTACTATTCTACGGTTACATAGATCTTTTGCATTGCAGTTCGGTCCAGATATGATATCATCTATGCCTGCGACCGTTTGGAATTGGCCCATCTATGTTGAGATGACACCAAGGGGCCGGGAGAGCTGAAGAAGTCTTTGGGCCTATTGAGGTCAATGATCAGCCAATTGAGGATCACTGGTACTCGCTTGGACTGTAGGTCATTGTATTCCATGAAGGTGTTTACTTGGGACGAGTGGTATTAGTGATGGGCAGGAGAAGGAGGTTTGGTAGGTACCAGACAACCAGGTAAGATTAAGGTTGAGGTTGAAGAAGGGGTACGCTAAGCCCTCGGCCCTAGGTTGGCCGAGTAGCTGGAGTGGGCCGGGCCAAGCGGGCATCTGATTTTGCGGCTCGATGCGTCGCAGGTTCCGCTTTTCCCCAGACATGCAGCCAATCAACATTAATACTATAGTAGTAGATCAGGGACATGACGTTTCGTCCCCTAGCTGTATTCTGAAGCAAAACATCCCGACAACAATTTTAAGCGCGGATCTGTGCGCCTACTACATAGTAAGTTAGCGCTAACGAGGTACCTACCTCAACGTGTCTAGCCTTATTTTTTTTTAACTTGTTGGCCAATCACATAGTTCCTATTCCACTATGAAAGAACTACGAGTTGGGATGATGGCACAATATCTGATAATTACGGTGGCACGTTATCGATAAGCGAGATAGAGTAGAAGATTGCCGATCTTTGGGATCATAGGACCGGTAAAACTCATCCATTGTTTTGACATCCAATACGAAACAAGCTCGTCGCTATCACGCTGTTATCTTAATCCATCCTTTCTATTACTTATGTATGTACACTAAACGATCGTGATCTTGCTTGAGCATGAACAAGCAATGAATATAATCACATCAAGGAATTATTATGTGTAAACTTATCTCCGTATGTAGATGTTGTATCCAGGTGGAACGAGCAGGTTAAGATTGTGAAGCTGTACATAGAAGGCATGTAAGAAACACCTTAGGTATGCTCGCTAGCAAATTTTATTTGCACTTTACATAAGCTCATGCATATATGATATAACGAACAGACATTGCTCATCGTCATCATCCAAACATGGGATCTGCTTTTCCTAGCCTTTCCGGACCCGCTGTGGGTGATGTGAAAACAAGCTTAAAAGAATGAAC
Source organism: Hypoxylon fuscum (assembly GCA_022578945.1). Lineage (NCBI taxonomy): Eukaryota > Fungi > Ascomycota > Sordariomycetes > Xylariales > Hypoxylaceae > Hypoxylon > Hypoxylon fuscum. The sequence goes on along the minus strand of MU399843.1, from coordinate 93,791 downwards.
CTATTGTGCAATTCCATCACCAAGATGGGCCTCGAAATTTGTCACAATGAGCTCCGCTGTACACCAAATGAGCCTTGTTGCTTGGCAGCCATGTTTCCTTGGAGTCGAGGTTGAGACGTTGTGGAAAAAAAACGTCAATGCAAGACAGCCCGATCTAGATGTTGATCTTCAGGGACCGGATATAGTAGCCACTTTGCCCACAAAATCACGCCGCTTATCTATGCCAAATTTCATTAATTGACGCGTTGTCAACTAAAAAGATTTTAAAAAATTCTCCTCAATTTGTTTTGTGCTTTTGATTTCCGGTGTCACAACGAAGTATCCTTGGACCGTGCATGGCATCACCCTGACAGCTCCAGATCTATTAGATCCATAGCGCAACTACTACAACAATGTCGTATTCCGTAATTGAAGTCAGCATCGTTGCTAGGTTCTTTCCCCTGGACTATAGCCTTGATTTGGGGCTTTTCGAGGGGGATCGTGAACCCTCACAATGCCTCCTGGCGGTGTCCTATCTAAGCCCTAAATTCTAATAGCAAGAGGCTCTGAAACGATCTAATTGTTCTTTGCCTCCCCCGATATTGTAGCGCTCTCAACCTTCTGGCCAGCCCGCCGCACTTGGTCGGCAATTTCATCCGAGAATTCGAGGTGACCGATACTACGTTGGGTTCTGGTCGCATGCAAGAAGGGTCGGTTAAGCAAGATGGAATAGGTTAATTCTAAAATCCTACCCAAGTGCCAAGCCTCAAACCCTTGTAGGTCCCAGCTCCTGTCAGGGGCCCCTGGCATTCTAGAAATCCCCAATGAGTCTGTTTAATTGAGTTACATTGTAGCTCCGTCCTCTTGGGACACCGTTCACCATCCTAATAAGGTTAAAGACAGGAGAAGAAACACGGGCGGGGGACAAGTTGGGATGAAATTCATGTTTGAACGTGGCCGACATACCAATCTTAGCCGGAATGAAACAGCAACTTTAGCATCGTCATAACAGAGCATGTTGGCTTGGCACATTAGCGGAGGATCCTGTCTCTTGGTTTTGACGATCAACAAGAGCCTCAAGAGACCAACTCTTCCAAAGTGGTAGGCGGTTGCCTATGAGACACGGCGCCTGAATGACAATGCGCAATGCTTATTCTTCAGACAAGACTGATCTCCCCTTCGGCTAGGTTCCACCTACCAATAACGTCTTCACCGTCCCGTGTTTTCATCAATCGGACGCAATTTTTCAACCGATTCTAGATACTACCTCTCAAAGCGCCCTTTCCTCGTGGTTTACTAATCTATGTGGCTAAAGAGGGTAAGGGTTAACAGTTCGGAGGCGCGACTCGCGAGGGACCTAAGTAGCCCGAGTTTGAGGCATGTCCCATATTGCCATGATGAAACCGGCAGACCCCCTGATTCACGATCAAGGGCATCACGTGGGAAATGGCTTGCAAGGCAACACATTCCTATCTGTCACCAAGATGACAGGAAACGCCAAGAGCTGGTGCAAACTGAAAGAATTTCCCGCCCGCAAATCTGAATATCAATTTACAGATCTGTACCCATTTCAAGAGCGCAATGACAACTACAAGGCCTGGCAAACGTTTACCGATGTTCCATCTGAACTTTGACCAGGAAACAATCGGACCAGGACTCATTGATAACATCATCTCGAAACTGTCCGAAGCCCCATCTTTGATTTCGCCAAGGCGCGCAAAGTCTTATGTAAATTCTAATAATCAGCGAAACCCGGTATAACAAGTTGGCTTGGAAGCCATCTGCAACGCCTTCCAAGACATTGGAGGGTTGGGATTTTCGCGGGCCGCAGCCTAAGCCTTCTTCCTAATGCGCAGTCGTTAATTCGATCGACGAATTCTTTTCTGACCTGATCGTATTTGAGTTTCCAAAATCCATTCCTCATTCCAACGAGCATGCTCTTGAGACTAGTCCAACTAACAAATTTAGTGTTCACGATCCTTCAAACTGCGCTTGCCTCACAGCTCGTCGACGAGTTGAGTCGTGCTTAATGCTTTGTCGGCAATAAGGTCCAGCCAAGCCGCCAAACGGTACCCTGCCTTCGCTACTTGGAGCTCGATTAAGGGGGCTGCTTTTTCATAGTAATCACCGGCAAGCTCCTGACCAACGATAGCCTCAGGTCCTTCGGGAAAGACTTGAAGAAGTCAATCAATGTGGTCTATCATTGATGGAGTTGAAACGTGGACATGGGAACTTACCGTTTGTGCAGACAATCGCATTAGACTCGTTCGCCCATCCCATCGCAGTCGTGATGGGGTCGTCAAGACTCATGCCAGCGGTCCAAAACTTACTAGCCGACTCATACCTGCCTGATTTGATTTGGTCGGTGAGGTTGGCCGCCCACTCGAAACCTGCCTCATACGGTTTCCTGTGAATACCCCCGAGCATCTTCTCTGCGATGCTCGTATCCCAAACATGATGCAGGTTCAACTCGCTCGATTCCCATTTCACATGGATGCCATTGCCGCCCTGGGCGACGTTTTCCACATGTAGCGGCTGGTGGATGTCACCCACGAAATGGACGACAAACTTTGCCGCTTGGTTTCTGCGATTCGGCCACAGGCTCGTGTCCAATAACTGCGAGGTGTAGTTCTGAATCGAGCTGACAACGCATCCGTCTTCTTTACAGTCCCTCTCGAAGTCAACGCCGCAGTACGTCGGCGGCGTATCCTTGGCATCAATGAAATGGAAATTCCTAGAGAAGCGCCCCCATCTGGTATATCTGATGCTGTCGGCCCAAGTAGCCACGCCGGCAAGGTAATGTTCAGTTTCGTTCTTCAGGATATCCTGGAAATAAGTTGCCGTGTTATCCTTGACGAAGTTGGTTGCAATGTAGGCTACGGTGATATGACCCAAACCTAACACGAGCAATTACTGTTAACAAATAGACTACTTATAAATTCATAAGTCAGAGTGTGGCATATTACGTCTACTCACTTCCCCACGCCATAGCGCCAGGCAGAAAGAGTGCGCCTGCGGCGATAGCCTTTTGGTTGAGCCTCATGATTGTGATAATTGAGGCGATTGAGGTATATTTCGATACTTGAAAATAATGAAGATAAATTTATTTACATTTAAAATTTCAATAGATTTTCATCGTGAAAATAAAGCTCAACATCAGCGACACGTCAGTCATAGCAAGTCGAAGAGACGCGTTTGCCTACCCTGTCGTAGGTGTGTATGGTTGTCGAGGGAACAACGCATGACCACCTCATCTGATTTGCTGCGGCCGCCTCGCAGATGACCGGCTACGGGCGTCTAAACCTAAGACACGGACCAGGCGTTTGGTTCGCTGCCGACGTCGGGAGCGCCTATTATAGTGGTTTTTACATATATATGGCTCGGAACTGGATATTAATATTCATGCAAATACGTACTTTATAATAGGTCGAATTCATCGGGAATACCCGAGATAGGAATGCTTGAATGCATCGTGCAGCAGCCGAATCTGCACCATGATAGTTAAACTGCGTCACTGATTTGATACCTAGGCTTAATACATTAGGTTGATGCGGAGGAGGCGAATGGAAGACCCCCCTTTACCCCCCTTCTTCCCCCAACCTAAAGGCTAAGACCCTTGGAGATGCAACGAAGCGCAGGCACAAAGCTGCACAGCTGCAGCCTATCATCGATCGGCGCTAAACCCTATTCGCTGCCCGTCCACCTGATATGCACCTCGATATGCAGTCCTTATCTTTGTGCGACGCTCCCTCGCATGCGCGGGATCTTCGTGGATGCGACTAAACCTGAAAGATTGTGGAAGAATGCGATAAGGGAAAACTCGAAATCGGCAAAGCCACACAAGCTCTGGGTGTCCTCCAGCTGACTCCGAAACACATGACTTCAAGTTGCTTTTAGTTCTGAAGTGTCCTCTGCAAACTGGATTCTGGTCGTCCCAACCGCTTTTTAGGGTTTCCTTTTTTTTCCTTTCTAGTCGTCTTAATTTCTTTCCAACTCTATCGCGAACATGAAGGCGAACATACTCGAGATAACGTTATCGCGTGAGCTCACAACCAACGAGATCTTATCCGGCATCTTTGGTAGCATCTCTTTGACGGCTTGGATATGCTTGCTTGTAGGTGTTCCAGCTGGCCTTGAGCTACCAAGGCTTTGCTAACTATTTTGTAGCTTCCCCAGCTTATCACAAACTACAAAGCCAAGAGCGCCGATGGCTTGTCCATGCTATTTCTGTTCGTCTGGCTCTTTGGTGATATCGCAAATCTCTCGGGTATGTATACAACCTTAAGTTCTAGCTGTCTCTTGTGACTCAGCCTTATGGGAATTCGCCGAATCTGACCCTAGCTTCATTCTTCAGGTGCCCTCGTGACTGGACTCGCACCGACAGCGACCGCATTGGCGGGCTATTTCTGTATCTCCGATATCATCCTCATCTCACAATCGGTTTATTACAACGTGCTTAATGCTCGAAGAGCACGTCAGCGGACTCGGTCGACGCAATCCGATGCATCGGAGGATGAGCCTTTGTTGCAACCGCGACGAAGGTCCTCTAGCGGCCTTCCCGGCTCACACCGACGACACTCGATGCACCACTCGGAGTCTGGTCTGGACCCTATCAAGAGGGTCATCACGGGCGAGGACGAGACACCGGATAGAAACCCCTGGTTGCACAATGCTATGAGTGTTGCCGCTGTTTGGATTGTGGGAGCTGCCGGCTGGTTTATCTCGTATAAAGCAGGAGCGTGGAATAAGCCCGACGTTGCCGACGACGAGCCAAGCGCCGAAGCTCCCGTTGCTATCTTGGGTATGGTTCTGGGATACGCAAGTGCGCTTTGCTATTTATGGTATGTCTCGGGTCACGACATGCTCTACAAGATCTATACTAATAACATTCAAGTGCGCGAGTTCCTCAGATATTCAAGAACTACCGAGAGAAGTCCTGCGAAGGCCTTGCTCTGCTCTTCTTCCTCCTGTCTCTCACCGGCAATCTAACATACGGCTTGAGCGTCTTCAGCTACTCGCCAGAGCCTGCGTACATCATTAAAGCCATTCCTTGGCTTCTCGGATCGCTGGGTACTATTGTTGAAGACCTCATCATATTCTACCAGTTTAGGATCTACTCGAAGAGCGGAGAAACCAAACACGACAACTGTGATGAAGTTGCGTAAAAGGCGGTGTTTTATTAATAGGTTTCATTCATTTAACCTCTATATAGGGGGCAAGGCAAGCTATCATGGCGGCAGCATTTATGGGGCGTTCTGTGTTAGATTTATTCTTATTTTCTAAACAGTTGTTATGTCGGTTTGGGAACGACTTCGCTGCATCATTATTCGCATAGGTGTTCTATACAATAAAACCAACATTATTGCCTAATGTCTTAAGCAACCCTTCCTTGGCAGATCCATCGTAATTCTATCAGAATATGCAGAGACAGGTGAATGTTGGATTCTAGATATTTCAAAATTTGGTGGTACAAAACATGGGCACATATGCACCCATGAGACACTGTACGCATAATTCGTCCCTATATCGCATCCACCACAATTCTTATTAGAGAAAGCTAAAACATATCATCTCATAAGAGCCCATCTATTTCTATATGTTATATTAGAGTTCTGCTGAAGTGAAGAAGGCTATCATTCACGTGTAAGATGGATAATAAACTGGCGGGATAGGTACAAGGGTACTTATTGGCGACGACGATCCCTGTTTTGCTGGACCCCTTTTTGATTATGGCCACCCCTGCTCGAAACGCACCAATTTCCAGTTACGGGGAGAGCAACTTCAATTTCTCCTGTTTTCCCTATCATCACCGCTTGGTAACAAACAACCAATTCGTCATTCTTTTTTCACTCTGTTTTATCGCTGGTCAGCCGAACTTGCACTCTTTCGTGTCGGCTCTAGCATTTCGCTCTTTAGAATCAGCATTTGCATTGCTATTTTGCATCACTTTGGTCCTCGGACGAGAAGAAACGCGTACGAATTCGAGATACCCCCCGAAGAATTTGCCAATTGCCTTAGGGACGGAACAAGAAAACAAGGGTTACATAGATCGAAGATAAAGTAAAGAAACGATGCGCTTCTCAACAATCCTCTCGGCGGCCGCTGCTGCGGGTCCCATCGTGGCGTCGGCCGCGGGAACCATGGGCTTCGCGCTGGGCAACAAGAACGCGGCTGGAGAGTGCAAGACCGGAGACGACTACAAGGCCGACTTCGCGGCTCTGACTAAGGAGACGGGCACTAAGATCGTCCGCATCTACGCTGCGTCTGACTGTGACGTTGCGCAGCTGATCCTGCCCGCTGCTAAGACGGCCGGTTTCCAGGTCATCTTGGGTATCTGGTACGTCACCATATAGCTTTAAGTCGGCTCATACGATGAGCTGCAGAGGAAGATTGACTGACTAATCATGTGACAGGCCCGACACGGACGAGTCGTTCCAGGCCGACAAGGCCGCCGTCGTAGAGAACGCGGCCAAGTACAAGGACCAAGTGTACGCCGTTACTGTCGGCTCGGAGTCCATGTACCGCGGCAACTTCACCGGCACGGAGCTCAAATCCAAGATCCAGGACGTCAAGTCCGCCGTGGGCAAGGGCATCAAGGTCGGCACGGCCGACTCGTGGAACAAGTACGCAGACGGCACTGCGGACGCTCTTATCGGTACCGCCGATATCCTTCTTTGCAACGCCTTCTCCTACTGGCAAGGCCAGGTCCTGAGCAACGCTACCGGCTCCTTCTACGACGACATCTTCCAGGCCTTCGGCCACATCCAAGAAGTTGCCGGCGGCACCGACAAGATCGAGCTCTGGGTCGGCGAGACGGGCTGGCCTACCGGCGGAGACATGTACCAGCACGCGCAGCCGGGTCTCAAGGAAGCCGAGACCTTCTACCGCCAGGCCGTCTGCGGCATGGTCGACTGGGGCTTCAACGTCTTCTTCTTCGAGGCCTTCGACGAGCAGTGGAAGCCCAAGGCCATCGGCGAGGACGGCTCCGTTGCTGACGAGACTTCCTGGGGTGCTATGACTTCCGACCGCAAGGCCAAGTACAACCTTAAGTGCTAAGTTGGCTCGCCATAGTATCCGGAGTAAGAGATGGGGTGTTGAGGGAGGGTGTTGTATCTAGGTGCCGACGGGTTATCTGTCAATTGTTATTTCTGTTATATACCACAAACCAAGCGGATGTCGATAATAGGAGAGAAGTTGATACCATATGAAACATTATTCGATGAAATTGGTTGCTCAACAGATTCATGAAATTCATTAATGTGATACGTAGTGAATGTGTGTGTTCTTGGTTACTTAATATTTGAGCAATCTAGTTTTAATTTTACCTTTAGGTAACGTATTAGCACGGGAGACGAATTCAACATAGAAACGTTTTGTGAAACCTCCCAAGTTACGGTGAGAAATGCAGCTTCGTTGTGTTTCAAAGGGATGGTGCCTGCATCATGACGATCCACGAGAGCAAATACGTCGTTATTTTTGTATGTAGGCTTAAATCATTTACAACTAGAAACGAAGGCTTGAATATTCCAATACGAATAAAACAAGCAACCACCCAAACAAACAGCACAACTATCTAAGTCCATAGCTGTTGCATCCTTTTCCAATGGCATTCTCAACCATCCAGCATCCACAAAGATGAAGTAGGCTAGATGACGGACGACTCGTTTGACTTGGACCAAAGGTTCCCTCCAGCGGTAGTCTCCTCCATTATGTCTTCCTAAATTTCAAATCCCAACGCCAACGCTTTCTTTCTTTCGATCCTTCTGAGGCAAAAGTATTAGATCCGACGTAGACCAGTCGAGTCAACGACAGCAGGTCGTGAGCCCTTCACTCGGAAGATGCAGGGAGAACTCGTCATGAGCGGAGGGGACTATACGGCATCGCTTGTCAGTAACCCGAACTTGTACTTCCATCTCTTCCCTAAGCCAAAGCAAAAGTCTTGAACTTACCCGCAGCCGTACGGCGTTGACTTGCCGAAGAAGCAGTCCCCGTCATTACTGGTCACGACCTGGTTCTGGAAGATGGGCGTAATGACCACACCAGCGCTAGCGAGGGTGGCGCAGAGGGCAGCCAGAAGCGTCGTCGCGAAAGCAGTCTTCATTTTGTCTGTTCTGTTCTTTCTCAAAGATCCAAAAACTCAATTCTCTACTAGGCAGAATGATCGACGCTTGATTAGGATAGTGCAGGTAGACCAGCTAACTATTTGCGTCTTCGTGTGCTCGTTCGAATGACAGGATGCTGTTCGTTGAATTATTCGCCGTCCTCGCGGGCAGATTCGTGCTGGATTAGGTATATTCAAGGGAGCGACAGATACACGATAGCCAGATCGCAAAGTAACGATTATCAAAATCTAGTAGTAACGTAAAGAAGGGAAGCGCGCAAAGAAAAAATTAGGTGTGCAAAAAGGAAACTGCTGATGAAACCCACGACAAGAGAAGAGAGAAAGAGAAGATGTGAATCATAAGATCCGTGCGCTTTTCCTACCCTCTGTTGCCCGACACAAGCTACGCCACGCCAGGGTTAGAGGCACAGTGTCGGTTGGTACGCTAATATGGGTGAAGCGCCGAGGAGGCACAGGCTAAAATGGTCTAGACGCGGGTAAGTAATACAGTGTAAGGGGGCGGGCTGACCCTGAAATGGCACGGTACGTATGACCCGCTTGGCTTCGGGGGTGCTGCAACAGACCTCGTCGCAGACAACCGAGATGAACCAGGCGAGGCCAAGTTTCATCAGAGCCAAAACGAAACCCTGCGGCAACTTGGACATTTCATGAGTGGCAGTGTCGAGAGGAGCTTTACAGCTGATAACGAGTTGCTTCTTCTTTTCTCTTCCAGCACAGGAAATGTAAAATGCAGTGAGAAGATGTCATGTTTTGTAGTCCTGGTGAGTAGACGACGAGATTTGACGCTATTCAGATTGTCTCCCAAGTTTGATAAGCGTACACAGTATTCTTTCTAAGTGGACTCTTGCATGTGTTTAATTCGTGAAACGAGGAGCTTGTTGTCGTAGAAAGGGGAAATGGGTCGTAAGACAACTAGCCACCCCCTATGGCACGATGTGGTTCTACATCGTGTTGATGGGTAGTATTCTTCCTCGGAGCTTATGAAACCTTATTTTAATTGTGATTCCGTTGAATAAGATAATCGATATATATAAAGTAACATTGACTGTAGCTCACTAAAATGATGCAACTTCCATGCCGACTCACAATAGAACGGAACGATTTATCGACGTTTAGGACCATGTGGACGTCGAATTCTAGGCGAAGATGGAGAAAGAAGCTAAAGAAGCTCAATGGCGGCGGAAAGTGGCTCTGACTGGGCCCTGTGAAGAAGAGGATCGACGGTTAAGAGCATGGAGCACCCGGACAACACATCAATGTCAACGATGCACGAGAACCGGCAAGATATCTGCGGTGAGGGAGACGGTAGTCGGCGTTCGGTGGGATCAAGGACGAGGATAACGACATACGCGACTTATATCGACGCTTATGATCACAAACAACGATCATGTAACAACACTACCTACTATATCAGCCACAGCCTCGATACATCCGATATCATAGCCTAAATCCAGTGTCGCAGCAAGCATAAGCGTCCGTGTCGCAGTAGAATCACCACTACGTCACTATGACCCGAGGATTATATTCCGAATACCATTGATTTCAACCTCTGTGGGCAGAGAGGCTGGTTAAGAGCATGTGACAGACACCCTCGGTCTAACAGCGTGTCGCCATATCGATTCCTCTAACGACATGCTGGAATGTTGCGCTTCATAGGTGTGAAGCAAACGGTATGGGCTTTGAGAGGCGGCTGCGAAGAGATATCTAAAGAGAGAACATGGAGCCTAAGACTAGGTAGTCTATTGGGCCAGATGGTGCTCTGATTCAACATGTATGCTTCAGTCTCGTACAAGCAGCCGCGGTGGCCACCCGTCTTTCTCTACGAACCCCCTTTCGCTAGGCCAGATCATGGCTTTTGGGTAAGTAGTTCTAGAACTGAGGGCTTTCCAGGGGTAAAATTTAAATAATTCTCCAATCAAGAAATATCATCGGTTCACTTAAAGTTATACAGGGGTATCAGGAAGTAATGAACAGTAAATTTCCATATTTCTTACCTCCTTTCTGACAATTTCTATCAAGCTTCCTAAGCCTGGATTGTGTGTATAAAAGTGTAGATAAGCATGTCAATGGCAAGTATGGTGGCCTCCCTTATATGAGTTTTTTTTCCCGAAGAGCAAGACTTACACGTATATCTCCTAAGTTACTACATGACAGAAGTACTGGAACATAATGAAAACCATCATAGATATACCAATATATTCTACATTTGCTCATAGTTTCCTTTAAGTTTTGGGTAACAACCTGTCATAGTTTTGAGATCAACTGGTAATAAGGAGAAGCATTGCACAACCGTGATATATCTTGCAGTAGCGGCCTATTTCAAGTATTGTGTCAATAACTGTACGTTAAAATGATCCGAATAACTCAAACTTTTAGTCTTCTTGGATAGGTAGACTAAGGCCACTGCTCAGCAGAGTGCACATAACTGATGATCTAACAATATTTATTACTTGGAAAACGACCTAAACTCTATCATATTCGAGTTAATCATCATTCAACCATTTTAACCACGTACTTAGGTAGGTAGGTAATTTATTAGTCTGCTAACTGCTAACTTCTCTACAATCTTCTATTATATCTCAGGCATGCCCTTGGTTCTACTGAAAATGAGTCAACAAGACATCCACGGTTTCATAGAAAGTGAAGAGAGAGACTGGCTTCTATGAAATGGTGCTTATTTTCACCTACCAGATCTAGATGTTGTAACGATCTTCTGTAGGGGGAAAAGTTTCTGGAACGTCGTAAGTTTGTTCTCGAACGATGACATGCCATCTCTACGTGAAGATAGCAACAATCCTAGATATGTATTATTATGTTGGTGTAAACTGTAAGATGAAAATCTCAGGGCAATACTAATTGACCTGTTTTTTTATGCATAGAAAAGGCAACACACTGTCACGGTCAACATTGCGATAATCCATATTAAATATAGCTATCTCGATGATAGAGACTCATAGTATGAAGCAAATATCGTGACATGCACCCGAATATTAAGAAGCGGGAAAAAATAAAATCAACATGGAAGACTCCCTGGGAATCGAACCCAGATTGGCGGAATCAAAATCCGCAGTGCTAGCCATTACACCAAGAAACCCATGACACGGTAGAGTTACGGTAGACGAGTCTCGTTCTTCCTTTTTCACGACAACACATGATTATAAGAACTGATGCTATTTGTATCTGTAGCTGTAGACACTAGTACTAAGAGGTTGAAAACTGGTGTGATTGCCAGAGACGCTGGAAACTATTTGGTTTCGAAGAGGTAGTAGATTAGCAAGCGAAATAGGTATGTCATCAACGACGTGGCAAAGAACTTCAGATGGCATCAAGCTGCATTTGACTCAACAGGGGTGGAGACAGCCCTGATTCCCTTCGGAAATTTAATGCCTTGCTTAGGTGGTTTGTCTACTATTGGTGTATGGACGATTCTCAGTTCTACACTTGTGCTGGCAGTCACTTCTTGGACTTCATCTCTACGAGGTTCGCCTTCCTCTACGATCTTAGCACAACCAAAAAAGTCGCAAGTCAATCAACAAATGCTTCGTTATATTTTAACTACCCCCCGACCTATTGCGAGATTGCTACGCGTAAAATAGCGGAGAGCATAGCACGCCCATCCCGCAGGACGCGAGCTGCTCCTCTCCTAGGTATCTTTCTGACTCCACGCCATTGTTGACACGACAGTGATTCAACACCCCTAGCCAGCAACGATAATGTACATTAAGTGTAGGAGGAGCGACTCCTGAAGTAGTCTGTCCACACAACCCACGCATCACCGTAAGCTGATGAAATCCTCCATATTTCCACCAAAAATCTACGACGTTCCTCAATCAAGTCAACTCCGTAGGACAGCGCGTTCGGTCATATCTTCGGAACGTCGAATTTCGGGTTGCGTGAGAGTTACAGTTCATTCCGGCTTCGATGCAAACAAACACAAGAAAAAAAACACAATTGTCGTAAAGGGTTGAAAAGGGGCACTGCCAGGTAGTGCCCTAATGTGGTATGCGAATAATGGGTAGGTAAAGAGGATGTTGTTCCAAATGAGTAGAATGACAGGATAGAATCGAATCGGATCGAAGGGGATCGGGTCATGAATAATCGATTGTGCACTACTACACATCGGTGTCGCTGTATAATTACTAGCGGAATGTCTAAGGGTTTTCGGAGGATAATTTGGCAATGGATCCGTTCTGCTAGGAGATCTAGCTTCTGGGCATTCACGAGGCGTGATTACCCTTGGCAGGTCCGAGGCCTTCATTCTCGCGTTCTTCTGTATCGAGACGTTTCCTCCAATCTGCCAAACTCTCACTAAGACCAAGGCCATTGCTGTCGTCTTCTTTCTTGATACCGCCGATTCCTTCAAAGTCAAAGTTGGTCGAAAGTCTATAGTTCTTGTTTGTGGCCTCCCAATGGGATCGCAGCATATCCAGCTCATTGGCGAGGTTGTCTAGGGCTGTGCTGTTTCTGTCGTTGCCAACTCCGCCGCCGTACATACTGCCAGCCTCTGAACTCTCCTGCCGGTTATGCCCCGTACCGTTCGTAGCGGGTGGAATAATGGGGGGAACCATCTGGTCTGTGCTCATACGGCTGCGTCTCCGGTAATTATCCACGGAGTGCTCTACCTGGTCGAGCAACAGCCCAACTTTCTGTTCGGCTTCCTGCACACGCTTGTCGAGGAGGGCATTCTCTTGCTGCATCTGCTCAAGTTCCTTTTCCCGATTGGTTAGTCGCTCAACAGTATAGTCGCGCGACTTCACTGTGCTGTCACGCTCTTGCTTAGTAGCGTCAAGCTCCATCCGCAACTCTGCAAGCTCTCGTTCAAGCTGGGTAGATGTTGCTTTGAGGTGCTCCTGGAGGCTCTCAATCTTCATCTCTAACGATGAGCGTTCAGCTTCCCAGTCTCCAGGCGCGGTGTTTTCGCGAGAGAGGGAACGTTCTTCTAGTTCGAGATTCTCGTTCTTTAGGCGACTGTTTTCAGATTGAGCTTGTGCGAGTTCTTGCTTCATCTTCTTCAGCATCTTCTCTGTGCCCTTAACATAGTGAACAGCTGATTGATAATCGTTCTCTAGTTGGACTACTCTATTGCGATAGGCAGTCTCAGATTCCTGAACCTGTGCGGCAAAATTCTGCTTTGTTTCATCATGAGCAGCAATTGCTTGTGCAAGTTGCCGCTCAAGCTCGCCAGTCCGAGCGGGATCAGGGGAGCTAGTCCTAGAGCTTATGCCGCGCACTCGGGCGAGGTTAGTTGGGCTGATTCCCCTTTCAGCTAGAATATCCTTTAGAGTGTTGTGCTGGACCGTCATGGCATTGGTCTCAAGTTGCTGATTTGCGAGCTGGTTTTTGAGGTCCGAGTTCATAGCTTGCAGTGATTGAGTTTCCCTCATAGCAGATTGCAACTGTCGGCGTATTGTCACGCCTTCACGGCTCGACTGCTCTTGGTATGCTTCGAGTCCAGCAATGCGTTCCTCAGCGCTCCGGAGTCTATCCGAAGCGGAATCGGCTTCCTGACGGTATTTCTTGACGAGGTTATTGGCTGCCTCGACTTGACCTTGGAGAATGACAATGCGGTCCGCGTCAGCCCGATTGATCTTGTTCGGTTCCTTGGTAATCTTTTCTAGTCCAGATACCAAAGCCTGGCGATGGGCGTTTGCCTCCGCCGCATTTCGTTCGGCGAGTTCTTCGGCATCCCTCAGGCGTTGGGTTACAGCCTCTAGTTCTGCAGTATGCGCCTCGTGTTCCGCCTTGAGCTTGGTCAGTCTGGACTCAATCATCTCTCGCTGAGACCGTTCTTCATCGAGTTTTCGCTCGAGGTGAGCGCGCATATCTGCCGATGCTACCACAGCTTCCCGAAGAGACTCCAAGCTCTCACTATGTTCTTTGGAGTCACCAATGGCTTCATTGTACTTATTCTCGAACTCATCCTTTTCGACTCGCAGAAGCTGTAAGGCCGCAATAGCTTCAGCACCGGCGATCGATTGCTCTCGCGCTTCACGTTGAGTCATGTGTAGTTCAGCTCTCAGCTGCTCGAGTTCTGACGAAGTTTGGTGTTTATAGGCTTCTAAATCGGCTATACGCTTTTGGGTGGCGCTTAGGGTCTCATCTGCGAGTTGACGCGTGCGCTTTTCCGCTTCAAGTTCCGCTGTTGTTCTCGAGAGATTGTTCTGTAATTCCTTTTGGAAATTTAGTGCAGATGCAAGCTTCTTGTTCAAGTCAGCTGAACGATCGCCACTGTCTGCGTCTCTGTAGTTGTCGAGCTGCGGGGTGCTTGCTGCGCTTCCGGTGTGTGCTGCCATCTTTGCTTTAGCATACACTGCTTCGCGAACTGCGGCGTCTCGTTGTCGTTCGACTTCAGCAATCTGCTTCTGGGCGAGAATCGTTTGCTTATCAACGGAGATCTGGACATTAGCCAGCTCCTGCTTCACAGCTAGAAGCGATTCGATGAGTCTCTTGTCATCGTCGTCGAACGTTTCCGCAGCGCGACTCTCCAGAGTGGGACTAAGAGTTGTATTCGACGAATAGCCGGCTTTACGAGCCAACTCCAATTCTGAAGCATACCAGGCATTTCGATTACGCGCGGCATCAAGTTCCTTCAACAATGTAACGGTCTGTGAATTCCTATTCGAACCTTTTCGTGATAAAGGATTACTCGTTTGGCGGTTTGGTGGAGGCGGAGAAGACGGGCGATTGGTCATATTTTTCAAAGCCGGCTCAGTACTACTATCAACGGATCCCTGGCCTCGAGTCTGGCGAGATTGTTTCGACCTGGACCCGTCTCCCGAGCCACTAACAGTGACCTGTTGATTTGGAGTTCGCCTTCCATTAGTGACTGGACTCTCCTCCCTGATCATCTCTCGCGATATGGGAGACTGATTCTGACTGTTGATGCCAGACGAGCTAATGCTTCCGGCTTCCCTCTCTAACCGCTCGACAGAGGCATTCCTGGGGCGACGACTAGTCGTATTCGTCTCGATAGTCGGCCTAGGAGGCTGCCCCTGCGGTGGAGGTCCCGAAGGCGTAGAAGCCCCTCCAACTCTGGGAAGCTTGGATATTCCATTACTCACGGGAGGAGGACCATTAATATCTACCCCCGTGCCAGCTTTATTTGGGCTATTAGGGCTAGCCACCCGTTTTAGATCCGGCCCAGCAGAGTTCTCGCGAGAGTGTGTTTGTCTCACACCAGGAGGGAGTTCACCGCTGGGTCGTCTTGTCTGCTGCATCTTCTGGGTATTAGACTGGATCTGGGCATCATTGGGATACCGTATTTTCGAGGTGTCTAGGATATAGACAATCGAGAGGTCGTTGACTTGATTGGTAGTCGAGCTTGGTTCACCTCCCACCACAACAATCGACTTTCCCACAGAAGTCATACTGTGACCAGAGCGAGAGGATGGTGATGGACCCATGTTCTGAAAGGTATACCAACGGCGTGATGAAATCCTAAAGGCGGCCAAGTCGCCTAAATCGGCGCCTTCTTCTGTACGTCCACCGAAAACGTACATAACATCATCCACCAATGAAGCAGCATGGCCTTCTCTGGGAACGGGAATATAACCGATACAATCTAGCTGAGCCCACTTGTTGGTTGCTGGATCGTAACACCATACATCATTGAACCATTGAAAGCCGTTGGTGCCGCCAAATCTGGAGACTATAAGTATCAAAGGAATCTACGACTGCAAGAAAGGCATGCGCAAGACTTACAGGTACATCTTCTCGTTGTAAGTAATGATGGTATGATTCGTTCTGGCCGGTGGTTGTTTGCCCTGTAGCGGACCTGCGTTATCCGAGTTCTCGGTGAGTATCTCCCATCGATTGTTAGGCATCTGCAGTTGGTTGAGGTCAAACGCAGCCAGATCATTCATGAAGTAACCCTCTACCTGACCGCCGAAGATATAAATTTTAGACCCGACAATGTTAAGGGAGTGGCCGTAGCGACCCGAGGGTCGGGGACCGGCTGGTAGAGCCCTCGACCATTGCCTCGTGGCTGAATCGTCTGGTTAGCCTCCTTCGACTCGGACGGGATCCGGTGGGGCAACAATGTCTTACAGGTATTGAGTAGATACAGAGTTTCATCTAGGATATCAGTCTCATCGATTTTGGTATCGCCACCGTACACGATAAATGCATTGCCTACTAAGAGAGATGCGTGTCCAACTCTTGGCCCTGGCCCCTCGGATGTGGTTGCAAGTGGGTAACAAGACATGTTTCCTCCAGCTTCAATCATCCATAAGTCACCCTTGACGGTTGAACTATTAATCAAACCGCCCATGACATAAATATCGCCTTCTTTAGACGAAACAGAGTTGACAGCCGCTCCATATCTAGGAAAGGGGCTCGGCACAGAGGAAGTGAAGGTTAGACGACGTTGTGACCAGGGATATAACGAGGCGTTCGCGCTCGGTTGCTGGGGCGCATTGCGAAGCTAATGAAAAGTGATAATTAATTGTCAGCATAAATCGAACAAATTCAGGTGAGAAGAACATAGGAAATAACTCACAGGCAAGTCGCTCGTTTGTTGTACTTCAGGTTGCTGCAATTGCTGTAATGGTTCCTGCTGACCTCGGCGACCACCATGCTTCGCAGTATCAGGGCTCGGAGTGCCTTCGTCGAAAGAATTCAGACTTCCGTTTGGAGTGCCCCGAGACTTTTTCTCCTCTCTAACAATGCGCCCGGCGGGGCCTTGAACTTCGGGTACAGGTGCTGCAGGGCCATCGCGACTCTGAACGTTTCTGTCTTGATTCTTCTTGGACTTGAATAGGAAAGCCATGGCGAATTACAGCCAGGCCCCCTTAGAAGGACCTCTGTGACGACGGATTGCTTAGGCTAGATTATCGCAGCAGCGATAAGGGTGAACTAATGGCGAAACGATTATGTAGGATTCTGGTGGATTGGATGCGACAAATTCACAAGCGAATGTATTGGACACGACAACTAAAGGTTAGGTAAAGGTATGGAAGATGTTTCGTGAAGTGATTTGCCGATGCAGATGGCTGGGGTCGATAGCATGAGGTTGGAAATATCGAGGATGGGTCCTCAATCGAAATTGCGCCGATTTGCCTCGTGTCCCTGCGCAGCCTCTCGACTTTTTTTTTTCTCTTGTCTTGTCTTTCCTTTCCAAGCACCCCTCTTCTTCCTTTTTTTGATTACAATTTAAAGGGTATAGAAGGTATAGAAGAATAGGCTTAAATGCGAAAAGAAAAGACCCCCGTATTGTATCGTGTGTTGCGTGTTGTTGCACTGGTGAATCAGTGACATGGAAAATGAAGGGTCGACGGATCGAATGTTGCGACGGGTTCGTTTGCTCGGTGCCACCGTTGGAGAGTTGGATCTCCCCTCAAGATCATCAAAACGGGTCATCCAACCTGTGTAACGTGTCGAATAGGTGAAAAAAAAAAAAGCAAGTTAGAAAGACAGTTAGCCGTCGCCTTGCCAGATACTACCTAATCGAGTCCACGGCCGTGGCAATTGGAACAAGAAGGGGTGATGAAAGAATGAATGGCCAGGAGAATTAGGTTAATGGAAAAAGACTTGAATTGGCGACGAAGTCAGTGTCAATGTCGGGGATGGTAAGGCATGGATAGCATTACACCAAATTTCCAGAAGGTAAAAAAAAAATCAAAAAAAATCCCCAGGGCTGTCACTACCAAGGGTCGCTAGGGTCACTACAGGGCCGGCTTCTAGGGGGGCCGTGCCTGTACTAATCATTAATGCGGCTAGCTCGCCCTCTTGTGTGCCTAGGTGTAACCTTACTGCAGGTTGCAATTGGACAAGACTTGGCTAAATTGGGGGACATCCACTTCTCGAGAAGGCTTAGCGTCGCCGTGTACATATGTAGTACTAAAATAAATGAGTCCGCAGGTGGTTGGAAAGGGAAAGGGACATATGAGATGAAAAGTGCTGCTGGGGACTTGAAGAACTACGAAATACTCCCGAGTCCTGGATCCATCATTTGTAAGTCAGCGAAGGCGACATTTTGCATAAATAGGAAGAAAATCAAGATTCCGATTGTGCCGCGGCTTGTGATCTACGGGTTTCGCATTTTCTCAGCGTTGGAGATGTTTGTTGATCACTGTAGAGAGTGAGCATATGTACATCAACGCATACTTTAGATACCCAACCTATGTACAACTTCATCTTTACGTTGCCTTAGGCACAAGTAAATAGGTAGGTAGTCTTGTTTTAAAGCCAAGTTTAGATGATTATCACCAGAGGCAATAGATAGAATTGTCTATTCTTGGCTTCAGTAACGCAACTCGAACAACACCTATGCATTCGTATAAACTACGAGAGTCTTTCCAAATGGGGTAATCCTGTCCATTACACCTCGTAGCATGCCATATACTCGTTTAATATAATAAGAGGCACGTGAAGGATATGTAGGTGTTCCCGTCTTTACATACATAGGTATCCAGGTAGGCCTATATCCAAATATGATAGACCCCTTTTTCTGATCTCTATGAGTGATCATTGATTAGATAGGCTGATAGGTAGCCGTTAATAACTCCAGATTTAGTTTGGACCCTGGCTCCCTAGGCAAATGGGATGCAAACCAAGTGGATACTTATTTTGAGGGGACGATCTATACTGAAACTAGCAACCTGAAACGTTGCCCTCCATCGCAGCCACGCGCAGCCACGCAACCCGTCGCCTTCTCGGTAATGTCAAGTCCTACATACTCCAGCTCTGTATGCCAGGGTATCGGATTTGCCATCTGCCACCTATCCTCTCATCTTTTATTATGTAGTATCCGAGTTTATCCGAACACTAGCTACAGTATGTAAGAACACACGTGGAACAGATGCAGATGCGGCTGATAGCCCATGACAGCTCACGCTGCGTGGGAGTACGTGACAACTGGGATATATCAAATTCTGTGCATCCGATTTGCTATTCCGAGCTACATAGTAGATGGGGCCTTCCATTGTTAAAGATGATATTGAGATTCCTATTGTTAAGACATCAACGTGATTGAGAACTCACAGTAATACTCGAATCTGTTGAATGCATCAGTGCAGAACTTGTTGCTTCAGGTCGGAATTTCGAAATATGTATTTAACATAGGGGTGTACATGTATGTATTTTAGTCTTGAAGTTGGGGGCGGTTAGGTTGCACGTAAGATTATGTATTTCGTCACCGACTCTGAACGTACACATGTACATACTATGTAGATGTACTTGAGCTACCTCGGTCCCCACCCCTTTCCGCTTGTACTTACCAACCAGAGAGGTACCCCGGTACTTGTAGCTTATGTCGTCCTTCCATGTCGTTCGCAAACATCGGCCTACAGCTTACCTAAACCTTTACCTTGTCGCATCAATTCGAGTAAAAGTACATGTAATCAAGTCTTCTTCGCCGCACCGCTACGCACCACGAAACCAACCCAACTCCACGGGTCCATTATTTTCTTTTTCTCTCTGCACATTTGGCATTTGACATTTCCCTCTTTCCGTACCTCTTGTGGTCGGACGGTATTATTTGTTTGACGTTATTAGTAGGCATGCGATAAAAATGCCCTGCAAACACTATGACCGCCGTCACACTCTCTGCTCATAGCGCGTACACGTCGTCTGGGCAGCACTCGAATCAGCAGCACATGCCGACCGCATCTTCTGCATCCCGGGCCGCTTCGGCGTCGCACCCATACCCTCACCCTCACCCTCACCCTCACCCTCATCCTCGACGACAAGTTACCTTAGAAGCTGATGCCAACCCTGTAATAACGCGCGATCCACCAGCTAATACTAATGGTACTTCGGCCGAAATGCCTTCACGACTGGGCTTAAACGGCCCGACCTACGCCGTACGGGCACCTGAACCCATGAACGGTCGTCCACGCACAGCAATCGAGGAGAGGGAGCACGTAGATGCTGATAGTGAACGACGTCCATTAACCGCCCCCGGAAACAAGCATAATCTTGCTCCTACGAATTCTCACGACGGCTCCGATCATGACCGACCAAGGAGAGCGGTCTCTAAACCACTGCTGTTGAGATCTAAGAGCGAACACATGGTGCGACGCGAAGACGCCGATAACCAGACGGACGAGGAGGTATACGAGGGTGCACGTCATGGTTTTGAAGACCATTACCAGTCCGAGGATATTATTTCCCAGCTAGCAAATGTAAGTAGTAAAATCTCCTCTTAAGAAAAGCGCGTCTATCTTTGTTGCGCTGCCGTCAACAAGTGGTAATCATATCTTGCGCCGCGGTTTTTACTTGGCTTAGGAAGATATATCGTAAGGCGAAAACTAACCTGTTCACCGTAGAACTGGTACATGTACTACACAGACAAACGACACGAGACCACCGGACAACCAGAGTCACCTAACTATGCCATCGAAGACTGGCGCATGAGAGATCGATTAAAAACGGTTTCAGCTGCTCTGGCTGTCTGTCTCAACATCGGTGTTGAGCCTCCCGATCAGCTCAAGACAAACCCAGGTGCTAAGCTCGAGGCCTGGCAAGATCCCTTTGTTCCCCCTGCAGCCAAGGCTCTCGAAGCAATCGGGAAATCCTTGCAGGCGCAGTATGAGAACATATCTCTCAGGACGAGGTATAAGCAGTACCTCGACCCATCAGTTGAAGAGACGAAGCGCTTTTGCCAGTCTTTGCGTAGGAACGCCAAAGACGAACGCGTTCTTCTCCATTATAACGGCCATGGTGTTCCTAAGCCTACAGCTTCGGGCGAAATCTGGGTATTCAACAAGAATTTCACCCAGTACATCCCCATCTCGCTGTATGATCTACAACAATGGCTTCAAGCGCCCACCATCTTCGTCTGGGACTGTTCCGAGGCTGGGAATATACTAAATAATTACCACCGCTTCGTGGAGAAGCACGAAGAAGAAGAGGACGCTGCCGCAGCTACCGACCCTAATTACGAGAAGACCAAGTATCGCTCATACCTTCACCTGGCGGCTTGTGCCGTCAAGGAGAATCTTCCTACGAACCCCCGACTCCCAGCCGACCTCTTCACTGCATGCCTGACGACCCCGATAGAGATGGCATTGTGGTTCTTCGTGCTACAAAATCCTCTCAAGACCAGTCTTACACCGGAGCGAGCAAAGAAACTTCCTGGTCGACTGCAAGAGCGAAGAACGCCACTTGGAGAACTGAATTGGATCTTCACCGCAATCACCGACACCATCGCGTGGACTTCTTTACCTAGACAACTCTTTCGCAAGTTTTTCAGGCAGGACCTTATGGTGGCCGCCCTCTTCCGAAATTTCATTCTGGCGCAGAGAATTATGATGGTGTACGGATGCCACCCTCAGTCGTATCCGGAATTACCTGACACCCACCAGCACCCTCTATGGGAAAGCTGGGACCTGGCTGTGGATTTGGCGTTGGCACAGCTGCCCATGATGGAGCGAAAAGAGAGCGAAGGAATCGAATACGAATATCAGAGCTCGACCTTTTTCGCCGAGCAGCTGACAGCCTTCGAAGTCTATCTTGCGCGCGGAGATGCCATGCAACAGAAGCCTCCGGAACAGCTTCCGGTCGTGCTTCAGGTGCTACTTAGCCAGCAGCACCGAGTTCGTGCCCTCATTTTGCTGGGTAGATTCTTAGACTTAGGTCCCTGGGCGGTCCATCTGGCTCTGAGTATCGGGATCTTCCCCTACGTGCTGAAGCTTCTGCAATCTGCTGCGGCCGAGTTGAAACCTGTTATGGTGTTCATTTGGACTCGAGTCCTTGCTGTAGATGTCTCCTGCCAACCTGACTTGATCAAGGACAGTGGCTATAACTATTTCGCCTCCATACTCAACCCATCTGAAGCGCTTGCTGTCACCAACAGCGACGAGCATAAGGCGATGTGCGCTTTCGTGCTCTCTATGCTATGCAAGGGCTATAGGCCTGGTCAGGCTGTGTGCAATCAGTCAAATATCATGACGTACTGCCTAGCCCACCTCAAAAATGAGGAGAATGTGCTACTGCGCCAATGGGCGTGCCTCTGTATTAGCCAACTGTGGCAAGATCTACCCGAGGCAAAATGGCGAGGCATCAGAGAGAATGCACCTTTGAGATTGTCTAGCCTAACGAAGGATCAGGCGTGCGAAGTGCGAGCTGCAGTGATCCATGCTATGACAACATTCCTCGGAATTCCAGATCTCACCGACGAAGTGGCTAGGATTGAAGAGTCAATAGCTTGGACACTATTGGATATGGCCAACGACGGAAGCCCACTCGTCCGCAAAGAGCTCCTTGTCTTTATCTCCCATTTTGTTCTCCGCTACGAGAACAAGTTTATTGTTGCTGCCTACGAGCAACTCGTCGAAGAAAAGGAGTATCTGCTCTTCCCACCCAACGACGACGGCTTGGAGCATAGGATGGGTTTGCATTATGCCCGTCCCGAAAATCGTAACCCAGATGGAACGATCAGGGCTACATCTCAGGGATTGTCTTCTAACACAGTCTTTGCAGCTTGCTGGAAACACATCTTGATATTGAACGTAGACCCCCACCCTGAAGTGCAACGAGACGCGACGATTGTCGTTGACTTTGTGCACGACGCTCTTCTGTCGTCAACCGCCGGCCCGCAAGCTCAGAATCTGATGGATGATATTCAAAAGCGCGTGCGGCGATCCCGTGGTCATAAGAAGCAGGCATCCATCTCGCGCAATGGCATGATGGGAGCACAAGCTTCTGATATTCCACCTCCAGAGCCTTCACCTGGTCTCTTAAAGCGAACCGCGAGTTTACTATTTCAACTGCCTAACATGTGGGGTGGCGAAGACAGATCGGCTAACTCTTCCCCGTTACCTTCTCCTGGACTTGTAAGAAATTCCTCCCAGCGGCTCCAGCCTGCTCCTACTTGGGCGGCCCTGCCTGAGCAAGTCGACCAGGCCAATGCGGCTGCGGCCGCCAATTACCACGTCGCCGACGAACCTGTGTCTGGGAAGTTTAAGGAGCGGCAACTTAATGAGGCCCCTCGTCTACCACTCCTAAGTACGTTTCTGGACTGGTCGATTGAGTATTTCCGCGAACCCCAAATGCACCCCAGTGAGGCCGAAGAGCCGGGAAGCACCGAGTATAACGAACGTCTTTGGCGTAGATCGCGAAACGAGAATATACTCCGTGAGACCCAGCCACAAAAGCAGTTTGCTGGTACACACAAATGGAATAACCAGCTGTGTATCATGAATAATGGTTCCCAACCAGCAAAAATGACATTTCACCAATACGAGGACCACCTCGCAGTTGCCGACGATGGTAACACGGTGTATATCTGGGACTGGAAGAAGCAGTCTAAACTGAATCGGTTCTCAAATGGAAATCCTGAAGGGTCCAAGATCAGTGATATGACTTTCATCAACGAAGATGACACAGCCTTCCTAATGACGGGCTCGTCGGACGGTGTCCTTCGTGTCTATCGAAATTACGATACTCCTAAGAAGACCGAGCTAGCGTCGTCGTGGAGAGCACTCACCCATATGGTTCCTAGTAACGTGAACTCCGGCATGGTCTTCGATTGGCAACAGGTGCAAGGCAATGTCCTTGTTGCGGGAGACGTTCGCGTTATCCGGGTCTGGGCTGCTGCGTACGAGACCTGTATCATGGATATACCTGCGCGCTCGGGATCTTGTGTCACGTCATTAACGTCGGACCAGATGACTGGCAATATCTTTGTAGCTGGATTTGGGGATGGTGCCGTGAGGGTTTTTGACACCAGGCTTCGACCACAAGAATCGATGGTCAAGAAGTGGAAGGATGATTCCGATCGACAGTGGATTAGAAATGTGCACATGCAGCGCGGAGGCCAGCGCGAGTTGCTCTCTGCGAGCCGGAACGGAAAAGTTAAGTTGTGGGATATTCGGATGGATTCGCCGCTACGCGTTATCCAAGCGACGCGCGATACCCTCCGAACGGCGAGCACCCACGAACACCTCCCGGTGTTCTCTGTGTAAGTTTTACATCTACCATCATATTTACACCATCTCTTTGCTAACATATTTCTAGTGGGACGTCCGCGCACACCGTCAAAGTCTTCAACTTTGACGGCCACGAACTTTCGCGCATGGAGCCATACTCCAGCTTCCTGCAGCAGAACCGCGGCGCGCCTATATCCGCCACGGCTTTCCACCCACATCGCATGATTCTCGGCTGCGCCGCACGTGGTGACCACCACATAAACCTGTTCACCTGCACCAGCGAGAAACCCGGAACATTCCTCAACTCTTTGTAGAGCAGAATCTGGTCGCCTTATCACCGCCCATCCCGCCCCTCCAGGCTCTAATACACATACACAGGACCGACCTTAACGCCTATCATGCATGGAAGGATGAAAATTTCACTCGAATAATGACCATCCAAAACCTTTTCTATTTACTTGACGAATGACTAGGGTTTGTGCTAGCTCACAGATGACGGAGTGAGACGGTACACGAACCGCGGAATCTTTTTTTTCTTCTTCTCACGGACGGATGGATGGATGGACGGGCGGACTGGCATTTAAGAGGGAGGGAGGTGCTCAGGCGGCGTCGGACAGGGTCGATTTGATGATTTGGAGGCTGCTACTTCGTTTGCATGGTCGGGTCCGGAAGGTGACGGGCTACTACTACTCATACATTCGGCGATGGAAACGCCTAGATAATCAATCCCCGCTGCTGGAATAGCCGGCTATAATAATAACGCGTTAATTTCTGTAACGTCCAGACTTGATTTTTCTAATGCTGCATGTCTTGTGCCCAGTATCAGGTCGTAAGTGTCATGTCTATCTAGTAGGGAGGTAGGTAGATAGATAGCTGCGATAAATGTTTAGGTGCCCCGCCCCCTATTATCGCGCCTTGTCTAAGAGGTCTAATGGAGGAAATCTTTTGCAGAACATCCATTGCTTCTTTCCTCCCACGATTTATACGCATGATGGACTCTAGGCAACACGGGAAGAAGTTGGTAGGGGAGATTACATGCATTAATCGTATGTAAAGGGAGACAGGAGGGTGGGTAATGGTGGTGGCGGTGGCGAGTGGCCAGCAGAATAGGGGGCAGGGAGACAAAATGTGGTGGGGGTCGGGGGTAGGTAGGGGTAATACAGTTAGATAAGGAGGGCTTCAATGTCAAAGTACCTATCAATCTACCTAGATATACATAGTAGCGGACTCACATTCATATGCACAGGTGTCAAGCGATCGCTTCTTCTATCTGATGAAAACAATCTCCCCTAACACCCCCTTCGACATAAGGGGCGGAGGAGGGGGGGCGCGATACCATCGGTATATACCTAGATTCCAAATGTAGTAAACACTCACTCAGACCAATCCCCATAGTCTGTCTGGTAGAGCTTCATGGCGCAGCGGTAGCGTGCCAGGCTATGGCCATAGCCTGGAGGTCCTCCGGTCGAAACGGAGTGAAGCTGAATTTTTCTTCTCTTTTGCATTGTGCAAACTCTAGTAGACAGTAACTCAAAGTACTTTGGAATTTCTCCTGGGCTAAGTATTCAGTGGAGGTAGTAAGCACCAACATGCAAGTAAGCCGTGACTAGAACCTGATAGTTGATGATGTACAGATCAAAAGGTATCATGGTCTTACAGAACAGATGTCAACATGTGTTATTTCCATGACTGCGATATCCAAGAGGCTCACATATGGCCTCCACTCTCATTTCATTTAGGTCTTACCTAAACTGCTGAGCGCGCGTCCACAACTTGTGTTTGCGATAGCTTTCGGTGATGTTTGCTTACCACAACAGACCTGTGGAAATAGATGCGAAGATTTAATCACCTCGCATAGAAGATGAAGGCACCGGGCGTAGCGATTGAAAACCCGTTTCATAACTTTTACGTTTCAATCAGGGCACGATAAACCGGCTGTCGGAAAGGGGCGCAGCTGGCTATATCGAATGCTCGAAATTACATCATGTACCTAGGTAACTAGCTATCATTTCCTAAAACAACGCTCGTTTCGACGCTTAGCTATAGAGAAAAGAATAACGCTGGTTTGTCGATATATATATCGGAGTCGGTAAGTCGGGTTCCATTCCCGCCATCATGGTGAAGCACTTAGTCGTATATGTCTCCCTCTGGAGTCCCAGACCTAGCGCGGCGCAACAGAAAGATATTGATGTCATGGTGTCTAGGGAGGAGGAGGTTCTTCCTCTTGAGGAGACTGTGGGAGACTCTGACTAGGATCAGGTTCGAGAATGATATTGGGAGAGTTAGAAGCTGGTCGAGCATTGGTAGGACGAGGACGAAGGGGAAAAGGAGGGCGAGTGGAAGGAGGAAGAGAAGGAGGGAGAAAAGGATTGGCAGAGGGAGGAGGTGGTGGTGGACGAAGAGGGGGAAGGAGAGGGGGATGAAGGTGACCATGGGGATACAGACGTGGACGAGGACTAGGCAGATTGGAACTTGGAAGACTGCGCGATTGTTCGCCTTGCGCCTCCGTCATAACTTGGGCCTCCGGCTCTCTCCCCTCGATCAGCGCCGTTATTACTCGATCCATTGCATCTAGCCTGTCTAATAACGACCTTTGGGGGGCTTGACTACGTAGTGGCGTTGGAAAGCTTTGCGTCGGAGGATGGAGAGGCGGAAAAAATTCCTCTAGTGGTGACCTCCTCTCTAGTTGCATGTTCGACGGCTGCGGTTGAGATAGCTCCAGATCCTACGCCGAAGTTAAATGGCGGCGCTCGTCTTTTTTTCGAGGTGCTTCGTTCTCTGAACCATCTTCAGAAGACGAAGAGTCGGAATCCCGCGGCGGCCAACGAGTATATGCATCACAGCCGCATGCTCCCCATATCGCGCCACAATGATAGCAGAAGGATTTACCGCATCTACAAATGATATGATTGCATCCTTCCACACGTAAGATGACGCGGGCGCAATGGGGGCACTTCGCCCACCCTTTTTTTAGGCGGAGCTTCTCGAGGTCGGAATCGGGTTTATCGCACCCTGTCTCATCAGGGGGGTGAGACCGTAGGCACTTTCTGCAGGTGAGCTTTTCGCATTGGGGACAGGCGAGCACATCGTCGCATCCGGCAGTAAGCTCGATCGTCGTCTGACATTCTGGATTCGCGCAGGAGATAAGGTTCTGCTCCAAGATGCCATCAGGCCCGTGTAGCCATAATCGATAACGTTGGAAGATGTCGTCGTCCTGCGTCCAGGCGGCATCTTCTTCGCTGAGCGGAATGTCGTGGCAACTTGGCAGCCCCGATGACCTGTCCCGTAGAGCGGACTGAAACCAGTCCTGTAAGCAGGATCGACAGTAATAACACCCGCAACCTATGATCCGCACATCTGGTTTGCGTTCGAAACACGCTGAGCAAACTCTTTCAGGGCGCGCTTCTTGGCTTTGATCTCCGCCTGAGACCATGGTGGAGTGAAATAAGGATAGGCCGGTATAATCTATTTTGAAGGATTACTTAATGAGGTTGAATTGGTTGATGTAATGAGGGAAGTCCACAGGCGGATTGATACCAGCGGACATGCGAGCTTGAACCAGGGATGTCATTATGTCGCGACTTCCCACAGCCAGAACCTACCAAACCGTACCTTACCTAAGACGAACTTTCTCATGAGTTCTGATTGAACTCAATTTACCAAATTGGCAGTGCTGCTCTGCTACACTTGCCTCTTGTATGTCGCATTAGAAGAATGAAAGCGCTTCCAGTTATGGCCTGTGTGGCGCTACCTCATCGGCGGCATCGTGTAGAAATTGCTGCATAAATATTATTAGCTTGTAATAATAAATATCTATTGCCTACATGATTAAAACGACTGTTTAACTAATAACTAGTCACACTAGGTCGAGCTATGAATGTATTAGGGACCAGAAGAGATCTAGAAGCTGCCTAGGTAAAAAGGGTGGTTAGACTGGCCCTCGACATTCTCCAGAAGGCAGGTATAATTTCTGCCCCCTTTGATAGAAGCTATACCCTAACATAAACATCCAAGAAGAGAATCGTCTGGCACTGTTATACGCTTGGACGTCATGGTATGCTCACAATTATAGACCCCCCCTCCCCCTTTTAAAAATATCTTCATCATAAGCCGATAAAGGGTGATAGCTCTGGCGGTATAATTTCGCCGGGAAAGGTTTCAGCAGTTCATATAAGAGCGTGCTAGGTTGTGAGTATCTACCTATACATAACACATGTGCGCTGTAAGAAGACTGACCTTGGATATAGATGTGATATGCACCTCCGTCGTGGACGTTAGCATCATGGGAACAGATGAATTTGCATATTTTATCAGTGAATAGGTACGCAGGTACGTCTACGAGGTTGTCTTAGGGATATGCAGTTCACTGATTGATGTCCACAGGGGGCTCTGACGCAACTGCACTCAAATATGTCGACATAGTCAGAAAGTTCTACGATAATGCTCAGAAGTCGAAGCAGAGCCAACGCCACCTTCCACCAGATGTATAGGCTATCTACGCATGATTTGATATCTCCTATGAGGCAGACCAATGCCGAGAGTGGTTTGACTGAGGCTATTTCTACTGTACTAGACATGAAAAGGGGGCGGGCTGAAGGTTTGGACGGACGGCACATTTATCGCAGTTAAATGTAGGTAGCGCGAAGCGAATAAATTACCGCATAGACGGAATAGTTCACAATCTAACATCTTTCAGGGGTACTTGGGTTCAAAAAGGCATGCACCCACTATGTCTCTCCCATGGAATAGAAAGCAAGGATCAATTAAACGAGGATCGTTGTAGTTACTAATACATCCTCATCGTAGGTGATCTTCTTGTAGGAAGATTTACCAAATATTCCTCCTACACAGGTACCTATCTTCGACATGGCACCTGGTAGCCGAAGGATAGGAGAAGAATTGGTACTGACTAACAGAATCGCATTCCTCTTCCTGCCGTTCTCCTAATAATCATTCCTCAGTCTCTTCCATCATAACCACCGCTGGATTGCCAGCGACTAGGGCGTTTTCAGGAACATCGTCTAACACCACTGCGCCTACCATGATCTTAGCATTTTCTCCTATCGTGATGCCGGGACCTATTACGGCCGAAGCACCAATCCAGACGCAGTCGCCGATGGTGATCGATGAGCCCGAAGCATCCCAAATTCCCGAGGCGCGGGCATTGGGGTCCACTGGCCTGAGAGGAGGACCCATGGAGGAGATGGTGACGTTAGGACCGATCCAACAGTACCTCCCAATTGTGATGGAAGCGACGGGCGTGTCAACGATCTTACAGTTGCTGCTGATGATCGTCGTATGATGGATGGAGACGTCGCGGCCGTAGTCCACATGAAACGGCGGCTGGACCTTGGGGGCAAAAGTCAACGACTTTCCAAAGGTATGCCTGGGCGGAATGATCTCCAACAATTTGCGCTCTCTTGTTAAAGTGCTTGTGCGTTCGTCCAGGGCGTTATATTCGGCGCAGATCCTGGCACAATTCGATCGTGCCTGTCGATACTGGTCTTCGTTCGGATCGAAGGGAGAAAGCTGCGGCCCTGACGACTCGGAAGCTGACATGGCGGTTTCTGTTTGGAAAGTAATTCGCTACCTAATGGATTATAGAATCTGATGGCTAACTTTTACTTTGGGGTTGGGTTGCCAATCTCTCTGAGACCTGTCTTTCTTTTGAAATTCCTACGAATAACAGTCGATGGGCTAGATGATTAATAGAGGGATTAGCTGATGATCTTTTCAAACCGAGATTTGAGAATTGCATAGAAAAGTCTTGGTTACCTACCTAAACAATAGCAAACGGGAGGCACTCACAGGGAAACGAAGGACTACTTTTCAGCTTGTCCAATGTAGATTTGACAATCAGGAAGAAAGGCAATCTAGGCTACACGTTTGAGCAGAATTGTCACGCTTTTCACGCCTCTCGCTTTCACACAAACAGGCAGAGACAAAGGGGCTATATTGATGATTTGTGAATGATCCTTTGTCTTGTTATCATGGGTCTGAGTAAAAGGCTAGGAAATTGATCTTTGTACACAATAAATTGAAAGTCCACTAAGATAGACAAGAGATAGGGGGTACCAGATGACTTAGCTAAGCTTTTTCTACGTGAGAGTATATCGATGAAGCCAACTGTGAGCAAGTTTCAAATTGTTAGTTGATCTTTAGATGAATGACCACACATAACAGGTCATGATGTCCCCCCAGTCACGTATCACAAAACTATATCACCCTGGTAAGTGCCAAACCTACCCATGTACGTGTAACCCGACTTACGGAGCTGGTGGAGTTCACGGTCCCGTGAGACCTCATTATGGAGAATTACCTTTTAGCCCCTTCCCATAATGGTATATATGACATCGCCCGTCGAGGTACTTCCGACGGTGGCCTAATTCCTGCCGTTCTACCTGGAGACCTACAAAGCCTACAAGAATTACATTAGGGATAGGTTTTCCAACAACCAGCAGGAAGCCTAAGCCAGATGGCTCAATGGTTGTCTTCGATCCTTAGCAAATAAAAGCCACCTTGAAGTAGTGGTTAACTTACCGGAGTCCGATTTGTGTAGCCTTGCGTTACCCGAGATCCGGGTACGCGTGTTCGAATCACGCAGGTGGCCCCATTTTAATCCATTTTTGCTGCTTTCATTCACTGTCAGTCATGCTAATATATCATTGGGATGATAGCTGGAGTGTTTTAGAGGTGTCTATTCATTTTTCTCGCCATTCTTACCTCCCGGTACGACGTATGTAGTCGTAGGAACTTTGGGTGGATATGGTAGCTTCTAATGACGTAGATATGTCATAGCTAAAACTGTAAATGCCTAGGTACCTATTTCTGCTGGGGGATTCTGTGTTGGAGTCACTATATATTTCATTAACCATGGCATTCAGCCTGTTCAAAGAGCGATCAATGATTCCTTTGATTAAGTCTATATGACGCTGTCTCATACCTATGCTTGCTGGCATTTGAAGTCGGCTTGTGCCTGATTAATAGAGTATTAAGTGCTAAACGTGAGCTGATTGTCTAAGACATAGCTGCCTAGACAGTACCTAGGTAACTATTAAATTTCCAATTCAATCTATCTAGGTACCTTCCTGCCTACCTACCTGGTATCTATCTATATCTCTTTATCACAATGCAGACATTAGAAGCATGAGAAGGAACTATGTTGTGGCACGAAGGGTCCTATCTACGAGCTAGCGGCCACGAGCAGGTCCCGGGTCCATATACACGAGCCTCCTTTGTCCTGGCTGTAAAGTCCCTGATGGCTCTAATAAACCCCCTAGTAGCTTCAGCCACTAGACTCCTGACATATCTCATCTGCTCCTATAATCATCAGCTCATTCTTCGTCACTTTTAAAGTTACCCGATATACCCATGTGCCTTTTTCAAATACAGAATCTTCTTCATGAAAATAGTTGGATGTGATTGTTGATTATAATTGACAGGAAAAGTTGACAGAACGAAATAATAGGGGCAGTAGTGTATCGTAAGTTCCGGGGATTAGCTTCCCACTGCCCTATTTACTCAAATTACGATTGCCCTTTGATTAGATAGGTACCTAGGCAGGTGCCTACATACATGTACTTAGGAGGTAGATAAGATGTTCAGATAAGCTTGGGAATATAAAATATAGTTTTTCTCAAGCCGGCCCGATGAACTGAATTTCCCATCTTCATTGAAACATCTATTTCATTCCTCATGCCACTGCACATTAGCCAAATGTGATCCCAGAAGATACCTTCGCTAACACTCTCCTCAGTGAGACACTCTTCACTCTTCACCAAGATACCTACTCTTCGTCGACAAACTCTTTGCCGGAATACGATCTAGGCATTTGTCAAGGCCCTATTAAAGGTTTCTGAATAAGACTCCGTTCAAGCTATGTCGACATAAGACCATCTACGGTAATAACCCGTATCCTCAATGGCCAAGACAGTCCTCTACACTGCCAAAACCAGTCGTCTAGCATCATGTCATCACCAATTAAACCCCAACAACGAGAATGTATGAAGGTCTTGAGAAACGTGATAGCAAAGAACCTCAAAAATAAGGAGGTAGAGAGTCAAGGAAACTCTTCAGAGCTAGTGAATCGATCAGAGCCCCAAAACGCTAAGATTCGGAAAGAACCGCCAACCTCATCATCACCCACAGCAAAAAGGGCCAAGGCAGTCGCAGACACCCACTTTGATAGCATTAAGCACCTCAGCTGCGATGAGTATTGCGAGTTGACGAGCATCACCTTCGAACGCCTGTTTGCAAGGGAGTCGGACAAGAATTTGAGGGAGGAAATCTTCACACTAATTCAGAGCGGTTGCTGTAGCCCTTTCCCTACAGAGAGTCTTTCATGCGCCTCGAAACTCGAATTCAGCAATGATGGTGACGACATACGCCTCTTTGAACGCGTCCGCGCCATGAGCAATGCGCTCATTGAAGTCATCCTGGGAATCTATCAGCTATCGGGTCGAGGGTCTATGGCCCAAAACAAGCTACAAGCATGGGATGTAATGACCAAAAGCGTGGTGTGGAAAGGTCTTAATCCAATGCGCACCCTAGACAATCTTCCCGAATTCCAGCTAAGACCCCTTACGCTGGCCGAATGTAGATCGGTCCAAAGAGGGTTGTATAGTATTTGGAAACCCAGCACCATTGAGTCCCATACCACAAACCGCTCCAAACTCTCCCATATTCTTAAGGGCGGAGACAAATTAGGTGACACGAACGAAGCGCTTACTTATCTTCTTCGTCTTGCCATCCCCGCCGTAAGGTACACTCTCTTCTCCATGCTGGCGTCCAGAATTTATTTCTCAACAGTAAACCTCGAGGAATCAGACCAGGAATTTACCATAGAAGATATCCTCTATCTCTACTATGTGTTCCTTGTTGTTAAAGACTCTGAGTTCCATCTTGTCAAAGACCTTGAGGCTATCCAAAGTGGGGGTAAAAGACCATTGGACAAGTCCATGTCGCCCGCCTTGGCTAACAAACTCGCCGAGTTGGCCCGGGAAGTCCACCCTTCACTTACCACTGTCATTCTGAATTTAGATTGAGTTCCTGAGAGCTATTCGGAGATTTTGGGCGTTGAAGAGTCTGAGGATGACTACTATGATTAAGGAGAGTCTTACGAAGAGGTTGCATGGGCACTAATGAGACTACACTCATCTGGCGCTATATCTTACAAGCTTTAGCAAGGGCTTCTACGAGATAACCACACCCAAATATCCAGAGCAGAGGATACGAGTCTGGCGTTGCTTTAAATTGGTTGGGGATGGAGGGGAGGACACATACTTGCTGAACATGGTCCTGTCAGCTAAAAGTTCAAGAGGATTCTTAGAGGAAGAGTAATTGCAGAGAGGTACTGCTGGGTTTCCTAAAGAATGGTCAGACGCGTCTCCTGGCATTCGTCCCTCATTTACATAGCTTAAATTCGCGGGTCTTCACCAACAATCGGCGATCTGTTTTCTAATAGACCAAGAGACTCTAGTCTTTGCGTATGGATTTAGAATTCCAATCAAAATACCAAATGCCAATATTCTTTGAAATACCTCGACAGTACAAGAGGGTGTTTTAAGTGTATGAATCGGTCACTACTGGGCATGGGAAGCTGAAATATCTTTCATTATAGCCTAGACTTATTAAATCGATTATCAGTTAATTCCTGGTCCTCATCACATATCTTAGGGTCAGTATGTATTCTTATTCTTTCTTCCTTATGGCAATGATGGCCCATATACATCTCTATGAGACTCTGGATAGCAGTGTGTTTAAATTTGACTACAAGTCCAGATAGATAATAAACCTATATTTATATATACAAATACACATAACCCTTACCCTATCCTTAACCCTCATCATAACCCCTTAACCCTAACCAATAACTGAAGTGCCCTAGAACCAAGTCATGGGTAGAGTGATAAAGAGTAAATAGGAGCTTTGCTACTATAAGATATCTATTAGGGGTCGAATGAAGATGACCATTTAACCCCAACCCTCTATGAAGACCCTTAGGGGTGTTCTGCTCCGCTATATACACTCTTGGCTAACAGCTCCCTAGCTGTCGTGCACGGGCCATATAATTACCCCTGAGAGTGTCTTGTAGACCCATGAGTGTGTTTAATGAGTCCCTTAACTAAAGTATAACGCAGCGAGATGAAAAATAATGACTTCCACGAATCAGAGCAACCAAAGGACTCTAAATGGCGGCGTAGAGATGGCAGAAACTAAATTAAAGATTCTCTTATAGCTCTACCAGCAGAACACCCATTTAATACCATACTTAAAATTCGTCAACAGTCAGCGACGGACAAACAATCTATCGCACATCGCAAACTATGACTGTCTGTTTCAAGGTGACCCGATTCGCGAAAATGACCCTCTCTGACCCTCTGTCATTCTGGAGATACTGATAGAGCCTCAACCACAGAAGTGTCGTCAAAGCGATCATCTCAAGGATAGGAAACTCAACGCCAAATGACCTTGGCACCAACAGTCTCTTTTGCTTCACTGTTGAGCGATCATTTTATCAAGAAGAGACCTCTAGAGTATGAGAGAACGATGTAAACTCTCAAGATTAGTTGTAGTGAGGGGTAGTAGATAGGTAGTGTCTTCTCTGACACTTTAAGGACCTCTAGCCCTTTATTATGGACACCAGTCCTGGCTAGTGAATCAATGACAGTCAATGGAGGTCATCTGCTCTTTACTTCTACCATAAACCCTCACCAGATACATAAGAAGAGGGTCTGAAGCTGTTTGAATCCTTCTCCAATATCATGACCCATTTTACTGTACCTAGAGACCCTCTCAGAGACTCTCTCCTGAGCACCCTTGACATATAATCTTCTCTTTAATTATAAAGAAATCGAATCGCACTACCATTCACACCCACGTTGAAGACTTAGGTCTCTACAATGACACTCATGTCTAAAAGCATCATACACGTTCCTCGTCCCGGAGGGGCAACCATCCAGCTACAGACGGTCATTTTTAGAGCCACCCTCAATTGGAGGTGGGAGAGCATCAAGTCTCTATTAAAACATACAAGAGGGGTCTTTGCATGTAAAATTTGAGTGTTTAGTTTGTACACGAATACTAGACTAGTATTCCTACAATGCCTTTGTGTGGGGAGGCTTTGAGACAAGGGGTCTCAGACTGTATGAGGAAGACTATATATAGGATATCCCGAATAGGGTAAGATGAGGGAAGCTGTAAGCTGAAAGAGGGTCATTAGGAATGCTGTGGGATTAAGGAGACTCTAATAAGGGTCTTGAATAAGGAAGTCTCTAAGATACTGGAGACCTTCAGAGTGGAAAGACTCTGAGACTGTCATGTTTGACGGTCTCCTGGTAGTTTATGACTATCTATCTAGACACTAATCACTACTCACTACGATTTCTTCGCCATATTCTTCTCTGTTTTCTTCTCTTTTCTCTTCTCTGTTTTCTTCTCTGTTCTCTTCTTTGTCTTCTCTTTCTTTTTTTCCCTTTTCCCTCTACTACTTTCTGGGTTTTTATTTTTTGAATTTTTATTATTATTATTCTGGTTTATTAATACAAGTCAATCCCAATAAAGCAGTGAGACTTCTTCTTCCTTCTCGAACAATGCAGTATGAATATATAGAGAGAGTGTCAGGAGTCTAGTGGCTGAAGCCACCAGGGACCAAGGGGTCTATCAGAGCCATCAGGGGCTTCACAGCCAGGACAAAGGAGGCTCGTGTAAATGGACCCGGGACCTGCTCGTGGCCGCTAGCTCGTAGATAGGGCCCTTCGTGCCACAA
Source organism: Hypoxylon fuscum (assembly GCA_022578945.1). Classification (NCBI taxonomy): domain Eukaryota; kingdom Fungi; phylum Ascomycota; class Sordariomycetes; order Xylariales; family Hypoxylaceae; genus Hypoxylon; species Hypoxylon fuscum. The sequence continues at coordinate 58,054 of MU399843.1, read as the reverse complement.
CATAGTTCCTTCTCATGCTTCCAAGGCTATACTTTAGTTTAGCTCTACAGAAGCTCAGATATAGTGACCAAATTCTACGCAACACATGAGATCTTCAAACTTACCTGAGTACCTAAGTTTCAATTTTCAGACGACATAATGGATATCAGGTTAAACATGATCTTCGTAGGGTAATGTATAGGCTACAGTGTGGCCAACCAACGCCTCAAGTTGAAGGTCTCAGCTCAGCGAGGGAGCCAGTTGATGAGGAGACGGGTTCCAGATTGGGAGTGAAAGGGCGATGAGAAGGCCAAGGAGTTTCTGGACATTGCAATTGAGCCTCAAATGACTAAGTTTACGGTGACTTGAATTAAGAAGAATTGTGCCTGCTGACTGTCGCATTATTGCTCACGTCAGTCAATTTCACAATCATTTAGACCACATACAGAGTCATGCTGCGATGTATACTTCTTTAGCTATGGAAATGGTGATAATCAGGTAAATGTTGCGATAATATCACACATTTCGATGCTACGTTGCTGCTTAGGAACTTGAGCTGATTGGGGCATGTCTCTTTACACGAATTCATCTATTTTGTTAACTCAAATGGTACCGGACATCGAGATTTGAGATGGTACCGATGAGGTAAGGAGCATGATCGATATTGGACAATATAAATAGGCCCATAGCGAACATCCTCATTCACATTCCCAAGAGCAGCATTAAAAAATACCCCTTTACAAGCAAGACCTACCAATACAATTATGACTCTTCTCATTGACTTCAACGCTGACCGTGGCGATGACCCCAAGAAACTTGGGACCCTCAACCTCGAGAAGGACAAGGGTGACAAGCCTCACGGAAATTCGGACGACTTGTACATCAAGTTGGGGAAGGATTGGAAGGGAACAAAATGTGCCCACTTCCACCATAAGGCCGGGTATCGCAGGTGAAACAGCCTCCTCCCAATGTGGGTGAGTAAGACATGAACTAACGAAATTACTTTCATAGGGCTGAATACCACGCGCTAAAAGGCGAAACTAAGGCGGGAACTACGTACTTTATCACGTACAAACTCGCGCTTCAGGTGAGATACATGGTCTTATTTTCGCTATGAACCTACTGTTATGGTAGTATTGTTACATTAAGAGTACACAGGGTTATCTAAACATAGCTTGGATTATTCATACATTACAGCGGAACTAACCCCCTATTTTTCAAATTCCTAGCAACTGCCCACCGGCCTCATCCTGTTCCAATGGAAAGAGTACGAGGCCAACAACGATCACGACATGGGCGCCAACATCCCGCTAACCCTCGAAATCCGGAAGAACCAGCTAACGTTCACGCATACCTTCAAGTGGAAGGAAGGGCGCAAGGTGCAGTGGACGCAGGATGTCGAGCCTCACAAGGAGCACAAGATCGGCATGGAGATCCTAGCGAAGCATGACGGGCATGCCAAGCTCTGGCTTGATGGCAAGCCGGTCACTTTTGAGACTACCAAGTCCCAAAATCTCCCGGGTAACATGATGCCCGGCCAGAGTGACCCCAAGTTTGGCATATACGGTGGCGAGGATGTTCAGGTTGACTCGTATGTCTACCAGATCCAGATTGGCACGAGCAAGGGGGATGTCGACCAGAGCTACTTTGGTCATTAGAGAATGATTAAAAGACACACTCGTTTTGGAAAATCCATTCCATGCCGATTATATGTATTAGTTGACAATTCCCCTTAATCCCATCTCAACCTACCGGACCATTGAAGTGCGGCGCGTGATATGGATATTCTATGCAGACATTAAGGCAAATATCAGTCGTACGTGTAGCTGCAGATACCTCAGCCTTCAATGATTCTGCATCCATAATCAGTTAATGAGTAGTACCGTGTTTAACACGATGTTGCCGTGAGTCAAGACTTATCGGAGTTTACGAGGTAGGAGGTAGGTGGACCTAGATGACACCCCCTGTATCACGCAAATCATTTAGCAGGCAGCAGCTTACCTCCATGTACTTTATTCAGTTGACCCATGCAGCTACCGTGCAATTAATTTGACACTAGTCCGTCTCAGGTTGTCCTATTGTTACTCGGCTCATGCCGGCTCCGACGCCGGAACGCGATCCATTAGCAACGTCCACGCTAGGCATATACTACCCGGACATAACGAGTGTTCGGCTCCCCTACTCATGTTGGAGCTCCTTCTCCTATGTAATGTATAGCATACCTATTCGGCTATTTTTATTAATAAACGCAAACCTTTCAGCCCTAGGCGTATCGCATCAACTACCACCGCAGCTTACATTCCATTTCGAACTTATGCTCAAGCAATAGTCATGTCGACCCAATATCTGGAAAAGAGCGGGTTGCCCACTCGCTTCGCCGTAGCGCTATTCCCGGGATTTCAGGCGCTAGACGTTTTTGGGCCTCTCGACATCCTGAACCTGCTGTCTAAGAATACGTCCCTATCACTCTACATTCTCTCTTCGACCCTGGAGCCCGTCTCCACCCGTACCGGTACCACGGGCCATACCACCAGTCAGTCCGTTGTCCCCACGCACACCTTCACGGATAGCCTCGACGATATCGAAGTGCTGCTCGTGCCGGGCGGGTCCGGCACTCGGGATCCAGCGAATGTCAAGGAGGTAATCGATTTCGTGCGGGCCACGTACCCGAAACTCCAATTCCTGTTGACCGTCTGCACGGGCAGTGCCGTGGCCGCCATGTCGGGAGTTCTAGACGGACGCCGTGCGACCTCGAATAAGAGGGCATGGGCATGGGTAAGTTGTTGATACCCCTTTTACCACGCCAGCCACTCCGCTGCACTCAGGTCTCTCAATTTCTAATTTAATGCCAAAACTAACCCCAAGCCAACCAGGCCACAGCACAAGGCCCGAAGGTGCAGTGGGTGCGCCAAGCGCGCTGGGTAACGGACGGCAATATCTGGACCTCCTCGGGAATTTCAGCGGGCATCGACATGATGTATGCTTTCGTCGCCGACCAGTTCGGCGAGGATGTCGCGCAGGAACTGGCTGATGCGTCCGAGTACGTCCGGAATACCGACCCTAATGAAGATCCATTCGCTACAAAAGTGGAAAATGGAGTGAGATAATAGGGGTCTAGGCTAATTAAACACACGCCACTGTTCTCCTGAGGGAAATTTCGAAAGAATGGAAAAGGTTGCTGAAGGATTAGGGTCGAATACCTAGGTGCCTAGCCCTAAAAATATGATACTACTACAGAAGTTATAGAATAGGGGTAGTTGCAACGCTTATCACTGCTATCTCTTCTACAAGGGCGTCTGTTTATGGGGATTAATTACAATGTGTATGCCCTCAAGTTATGAGATGTGTGATAAGCGTAATTATATCAAGAAAGATGAATCAAATTAGCTCGTAAATGTGTGAATTAGTGAGAATAGAAACCATGCAGAAGATATTTCAAGGTAGAGCTCCTATCTCACTCATGCTCTGACCCATGCTCGAGCCCAGTTTCAATAGGTTTATTTCCATTCTCTTCAGCCCCAGTTGTCTTAATTACCTTCTCGCCATCCAGTCCGAAGTCTGTATGTAGTTCCGTAGAGAGCTCGAGCCCCCTTTCTAGTCCCACAGCTAGGAAACCGACGGCGGAGACCCCGAGACCGAACCACCAAATAGCATCGAGACTGCGAATATACACCTGTTCGACCTCGCTCCGGAGATCGTCATCCCATGTAGTTGCGAGGTTATTGACTTGGCTTGCGAACGAGTACGCCCCGCCGTTCTGTAACTGGTTGCGTAGAGAAGGGGAGGAAATTAGAGACAAATTATCGTTAAAGATTCCATTGAAAAGAATGGATGGAATAGTGACACCCCAGATATATCCAAATGTTTTGATAAACGAGAAAGTAGCTGTGGCAGAGGCGACATCGGATTCTGAAAGCGCTGCCATGATTGCTGGCAGGCATGTCGAAACCGGTACACCTACCCCAATAGAAACAATCAGCTGGAAGAAGACCCAAGCCACCGTGTGTGTAGTGCTGTTGACCATGGAAAGTAAACCGAATCCAATAATACCGCAAGCAAATGCACCGGCGTGCAGAGGTCTGTATGCACCAAATTGAATAAGAATCACACCCCCTATAACTGCAAAAACTAAGGTCCCCAGAGCCAAAGGGAGGAAGTCAATGCCAGACTCAAACACCGTAGCTCTCAATACAGCCTGGAAGTACACGGGGAGAAAATAGCCCAATGCAGTGGCCAGGACAGAGGCAAAGAAGGTTAAAGCGTATGCCGTTGCTGAGGTACGATTGCTGAATAGGCGCGAGGGCACGCTAGGGTGAAGGGTGAAGTGCTGCCAAGCGTGGAACACGATCTAGCCAACTCCGCCAATGACTATAGGTAGGATCACATGCCAAGAGGACCATGGAAACTCGATGCCCCCTGTAACTAGTCCATACATGACAGCTATCAGACTTGGGATGAAAATGATGTTTCCGATATAGTCAACACGAGACAATTTACTCCATCCTCGGGTCTGGTCAATACCTGATTTCATGCGCATGAAAATGAAGAGTGTCAAGAACGGCACGGCACAGATAGGAATGTTCATCCAGAATATTCAACGCCAATTCGACCGACCGAGGGCACCGCCCAAGACTGGTCCGATAGCAGCGGCAACTGCAGCCAATGAGTTGATGATACCCAGGTATTTCCCGCGTTCGCGCAAAGGGACAAGATCGCAACAAATGATGTCAATCAGGACATACATGCCACCGGCACCAACTCCCTGAATAGAGCGGCCCGCAATTAACATTCCGGGATTGTAAGCTCCACCAGCGATGCCCACTGCTAATCATGAATAGGGCAGTAGACACCACGGTTGGATATTTGCGGCCAAAGATGTTTGCGAGTTGGCCCACGAGCGGTTGTAGCACGGTTGAAGCAATCACAAAGGAGTTAGCGATCCACACATACTGGGTAGCTCCGCCGATATCTTGAGTAATCGTCGGCAAGGCGGTAGTAACGATCATGGCATCAAGGGCAGAGACAAAGGCTAGGAGGCTCAGCGAGGCAATGATGATCCAGAATTGGACTGGATGACTGGCAGATTGGGCGGCGGGCTTCTCGTCCGAAGACGCAGCCTCTCTCCTATCTTCAGTAGCAGATACTTCGGCCATTCTGTTCGTCGTATGAGAGGGTTCGACGTCACATCGGCATACTGTAGTCAGCGTGCAGACGAAGTTATTCGAATCGAGAGCAAAGAAAAAAACACCAATTGAATTGATGCAGCGCAGTAATCAAGGCACAGGGGACTTACGTCGATGAATGCTAGGTTCGTAGGAACTTGCCGGGATCGCATACAAGTTATTGTTGAATTCGACGCGGGTATTCATGAATCCTAAAGAAAGAAAAAAGCAATGGTAGATGGAGCAAGGGAGAGATTCTAAGCAAGGGAGGGTTGATGAGGCGTCCACTTATCCGATGTGCTGACCCCTGTGTCCCTCTATATGGTGGTACTATTCAGATGTACGGATATCACACGAAAGCGACTCTATAAATAGGAGAGCCCCGTAGTTTTTATTCCACTGTCCTTCGTACAATAATTTCCCAATTTTTGTATTTCTAAAATATACGAAATGGACCCATGACAACGGACGATAACTACATAGATATCCCCCCCCTGTCATTCATTTCAACGCATTACTTGTACCATCCATCCACTCAGCATGTCTACAGAAGTGTGGTATGCTGTTGGTCTCATACTATCATTAGTATGTATCCATTTCATACTACTGCAATGTTAATTAACTTTAACTCTTGTTTTCTAGGGATTCTTTGTTTTTGGTTGTCAATTTACACTCCACCCTTTAAGGCACTTTCCGGGGCCGTTTGTTGCCAAATTCACTGATGCTTATGGCGGTTATAACGCCATCAGACGGCGTGGTCACCTTGCGACATATGCAGACCATGCAAAATATGGTGAGCCCATATGTTCAAGATCACAAGTCCGCTGCAAGTGTTCCCTCTGGTGACTAATGTCAAACAGGGTCCGTATATAGGCAAGCACCTAATCGTTTGGTGTTTAACTCCGCGAACGCCTTGCGGGGTGAGCAGATGTCTTCGTTTGGTATCGTAGTCCCAGGGCAGACATACTAAAATCCCGAATAGATATTTATCTCAACCCAGGGATGAACAAGGCTCGCACTTACAAAATGACACAATTTAATCCGGAAACGAACATTTTTGGCACCCTTGAAAAGGAACGTCACCGACAAAAACGAAAAGTGTACTCGAAGATACTTTCAGAACGCTCACTGCGGGCTTTTGAGCCGACCATGGTGCAAGACATTCATGTCTTCCTCAGGCAGCTGTGGAAACCCGATGCTGATGCTAATGCAAAGCCTGTCAACATGTCACCCCTGTGCGAACGTCTCACTACTGATATTGCTGGTCAGCTGGCCTTCGGACAGCCGTTGAACACTCAAACCGAAGAAACTAATAGAATATTTCCCCGCGCTATGTACTCAATGAATGGACTTGTTAATATTTTCAGTAGGTCGATCACTTAATAAAATTCCTTGCTTCTTCAGAATACAGACCCAGCAAGTCTACGTTGGTCAATTGTGCTGACATTTACTGCGCCTCCCCCATCTCTCCCCCTCTCCTTCTCCCTCTGTTGAAGTTACCGACTCGACCTATGATACTTACATTCTGGCAGTGTCTTGGCCGCTTACCTATCTCGTCTGGCCTTTGCTCCGTCGGCTCAACAAGAAAAACGGCTCAGCGTTTGGTCGCGCCGTACAGGGCATTATCCGTGCGCGCATGGATTTATCCATGGATGCAATACATGATTTCTATTCAATCGCTGCCGGCGGCAGCGTTGAGCCTGGGGATAAGGGTCTCCAACGTAGCGAGCTATGGGCTGAAGCCATATTCTTTCTTCCCGCTGGTCGGTCGTCTTCCCCTTCCGCTATCTACGTTTCCAGTTACATTTTACACTAACCGATGCGTTCCTCCGCAGGCGGGACCACTCTCTCAGCAGCTCTCAGTGCAATATTTTTCTACCTATCACGCCATCAAGCCGTTTACGACCGGCTTGCTGCAGAAATTCGCACAACTTTTCCCACCGGCGACGCTATTGAGGGTGGACCTCGGCTTTCCGGGTGCAAGTACCTGCGTGCTGTCATTGATGAGACGCTACGTGTTGCACCGCCGTTTACTGGCACCTTTTGGCGTGAGCCATATTCTTCATATAAGGAGCAGTTGGTGGTAGACGGTATGGTCATACCACGCGATACTATCGTTGGCGTGAATCCCTATTGCGTGATGCACAATGAAGCCTACTTCCCAGAACCATTCAAATATTTACCTGAGAGATGGTTGGGACATGAAGAAGAGTATGTGGAGAACTCCGAAGGGGAACAGCCAAAATCGGCAATGCGCGCGGCTTTCGCACCATTCGCTCTCGGCGATACGGGCTGCCTAGGCAAAGCGATGGCGTATCATGAGATAAGTCTAGTGGTAGCGAAAACGTTGTGGTACTTTGACTTCCACAAGGCTCCCGGTGAGGCGGGTAGACTTGGCGAAGGACAGCTAGGCAGGACAGATGGAAGGGGTAGACCGGATGAATATCAGCTTTATGACCTCGCTGTAGCAGACCACGATGGCCCAAACCTTGTATTTGAGCCTAGGGGGGACTACTGGACGGACTTAAAGGTGGATCGGGGGGCTTGAGGCATGTCCCGAAAAGCACCGATACGAGCGAGGGGACGGTATCACCAACTGCCGCATTGGTGAGACGAATCTAGGTGGTAAGCATTTGGAATCCTGTCGTTGAAAACGGATTGCTGCTCGGCATTGTATGTATGTCAATCTATAGCTTGACTGCTCGCCTGGCAAACCGATCCCGCACGAACTTCCTTGCGCATAGTTGGAATTTAATTTCATTTGAAAGATATTTTTATCAAAAATAGCGGTGTGCGATTATTCTCAAGGCTCGACCGCGTATCTCACCCACGCATCTTCCAGACGACCACTCCCGCCGCTGGGATATCTCCAGACTCGCCTATTATCAAATCTGCACCATCCAGCGCTGGCCCTGAGACCGGTGTAGTTCCGTAATTGAACACCCAGACTAGATCCCCGCGTCTCAGTACACGTAAAGAACTGCCCAGGTCATTATCCTTGCTCGCCATCTTTCCTGTCAGATCCCTGATATTCGCGCCAGCTGCTACATCTCCCAGATACGAGACCAAAAGTTCCACGGGTGGCTTGAAGGCTAGATAATGCGCGCCGTCCTTCTCACAGGCAGCAGGCTTGCCTGGGCGATGAGGGGAGGTGTAAGATATGGTTGGGTTGCTGGTTTGGTTGGCTCTTTGGCACTCGATCCACTCCTCTCGGCCGTCGATGCTGTAATTTGCGCCTCCGTAAAAGACTCCGCTACCTGCGTAATCCGGAGGTGTCTCAATGCGCGTAACCCGCATTGGTAGCCGGTCGCCCAATGCTCCCTGACCTGGGTTCAGGCCGGGCGTGTTGGCGAATTCGGCAGTTTTAGACCCGGTGTGCGGTCCAAAGACGATGGGGCCCGTGTAATTGGCAAGTTCACGCCCAAACGCCGCTGGGATGATGGGCAGGCTGGGCACTACCACCAGCTTGTATCCTTCGATAGACTGATCAGGTCCAATGATATCAATTGACAGCCCCAGCCGACGAAGAGCCGAGTGGAAGATGTAAACGAGATCGAAGTACCTCACAGCAATGTCAGTGTATCCTGCAGACTTGACGTCCCAGCTGCCGCTATAGGGTTCAATTGCCCAAGTCCAAACGGATGCGTAGTCGAAGATGAGCGCTACGTCGGCCTGAGGCTCTTCTCCGGTGATTGCATCTCGCAGCGTGGGTAGATCTTCACGGATAAATTCTTGGATTTCAAGCATTCCTTCATCTGCGGTGTAATCGGACAGATGCAAGCCTGACAATGTCTGTTCCTGCGCATATGGAACTTGACGCCAGCGGAAGTAGTTGACAAGGTCGCCTGAAGATGCAAACACCTCGAGCGTCCAGAGCTTGACCATTCCTGTCCAGGGGCTGACTCGGTATTGATTCCAGTTCAGAACTCCAGGTTCCATCTCCATCACACCCCATGGCCCCGCGTTCTTGTTGTAAGCCGCCCCGGAAATGCCACGATAAAGTGCTTGATGGAGTGCCTGCCAGTCCGGAAGGCCGGTGCGAAGAGTATCGGTCAGTTCCTGCGACGATAGCCAGGCAAACGAGCTTGGCCCAGCGAGTGCGTATTGATCAAAGGTTGCGAGATCGATTCCAACCTCACGAGCAAATTTGTAATGATCGAAATCGGTGTAGTCCATCATAAAGTTGTGGGTGATAGCTTGCGTAGGAGCGTATTGCCTGATAATGGTCGCCTGCTCTTTTGCAAACTCAATCAGCATATCCGAGGAGAACGTGTACCAGTCAAGGGTGTGTAGCTCGTTATTGGTGTAGACCTCCAAGAAAGGCGGCTGGACAGTCTCGAAGCTCTCATACTGAGAGGACCAGAAAACTCGACCCTGGGCCGTGTTCATGTTCTCAATCGTGCCGTATTTCTGCTCGAGCCAGGTGCGGAACCTCTTTACGGCATTTTGGTCGTAGCTCCGCACGGTGTCGTGACATCCAAACTCGTTGTCTAGTTGCCATCCCACCACGACCGGGTGGGAGCCGTAGCGCTCTGCCAATTTCAACGTGATCTTCTGGCTATGGTTTCGGTAGTCAAAAGACGAAAAGCTGTAATGCCGGCGGGACCCGAATAGCAGTGTCGTGTTAGTACGGTCAACAAATGACACATCGTATTTCTCCGTAAGCCAGTTCGGCGGCGAAGCAGTTGGTGTGCCAACAATGGCTTTGAGTCCATATTTGCTGAAGAGCTCCAGAGTCTTATCCAGAAGAGTGAAGTTGTATTGGCCTTCGGTTGGTTCCAGAATCGACCAGTCGAACTCGTTAATGCGGACGAGAGAGATGTTGTTGTCTCGCATCTGAGATATGTCTGCCTCCCAAGACGACTCGGGCCATTGAGATGGATAATAATCCACGGCCAAGTGCAATCCACTCGGCCACCTATCAGTCGATGGGGCTAATGAGACATTCTGGGCTCTTGGCCACACATTGGGTGGTGGTGCTATGGCAGCTATGCTGAGAGCTTTCTCAATCAGCATAGCGACAGCAATGAAGCGGCAATGCATCTTGCAAATCCAGTCGCGGCCACAGGTGCACCAATTCGCAAGTTTGTCGGGTATCGAACATTATATCATTCTCAGAAAAACTACCTAAATTAGCGACGTCGGAGAACTCGCCGGTCGCTGTTCTCCCGCGCTCACCGTGCTCGCGATGCTGCCAAGGACATAGCACCAGGGTACCGCCCATCGTCATATTATCGGAGCGACTAGACATGTTACTATGTGGGGTCTTAGCGGAAAATATGTCATGGTTCCTTGGTCGCGGTATAGTAGCCCGATGCCTAGGCGGGGGTTGCGGAGTAAACATGAGTATTTGCAGGGTTCGGGGTCGTTGGACCACCGTCCTTTTGCCCACGTGCTGCCCCCGTGTCGGAAGAAAGCCCGACACAAGCCCGATTCAACGGAGAAGGAAGACGAACGAAGACTGAAGTGGGCCTCTACTACAGAAGACGTAGTCAGTCGTTAGTGCAGTTTGACCGAGGTCAAGACCCAACCGTGATTGGTGCGCGTGAAAGCATATCCAGTGTTCCCCAGATTCGCCCATTGCGGTGGCGCCTGGTAATGACACATTCCTCGCGTTGAAAATCGCCAAAGGAAGATTTCCGGATCTCGGCTTTGTCCAGGCGCATATCCGGAGCCCTCGACATCATCCGGCCATGGTCATCTGGCTGGCCTCCTAAAGATTTATCCCAAATTCCGAGCAACAGCCCCGAGATATGTGGGCAGTGTTCGGCGAGCCACGGATGAACGGATTCAACCTCAGGAGTATCAAGTTCGGGGTAAAGTCTACTTTTCTCACCACGACCAATAACCCATCCTCGTTCTCCTTGCCGGAGGGTCTGCGAAAGTTCTTGGTGCTCTGAGATATCCGTTGATACTTCGACCAATTCTATTTTATGAAAGGATAGCGATATTTCCTGGGTCTGGTAGTGCTGTTGTCATTAGCCAGCGTTTTCACAAAGGGGGAGCTCCTACGTAAAGACATGAGAGTCCTCCCTGGGTATTTAATTGGAGTAATTATGTTTCAAATGAATTAGAAAACAGCGAACCTACCCCCCTGCGAAATTGTATTCCGGTTCTATTGTTTTTCATGACTTTGGCTAGCGTGAGGTGTTTCTCTACGTAGAGTCGCCGCAAAATAGGATTACACTACTCCCAAACCTCGAGCGGTTGAAACCCAGAAAATCTTCGGGCTTGCGAGTGGGCTCATATTCTTTGGTGAATAAAAAAGTCCGGCATTTTGTTGTATTATTAGAGACATATCCAGGCGTGGTAAAGTATATGAAATATATGGCAGTACTTATTAGCCATGTTAGTTTGACTTGGGAACAAGGGCACTACCCACCAGCTTTCATCAAAGTAGTTTTAATGTCATTCTTCGCATTCATGTTAAGTACATAGATTAGAGTTTGAATTAAGTAGAATATTCAAATGTGGCCACGCAGTCTCTTTGTGATTTTGTGAGACCTGGACGTTGTGGAACTTGTACCTCTTGTGATGAACGAAGTTGACTGTAATTAGTTAAGATAGGGAGTTACCGAATGGTATGGCCCTAGAAACGTCTAGGTCTAAGAGACCTTCATAAAAATGAGGTGTCCAGAGCTGCATGCTTAACTTATCTTGTTGAATCATATCACTCATTATTGCGTGTCATGAATTCATCTGGTTCCTCAACGGTGAAAAACATCGCAAGCTACCAAAAGGCAAAACGACAGCCAATGTAAATCTAAAATGTCGTAAATAATCACCAAAAAGGCTTATGTGAGATCGCTTGCTCGCGATGTGATAAGTCTAATTTTGGTACTCATTTCCAGCATTTCACCTTAGAATAAGGCAGTCCAAGGCAGCAAGGCGATTCATATGCGCGCATTGCGCCACGGATGTCTTACCAGGCGCATTTGAAGGTCGAAATATCCTGGCGAGGATAATGAGAAGACTTTGTAGCCTTATCTATTGCAAGAAATACAAAACTCCCATCAACGAACCGTATGATCTATTATTGAGATAAACGAATTCGAAAGACCCGTCACAGAGGATTGAATTTCCTGAAAAGGCACAACAGTGTTGTCGGCTGTGTCAAGAGTCTAGTACTAGGAGGTTAGCAAAGGCTTAGTGAAAAGGACAAAGGGCGTTCAGCTATATGGACCTGGGACCTGCTCGCGGCCATTGGTTCCTAGATGGGACTTCTTGTGTTACAATGCAGCTAATTTCAGTGTTCTCATGCTTGCATCGCGGAAAGTTGAGCAGAGTTCGTATTGCGATAATGAAGCTTTTAGGGACGAAAGAACCACAAATGTATTATACCTCTATGCAAATGTATGCATCTGATGCACGAAACCCTCCTATATTGTACTAGAAATGTACAATGGTTTATTCTCGCACTATGTGATAATCGAGACAATGTCTAGGCAATTTTACGATAATCTACGAGATTCGGTTCGCTATGCTGTGGTATAGCACATATTCTCGGTCCGAGAATAGGGGCTACGCAGTTCCAAGCACCTGCAGCAATTTGCGCCCCCGGAGTTTCAAAGATGCCAATAGCTATCTTACAGGTAACGGCATCTACCAAGTAATTAAGGCTTGCATCATGCAACGGGCGGTAGATCAGCCACTGTCTAACAACGTATAGCAAATCTAGACGCATAGAGATGATAATTAGATAGGCGTTCGGCCATCTCATTGGACAGACCTAAATAGCATCCTACCGGTTTTCTCTCCTTTATTACCTAGTTGCGGCAAGCTGCAGGCAAGCATGAGACAATGTGACAGATAGCTTGAGTCTAACAGGTCACAATGTTGCCCTGCCCTCCTGCTCCAACACCACCTTCTACTATACGCGCTGCAGGTACGCCGCCATTGATGCTGCTAAAACTCACCGGCAATGATGATAGGGCTTGGCCGCGTCAACACAGTCAGGAAGGCTGATTGGGTGGCGACCCGGCATAGGGGAGAGATGCGGCGGATACTAGCATCCCGCTGGGTTTTCGGACTTGCCACTTCGGATCTCGGGTCCGCGATGTGAACCCGAACACGAATCGGTCATGGGTGATTCTCTGAGTTCTTAAAATATCGGAAGTGTGTGTAGTATGTAGAGGAAGTGAGGGCGAATTCTGATTGTCGTGATAATTCAACCGTTGCATCCAAACGAGGCTGTGGGGTTAAATCTTGGCGGTTTCGAGGGGCGACGTTTATTTTGGTGGCGGATCGCGTCGAGACTGTTCCCGATTACCAACCAAAATAAAGCCATGTAAAGTTGTCGATCTGATGGAACCCAGGCTTGGTGGATAAGGCTGGAGAATCCCAGTCCGCGAAAGCAAGTTTTGCGACCCCTGCAGATGCAGTCGGAGTCGATGCCTCCTGCCAATTGCCACGATAGCTCGGCTTGGCACATGAAGGCGATCCGAATTCTAACTTGAACCAGCGTTGCGGCCCCTCAAGCGCCATACATTACAAGCTGTCAAGGGCCGAAGGGCAAATGATGATGGATTGGTTGCTGGGTTTCCACGTGATATATTCGTCTAGATGAAGGATTGGCTCCCTTGCGCTCTCTGGAGAACGACTAAACAGAATAGATGCTTGAGTCGGGTTACACAAATCCATGGTATCCAGACCGAGCAAGCTACGAGCGGCTTTAGCAGGTTCCGAACGCAGGTAATTAGGTACCTAACTTTCCCTGTCAGCCTGTCTGCAATGGCTTTGTGAGATTTGAGCGCGGGAGGCTCGGAAGACAGGCCGACAGATATGCATCTACTGCTAACATTCAACTATTGAAAGGTACCTGAATTTCTCAGTCCCCTAACCTTGAACGCGGCGATATGTAGTTGAGGCTCTAGTCGGATAAGTGGACATCAATGTTTGGTCTCATGCCGAGCTGATGTATTCTAATAGATGCTAAGGCTGCTAAGGTAATTAATGTACTGATCTCAGGAAAGTGGACGGTGCCTGTCTGATGAGAGGATGACCAATGATGCTGCGTCTTGTTCTAACCCTTCAAAGTAGAAGGCGAATCGATTAGCGGCGATACTCTTGGGTTTGGGCCCGAGCCGCGGCATACCTGACAATGTGGATGGTAGCTTTTGAGATTTTAACGACCCCTGTCTTCACCTGAAGGCTCTCGACGTGCTCTGCAGGGTACTGAAATTTGACGGTGGTTGATGTGATGATACTAGATCTCGCAACTTCGGGTCACCGACAACATGATTGGCCCGGAGTATTTCTCCCGTATATTGTATGGGCTGAGCCGCTCATCCCACGGGGAAGATATAATTGTCGATTATTAACAGCGGTCAGCATATGATTATCAGCTTCGTCTATCGAAGTTCTATCCCGCCAGAGACGGCCCGAGAGAGCGAGCTTGGTCAATTGGATTCTATGGGTAGACGTTTTAGTGTTTGAATGTTGTGCAACAACCCCGTATCTACCACGTTGATGCTTGGCTCGTCTAGGCAGGCAGGTAGAGATGGCAATCATCGGAATCGCATAGTGGGAATCCAAAGCATGTCAGCTTAGCACCCCCTTGCCGTAACGACGTGGCCGGTTGGGCTCCGGGACTACCTACCTAGGTAGCTTGCAGCAAGCTGCAAAAGCCTCCAGCGGTACTTGAAAGGACTTGATAATTGATAGATTATATTGGTGTCTTTGGGACTTCCTTGGAGCATTATAGTTCTATGTTTGCTACTGTAAATTAGAGGATAATAGATGCGATTGATGGAATTGGGAAGTTCTCTGCAAAAACCGATGGACTGGGCTGACTGGGACTGCTGGGAGTATCGTAAAAAAGGATATGGCCCGTGCCTTCAGGTAATCGCAATTTTCGCCGTCGCGTGGGGTTCCATCCAAGGGGCCTTTCCTTTTTTCAGCAAGACCCGAAGCTGTGGTGGATCCTAGCAGCCCAAGTGTCTAATAATAAATGTTTGCGCCGTTGTATTGCACAATACACAATGTACCCCATCAAGTATCTTGGAACTCTGATTTGTGATTTGAGGATATACCTACATATTGTATGCAGAGACATATCATATGTGTAACAGGTAATGTTATGACAAGCTTCTGTATCAGGGGAACGGCTGACCGCTCGAAAGATGGATGTTCTAAATCTTTAAATTTCGACGTTTGAGAGTGAATCTCTCGAATGTATACGTCATCGCCGCACAGATCCAAGCTTAAGCGGGATTCAACCGCCAGGGGAAACTTTAAATGCTGCTTGGGGCATCTTCAGCCGTTGTTATTTTAGCGTGATGGGCCTAAGCCCGAATGGAGTTAAGGAAAGGAGATTTTACAAAAGAAGAAATAGAAGCGCGGTGTCACTATCAAACTACCTACTATGTACAAGTAGCTGACATGCGCGTATATCAGTTACATTCCAACGCATTGCTACCCGTGGACAATGGAAGTAGGTACAGTGCGCGCCATCTTGGTCTTTGGGTTGAAGAGATTTACACCCTTTAACAGAATAGTATCGTGGGTGCCTAACCCAACTTAGAGATAAAAAAATGGTATGTAGCCGAATGAAGTTCATGTCCTTTTCAGGGTACGGCTCAGGCCGAATACACGTATCTTTGGAGACACGATTATGCTAGTAATCCGTGCTTTAATTTCCCTTTTCAAGTTTTTGATGTTTGTCAACCCCTGTTTGGCCATTGAATTATTATGCCTTCAGCCCTCAAAGGAACCACTCCTTGTTTTTATTCATCTACCAGCATGCAATTAATTTATACGATAGATGACGCGTATCGCCCGTGGTACAACTGCTCCAACGTGCAGGATAGGTACTTCAGGTCCATGGGGCATTGCTTTTTTGGGGGACTCAAGAAACACAACGAGGCTATTGATTGTCACAATTGTCTTTGGAATTCGAAAGAAACATTCAATTCAATTGATCTGTATTATAGTTGATCTCGCAGTCTCGTACTTTTATCACTTGGTAAAACTTGTCTATCTTACGTTTGTGCAGATTGGTTCTTACATAGTAGCTTTTGCTATTAAAGAGCCTAGTGTTAAGCCTTTTAGGGTTGATAAGCAGGAATAATTTATCGAGATTACGATGGTAAGATGATCGGATCGCATGGATTGGTAGGTAACTGCATGTGCGAAACATAAACCTCGGATGAACCCGTCTTGACCGTGCCCGTAGTCCATCGTTGCCCTCTTCTATAACTGCTCTAACTCATTGGACGTTACCTCATCTCAATTCCCTAGGTATAATTCAGCTCGATGACTCTCAAAGGATATTCCACCTTGAAACTGACTAGATTACGAATTTGGTATCACCAAACTGTGCCTCATCTGCTCGCCCTACGAAATGTCTTGCCCGACTAGTATGCGCGTGGCAGATACAGTTACATCTACATACATAAAGCGCATGCGAGGTTAGCTACTACATAGTATGTTGTATTCTCTGCCTGCTTCCCTAGCTTGAGAGTAATGTGTATCGAGACCACGAACAGCACGAGCAGCAGCAGCAGCCGGTGTGTCGATATATATACCTGGTTCCGCCTTTTCAGGAGAATACGAAGACTTGGCCAACGATCCCATCTGCAGTCAATAGGAGTGCACCCATATGATGCATCAATGTTCGTACGGTATGACCGGAGATACAGAATGAACCCTACAGAACATGGTGTCTCACTGACCACCCCTCGTACAGTATGGATGGATATGTTCCTAGCGATCACGCTAAAAGACTGCACAGCCTCATCGATCCAAGTAATTGATCTGTCCCGCACATACCAACAACGTTCGATACTGCTATCCGATAGACCAACCGAGCTGCCAACCAATGTTAATCCACGTCAGAGTCTGGCACATCCTCATTCTAGAATGACGGCACGCGCAGTGATCACAGCGCCCCCTACCTTTTTTGCATGCTCTATTCCCAGCAATGCAGCAATCAGTGGGGCCCCCCGACCTCGATTATCTAGCAAACTGTGCAAGATTTCTACCTATTAAAGAGAGGTACATGAAAAGTGTCGGCACCATTGAACTTGTAAATATCCAGGCTGCCAGGGAGTTGCCTTTTGGTGCCGAGTGTTTTGAATGCTGTCTTTTGCAAACAAAGGAGTGAAGTTGGCTACTTAAACTCATACACACATGCATTGGAGATTCCTCGTATGAGCAAGGTAAAGTTACGTGAAGTAGAAAATTTAAATTCATTAAAACGATGGAGATGGGCTGGAAAAGGGAGCAGTTACTGACTGATAATTCGTGACGTGAGATGGACAGAATGGAATGGTGGCAGGTGTTTTGTATGTCGCACATACCAGAATATGGAAGGAACTGCCCTGTAATACAGTGCATGCAAAGTGAAGAACATTTGTGATTAATCGTTTTGTATATACACATGTACAAGTATGTGCACACTGTACCTACCGTACCTACCTCACAGCTATCAGCCCGGAAGCCCGAAACAAAGTCCGCTCCAATCCAGTTGATCCAGTCTTTTCCGCGCCGCCATTAGCTTTTTTTTCGCTTCTACCACATTTCAACGTTCCCACCACGAACCTGATGACATGTTTTTCTTCAGGCTTCGAGGCCCGTCGAGAAAACACAAAGGGAACACGGATTACTGTATTCGAATTCGATCAATTTAATCAGTCCTTTCTATCCCTTTTTTCATTGGCATTACAGTTGTTGTAATTGAAATTGGCTTCGCTTTTTCGTTGGCATCCTTGTGGCTCCCCACCTTGTCAGACTTCTTTTTTTATTCTGTACTTCTCCAGGTAGGTAAAAATAATTATGTCTCTTCTTGGACAAGCGTACTGTTTCCGTGACCTTAACTGGCCTTGCTTACGATACCATAACACGATATCCTAGTACCTTGCCTCTATTACTTTGTTGCTACATATGTACATAACGCCACTGTCTACTACATACATACATCCCTCGCATCCCGGCTACATGTACATACTTACACGCATTAGCAGCAGTTTAGATAGCTGGGCCTAGCCCTGTTTTGAACGTTGCCCCCCAAACCCGACATCGACCTTACCACCTAGGTACTTGGCTGCTTACCTTGCTACGCCCCTCCCGCACTGCTCAACGCAGTACTTGGACCGGTCTGTACTAGTACCGTACCGTAGTAGGAAGAAAAAAAAAACTAGGCAGCTGTCTTTGGCATCGGACTCTTAGACTTCCACCACAACTCCCTGTCCTGCCAGCTTGCCCAGTGCCAGCTTTTCCCTGTTCTCGCTGGTCTACTCTTCTAAACCAAGCCGCCTACTGTACGCTATCTGAACTATTCTTTCGTACTGCCATCCCGCCGTTGGTCCAACCATCGACAGCCCAACTCTCTCCACAGGGGCCCGCTAGCCGCTAGAGTCGTCGCGTCCGTTCGTTAATTTTTCTTCCCTTTTCCTTTTGATGATTTCGAGAACTACCTAAACCTCCATAATCTCTCCCACCCCCCGCCAGTCCTACGTTTGACCGTCTATTCCGACCCGCTCCTCACTTGTTCCCCCCCCTCTCTCTTTCAACTCGCACGACCTGTTTCCAGGCCGTTACGCTCGTTACCATTTCAACGTCTGGCTTTTTGGTATTTGGTCGTTTCGTTGTGGATCGGAAATCTCTGGAAATAAAATACATTTGCTGCAATCCTGCAAGCCTTCTTTCTAGGTGAAGACTAGGGGTTTAATTAGACGCTATCGAATCGTTGCCCCCATTTCTAGCGGCCGCCGCGAATGGGCCACTGAGTTGACCAAACGACAAGACCGATCTGCACCAATACATTCTCTTTCCCGCCGCCAATTCCTCAGCTGGGTACCGAAAAGGAAAAGACCGTACAGATACAGACGCAGAGGCGGTTGGTATCGTGAATTGGAAAGGAGAGAAGAAGAGAAAAAGAAAAAGCCGGGTTTCAAGGGACGTTAGACAGTCATCGCGAGCCGTTGCACCCACGTCGTGACTGTGGGTTCCGTTGGCCGTGGTACAGGGCTACCTTAGCTCATTCCGACGCCGTCGTGAGTACGCCCGCACGATACACAAGCAAGAGACACGGTAAATTCAGAGGGCAATCTAACCCGCCTAGTCTACGACTGGTCTCCATTATGGCACCAGTAGCGCCTCGTCTGAAGATCCTTTCAGGTTCGTCCTTTTCCAATTTCGTCTACTATAATCCCAACTTGACCTGTCAGATTCGATTCTCTCTTTCCAGGTTGAGCCCTACTTCTCTTATCCCTTTAGTACCACCGTCGTAGTCGTTGGAAAAGACGGGAAAGCCTCTCGCGCTGTTTTGCCTTTTCTTGTCTCTCGTTTCTTCCATTACCAAATACGTTCCTTTTCCCCACACTACTCTAGAGAGCACCGGCGCGCTGGCACATGCCTCGAGCCCATCGCGAGTCTCGTCATGGATGATAGTGAGCTAATGAAAGTCTGTTCAGTGGGTGGAAATGCGGTATCTGCTTTCCTGTCCTGGAGGCTCCAGGCCACCAATGCCTGCGACGTAACCCTCGTTTGGAAGTCGGGTTACGAAAGTGTCCACCAATACGGCATCTCTTTCAAGTCCGGGTCATTCGGGAACGAGCGATTCAAGCCTCGGCGTGGTATGTCTAAATCTATGTCAATGATCTCAATGCGATCGACTCTTCTTTTCTAATCTTGTCGATATCTAGTTGTTCGAACACCCGAAGAGGCTGCGCAAAACAAAGAAGGTGCCTTCGACTATGTTATCCTTTGTATCAAAGCTCTGCCAGATGTTTACGACCTAGCCTCGGTAATTGACGCCGTTGTTACTCCTCAACATACGTGCATTCTCGTCAACACAACGCATACTCTGGGTGTCGAAGCGGCCATTGAGGAGAGATTTCCTACCAACGTTGTATTGTCACTCGTATCGAATGCCGAGCTGAACCAGTTGGGATCGAGCGAATTTGAGCATAGTGGTTCAACTGAGATCTGGGTTGGTCCGGCAAATAAAAACAGCAGCATCCCATTAGCTATACAAGAGGACATGGCTCAGGCCCTCGCCATGACTTTGAGCACTGGTCGCGTTGACTGTAAAGTCTCGAGCAACATAAAACAGCAGCAGTTTGAGCGGGTTATCGGGTAAGTCAGCATGCTTCCAAAAATGCTCATGGGTAGTGTACTAATGATTTAGTCCCATTGCATTCCATCCCGCCAGCGTCATTTTCGAAACGCCTTCTCATGCGGCGCTTCTAGAAAAAACTGGTGTCAGAGAGCTAATTTCAGATGTAATTGATGAGCTTATCCAGCTCTCTACTGCGCAAGGATGTACACTCGATAGCAAATTCAAGGAAAACACGATTAAGGAACTGTGCGAGCCTACGGAGAGTCCGAGTATCATGTGGCAGGATTACGTGGCGCGACGGCCAATGGAGGTTGAAACGTTTTTGGGTTCGCCCATCAAGTTGGCTCAAAGCTCAGGTGTCAAGCTACCCCGGATCGAAACGCTCTACGCCATTTTCCATAACCTTAACACAGTTAACCAGTCCAGACCTAAGGAGACCAATGGACTGCCGGCTCCTTCTGGCTCGCCAACGGGCGCTTCGCCAATGCCTCGCATGTCTGCGGGCCCACCGCCTCGTCCCATAATGAATGGCCAAATAAACGGGAACGGGAACGGTATGCCTATGCCTATGCCCATGCCCATGCCCAGGCCCAGGCCTAGGAATTCGTCCAACTATAGCGGTCCGCCTCCCGGATTGCGTCGACCCCCGCCCATGAATGGTGGACCTCCCAATGGATATAGGCCTCCCATGAACGGTGCTCCAAATGGCCATGGCGCGTCCCGACAGCCCTCGAGGCGTGGTTCCTTCGATGAGGCCGACCTAGGGGAGTTTAGTCACTTGGTTGTGTACGAGGATGATGCGGCCGCCGCTGATGGATATAATGCTGACACATCAGATATCGCTCTTCGTGAAAGAGAAATGCAGCTGCGACAGCGCGAGCTAGCGCTAAAAGAACAAGAGATGCGCATGCGCCGTGGTCCTCCTCCAGTTAGTGCTAGGAGGCGAGCCCCGCCGGTGCGTAGTGGCGGTGGCATGTTTGACGACGAGGATGAAGAGGACGACTACTTTGACCCTAACGCAGGCCCAATCAATCCAATGATTGACGCCGATAATTTTGACATGATGAGCGTTACCTCTAGGAAAAACCGTAGCAGGCCTCCTCCGACCCAAAGCGAACTACGAATGCATCCCGAAGGTCCTGGAGGAGGGATGTCACGTGGCAACAAATGGCGACCGGGATTTGCCAGAAATCGTTCTAGTCAAATCATAAACGCAGCCCCTGGTCTTCACGACAATATCCTCGACGATCCGCTAATGAGCTTCACGTCCAACCGTTACGGTAATGTCGATCGGGGACAGATGCAAGCAGGATCCCGAGCGAATTCTCTAACAGCAACGCATCTGCACGAATTCCAAACCGGCGCAGGCGGGATGAGTGGCCCGTATCCTAGGCGGGCTAGCCAATCACCGGGAAACCCTTACAGTCCCTCGATTCGGGGCGGAAATGGCCGACCGTCTCCGCCTAATGGTTTTGGAGGACCTGGTCCCAATGGGCGTCCGTCGCCTCCAGAAGGCGTACGCCAGCCGGTGCCTCGATATCCACCTGGTCAAGGGAATATGGTCGCGCCGCAGCAAGTTGAACAACGTGTCGGGGTGAGCTCTCTCCAACCACCAAACGCGAAGACCACAAAAAGTCTGACGGGCAGTGCGAGTGCCAGCGCGGGGAGTGGTGAATCGACGAACCTCGGCTCCGAACCCTCCGCTCACAGCAGTTCAAGTAGTCTCGGTCCTCGACCTCCTATCGGCGTCCGCTAATAGCCAGGAGTATACGACGCGCGAAAGTCGTCGGGTGAATTCTCTTACGCTTCACTAATACGACACCGCCTTTTTTCGTCTTTTTTGTCGGGTTAATTTATTGTCTCTTGCCCGATTCTTTTGTAGGTAGGACGCCGCGGCCGTAGCAGCGGCATCAGGATTATCGAGTTCGTCTCATTCGGATCACGGCGCATTCGATACGGTTAGATGGAATCGGCTTGGATTACAACTTCACGACGTACACATAATTCTATTCGTCTCGGTTGGGGAAAATAACGTACATAAGCATTTGTTTGGAAGGTCGAAGCAGTGTCTATCCATCTTCGGTAATATTGCATTGGGATGCGGGGTCTGTCGCCTTTCCTCGAAACGCATATAATCTCCTTTTCCTCTACACAACAAACTCTCCATATCATCTACCGGTACGACTCAGCTCAAGTACTTGCGCCTCTAAGTCGTCCGCCACTAGTTGCCTCGATAATTTGATTAGTTTTGGGGGCACCAACGAGGTTACGCGCGAGTGTGAACTGCACTTTTACCGGCTAGAAAAGAGAGAGGGGATGTGTATAAAGCTTCCGTCATGGTGCCTGAGTGCGCGTTGGTCGCTTCGGTCCAAGAGCATGGTGACTCCGATTGCTGGTTTAATCCGCGATCAAGAGTGCGCCGCTTGTCCGTGAAACCAAGCTACGATGTGTATCTCAACTAGGCCATCACAGGATGAAAAGGCAGCTGCTTGCCAGATATAGGGGTTGGACATTTGTGCAGCGAGAGTGTGGGGAGGAGAGATAGCATTGTTGGTATTATGACCATACACCACACGGAGGACTTTTTCTTTCCCTTGTTTTATTTGTCAGTTTCAGGCTGGATTCTAATACGTTAAGACTGGCATACGACGTGTGAGAGCCCCAGCAAGGGGCAGAGGCCAGTGGGCGTCGTCTGTAGGACACGAGCAAGAAAAGGCGAAGAAAGTCAGTCGAGGTGGTCGTGTCAAGAATTAGAGGAGGTCATCTTAAGGCGACTCTTAAGAGCTAAGCTTAATATCAGGACCGATTATTCGCGACAATGCTAATACGACGTCATCCGCGATTAGAATCACTGTGCTATTGAACTCGTAGTCCTACTCACCCCGTATAACCGTAACTAGGATACTACATAGTAGGCGGTAGAAGTCACGCAGAGATGGTGGCTATTGGATCCGAGTTCCCAGCTCCACGCCAAGTTGCCATTTTCACTGGGCTAGGCACTGGGCTAGGCTGGATACGAAGTATTGCAAAGTCTACTTGCAACCTGAAATAGAGTATCTCGAATCCAGAAAAACTGCAGTGCCGACGAACGATGACGCTAAGCGGGCCAACCTAGCAGTACCTAGCAATGTTACTGTCGTACTCTAGGTAGGTGATGTGCAGTGAGGGTTCCTGGAGGTTCCGCTCAGACCGTAACAGCGGGAGCTTGGGCCACGTTTAGCTCCGTTTCTGAAAATAGCAGTGGTCCACCAGCAGCAACCCCGCACTAGTGCCCCTGGCCGAACCTAAAGTGCGTGTAACCGCGTTTTGAATGTGGGGGGGGAACAATTAACTCTACGATTTGTTGCTGGTGCGACAACTTGACTTCCTGCTTCTATTTTTCGTGCTTATCCATCTACGTTAAAAGGTGCGTCAAGACTGAAAGAAGTTGCGGCTACCTTTGACTCCGAGTTTCCTCACGAGAACGCTGTTTGTGGCTCCGAGTTTTTACGGAAATTGAAAGGATTCCTTGGGTTTTGGTTGCTACACGAAGGGGAGGTAAACAAGGAGCTCACGACAGCGACTCTTCCTCGTCCATCCATCATTACTCAATAGGCTATAGACACGAACTCGCTCTCGTGCTTGTACTGAGAAAGGGAGTTGATTCTATCCTGCTATTCACACGTCGAGCACGGCTTCTCGAGGCGGCGGCAACACGGATCGCACTACGATAATGCAAGGCTCTGGCGGCACCACGACGCGGGCCTCGATGGCGCCGCAAGGCTCGGGCTCTGGGGGCGCGGTGAAGGCGCGGCAGCTGGTGGGTTCGCCTCTGTCCTTGCCTGCTCTCTTTCTCTTTCCCTGCTACTGTTCCAATTTCTGGGTTGTCTGGGCAAGAGGATACAATAGGGGTTTCTAGGATTGGAGAATGGTAGAGAAACTAGTGCGTGCTGACGATGTGAGACCAGACACATCTCCACTCCCAACTGGCGCAGCTCTCGGCCAATCTTGCAGACACGGAGAACCTGCTGCGTATGACGAGTGTGCAGGCCGAGGCCATGAGGGGACTAGGGAGTTGGCATGGTGGCATGTAAGTTCTTCTCTAACCCTTCCCTCATACTTGAGGAGGAAGTAAAACGCTGGAACTCGTGGCTGATGTCAATGATAGGTTCATGGCAGCGAGTAAGGTGCTGGGCGAAGAGTCGGTGAAGGAACAAGCACAGCCTCAGAAGAAGTAGGGAGGCAGTTGACGATGATATGGAACTGGGCATATCAAGTTGAGCTAAGGATACATGTGGCGACTTATGATCCGGTACGTGGTTTACCCACCTTGAGGACGCCTACCGAAGTTTTCGTGGGATCGGGCATGTCGCCGGGCTCGGACTTGCTAACTCCGTCCGTATGGATGTGGAAGCTCGGAAACGAAGTTGTGTGTTGCATAAAGCTAATGTGGATTGACAGCGCTACTGTATTCCCCAGATACCAACTTTCCATTGGCATCTAGCCTATGGTACATGTATAATCGAGAGCATTTTTTCATGTGCTGGCGATGCTAACATGGTATCTCACGGAGCGAATCGGTAGCTTGATTGTTAGGGGCCGAATCACCTACTTCTCAGTCGTCTCTAGGAGGTCTAATATAGTAGGAAGAGAAGAACTGTTTACCTTTGCACCTGCAATGCGTTATCTTATCTTATGTACGTACGTCTACGTTATCTTGCAGGTATGCCGACTCTGTTGGAGTATTTCTGATGTACTAGTTCCAAGTGGGCAGCGGTTCGTAGTAGCATTGAAGTGTCTTGCAGAAAGAGAATCATACGCTACTCCATTTTCGAACCCCAAACGAGCATACCAACTCGTTAACGCCCTGTTATTATTGGTATACCCTCCCTAACTCCTCAAGAACCCCTTCAATGTCAAAATCGCCGCCATCAACGCCAAATAGTTTCCTGGCAACCGGGTTTAAAATGCTAAGAACTTTGGTTGTGCTTGGGTAATCGGTAAATATTTTCTGGACGATTTGCTCCAGACTTCTCATAGTGACGGCGGAGTTTTGTCTGCGGCGAGTCAGCACTTCAAGGATTCAAGAGCTTCAAGAGGGATAGCCTTACATCATATTCGCAACCTTGCAGGAGCATACTATGAGGACCCCTGGCCCAAGCCCTTCTACAAACGTGGCCCATCTCTTGCCATATCGCTTTCGGTCATGGAACTTCGCCCTGAGTCCCGATCTCCTGGTGTGTTCGAACGTGTCCCAACCTTGGTGTATGCTCCGCAGAATTCCGTCTATGATCACCGACGTCTCTCCTCGGCCAATAGCCGTCAATTGAGTCTCCTTAGACTTCTGCTTCAGTGCTGATTTCCAAGACTCCTCTGCCTTCAGGTACTCCGTATGAAACCGAACAAGGGCGACGCGGCTTCGGATGGCGTCGTCTCCGGCGCGCGTCTCGATGTGGCAAACCTTCGAGTACGCGGCCTCGAGATCTGGATACCTAGACGACTGATGCGTAGTCCCACTTGATAAGGAGAAGGTCTGGATATCGTCATTCCATATACCCTCAGACGCCCACCGCGGTAGACCCTCGCGCAGGAGGTCCATGAAATCCTCCCGGATGACATTGCGGGCCCCGAATGCTACGGCCATGGCCGTTCTAGTCATAGCGCTGCGTTGCTCTACGAATAGCATAGCTTCGTCCTGCATGGGATCCGCTCGTGGTCCGTTTGTTCTGAGCTCAGTTACGGAGTCATAGTTGCTTTGCAGTTGATTTGAGTTGGTGGTGCCAAATAATGCATTGCTCTCAGCATAAGGAAACTCTTCACTCCAGCCTAGTTCCCATGGCTCGGGGACTACATCTGATGTTATGCCTCCCGGTAGTAAGGGGGTCGCGCTTGATCCTTGAGAAAGGGAGGCGAAGAAATTGTAATCTTCGCCGCGAAAACAGGGTGGCCCAATTTCTTCCACATCTGCACTAGTAAACAATGCTGCAAATGATTTGGCACTAGTGTTGGCTGGTTCGGAGAACGAGGCACGGCTTGTGAGACTGGTATGGGTGCTCGCAGATGGCGACCCCGAATCATAGAAGATCGAATCTGATGTTATTGTTGACGAGGGCCAACTAGCATTACCTAGTGATGATTATGAGTTGGTATCGATTCCGACTTTATTGTCATCGCTGATAAGGATACTGAGGTAGACTTACAGTCTAGAAAGTCTGTCGCAGTGGAGTCCCAACTGTTTGCGCTGTCGCTAGAGCCTAGCGGTATGTATAGCTCAGATAAGTTGGCGCCATGGCCTGTCATACGGGAAACTGTAGAAAGGGGAGTCTCAACCTGGGGGAACGATGTTGAACATTCCATGTCGTCTGACTCAGGCATTGGATCTCCACTGGAGTGGACAGGTTGGGGGGAAATTCTGGGGTGCGTTAGCCCCCGACTCTTTTTTACGCCTATGGGCTCATAACTGTGCTGCATTCGCCAACCTACCTCAGTTCTCCTTTCAAAGTCAGAATGGGCCCCTTGGTCTGCTCTCCTGTGCCCTGAGTCTGAAAAAGCCACAGCTTGTATGGTCCAATGTTTGCCACATTGTTCTCTGCAAGGAAACATCTAATAACGTCAAGAAAGTCCGAGGTTGTCAAATGCCCCTGTGACCCAACGGAGTGCACAGCTCTCTCGTCAGTGTGCATGATATTGAAGCAATATATGATTTGAAGGGCTATACAGACATCTTACGAGCTAGATAGCAGCGTAGGGTGAGGTAAGATAAGCTCATTCATTCTATATATCTCCACTTGGCCTTCATGTCAAAGTTACTACCCTGAAATCCAAGCCGAGAATGACAACATCCAGACCGTGGAGTTCCTTATGATTATTGGGTCAAATCTTGGTTTCGAACCGGACAGTCAGATAGTCAGCTTGCCACTTATCTGTGCTCTGCATCTCTATGCGCTCAGAACCACGATCTCTTAGAAGCGGCACTACGCTCGACACGGTGTCAGTTATTAGAGACCTGATTCTCACTCTTTTCATGTTCCTGTTATTCCCATTTGTTGTGCATCAAGGTAGGCCCCACGGGAGTCCAGATAGGTTGGATTGGGGGACATGCCCCTTAATCTAACTGCAGTAGGATTTGCTTACCCCCTTAAACCTCAGCAAGTCATATCATCGCACGTGATTTTGATGGCTACAATGGTGTATATAACTACCCTACGTGGTCACTAACTATGCAGATACCGGTGATGCAGGGCCGCGTCTCGGGTGCGTCTGTGGGTATGTACATCTAATGGCCTCGGTCTTGAGGAAGCATATCAACAACCCAATGTAAACCATCCGTTCGCCTGAACGTCGTAAGCCGGGCCGCTGCGAACTGGGTATTAGTAACCATAGGCTCACCGTGGAGGCAGCTATCCCCCACATGTACCCCATACTGTAACCATACCTTATTTATTGGAATCGGCCGCATTTGGTGAGTGTCGTTTACACCACGTGGGGAAGTCAAATGCGATCACGTCATCTACAAGGCTAACGGGTCTAGAATAAAAGAATACCTAGGAATGTTTGTTGCCGTGATGATCATTATCGCTGCCTTTCCAGGTCACCTTGCTACCACTCCTAGACTCTTATTTCCACCTATCTTACCATAGGGTTGAACGGATTATTCCGTCTTATATTTTCACATTATCGGCATAACTATCTCAGAAGTCAAGAACAATTAGGACCTAGTTTCGGCTCTGCATGAATTAATTTATTAACTGGCTTCAAGGAGCTTGCACGATTTCGTGTTATTGAGATGTTAATTATTGTGACGAGTCGTTCATTACTTGAAGACTAAAGACAGAGTCTCCCCCCTTTCTAGAGTAATCGAAGCTATGCACCAAGAGATTGATCCGGGTTAGTCTTAGTAACCCCAGAGGAACAGCTTTGGCAAAGAAGGAGGTAGACGTCACTTGATAATAGATCTGACAACATGGAATCGTGGGATGGACTCTTAGTGGTGAGTTCGTATTTCGCTGCACTCCTTCACGATGGAAGCATCATCATCGAAATCTACGACCGGTGTGCATGCTTACACTTCAGCCTTTGATAACCTGACCGAGGATTTCGGTACGCATTTCGGCACCTCCCATATCACCTATTACTATTAAAGATGGTATAATTATTCCCGGTGGCCAGTGTAGCATCCGGGACCGCAGAACGACGTGCTGATATTATTGCCATGATCTCAATGCCCCGATAGCCGGACTTGAAGCTGAAGCTCGAGGGGTTTCGGATATAGATGAGATACTTAATTTCATATGAAATTAGCTTACATGCCATTAAGTGCGTTGCTGATGTTGTAGATATATCATGTGATTGTCCACTAAGAGGTCACTTTCCACTTAGGTGTCTCGACTGGAAATTTGGCAAGAAAAGTTGCCAAAGTAGGGAAGGAAACATAGGTATGAAGGGTTACACCGGAAGGCTGTTCATATCAACTGCATATATCGTCTCAAGTAAGTCAGAGTTGAAACGATAATAGTTGCTGTCAAGCATCACCTTTTCTTAGGTAGAAAGGAAAGCACTGGCGGCATAATATGACTGGTATTCCTCAAATGAGAATTCTTTTACTTGTGAATTAAAATGACTTTCTAGATGTCTGGTGCGGCGCAATCTACCGGCGTGGCTGGTTCGGTTAGTTTCATGTTCCGCCGGAGCTATCCGATCGTGATATCACCAAATCTATGCGTCATACAAAAAGATGAGTGAAAATAGATTTACGATTATTTTCTAGTACCATCACTCTAGCTTATCTTCATACTCAAGCTCATTTACACATCATGTCAGCGACTGTTGTTCTGATCACTGGTGCGAACCGAGGCTTGGGGAAGGGGATCGTGCAGCGATACCTCGCCAAGCCAAATCATGTCGTGATCGCCGGTAACCGCAATCCGGCGCACCATACCTCGCAGGCGCTTGCAAATTTACCAAAGGGAGAAGGGAGCCGTTTGATCGTGGTCAAGATCGATGCGACGGTCGAGCAGGACGCCTTCGACGCAGTCAGGGAGCTTCAGGAGTCGCATGGGATCCGACATCTCGATATCGTTATCGCCAATGCCGGCGTCTCATTTGTCTGGCCTGCGGTCGCCGATTTGAAGATCGTAGATTTGAAAGCTCACATGGAGCCTAATGTGTACGGGTTCGTGACGCTGTACCAGTCTACGCGTCTGCTACTTCAGAAGTCGAGTAGAGGACCCATGTTTATCCCGATGGGATCTACAGCTGGCCTCATAGCGTAAGTTTAGGAAGCAATACCCATAGACCATACCTCGCTAATACATAGTAGGAATCAACCTCTGATCACGAATGCCGCATACGGGCCAACAAAGGCTGCGGTAAACTGGTTCACTGTCAGGATCAACGTCGAGGATAACTGGCTCAATGCATTCGTGATGTCCCCAGGCTGGGTTCAGACGGACTTGGGTAATGCTGGCGCGCGGGGCTTAGGGTTTGATGAAGCTTACTTAGGAGTTGACGAGTCTTGCGACGGGATGATACAGGTATTCGATACGTCCACCAAAGAGAAGCATGGCGGGCGAATGGTACTATATAACGGCGAAATCTCAGAGTGGTAAGAGGTAGAGCCTATACTATTGAACGATGATAGCTGATAAATTGAGTTGATGCGCTATCTAGGTAGATGATTTGAAGCTTGATTTGTATGAGAAATCCCGAGCTTAAAATATTTAGGAGCTAGGGGCCTAGGGCGACCTCACCCGCCGTCGGTAGCGACTGGAGCTCCCATGGAAGTACTATTTACGCGTAAATCGCAAAACCTGATTGGTTGGGTAGTTCCATTTTTGGCAGGCCGGGCAAGTGAGCCCACCGAAATGGCATACGCGTAAATAGAGCCACCCTATTGGTTCGTAATCGAGGACGGTATGATTAATTTCCTATGCCTATAGTGGCTTAACACACGGACATGATTCGGGTAGCCTTGAAGTCAATTACTACCTATTTTCCCCGTACACCAATGCTCGAAATACGCGTATACCGTGCCCTTGTGTCATGAGTTTACTCAGGCCAACCAAGAAATATCATGTATATAGATGCTTCATCGCTCTCCATGATGGCAAGAAAGATGGCGTTTCCTGACATTCCTTCTCATAAACACTATAACGAGAGTTACTCTACACTCCTAGATCTGGAAATTTTTTCGTAAGGCGCATAGGAATCTACATAATACCTTAGTACCTATACATATACCTTCGCCATGGCCGAACTCCAGCCGTACAGAGGCGACTACTACCTATGGAAATATGTTCCCTCCCTGCCTGCGGCAATAATATTTATCATCCTCTTCGTAGCGATCACAGGAACTCACTGTTATCGACTGTTCAAGACAAGACTATGGTTCTGCTTGCCTTTCGTTATTGGAGGCATTAGTGAGTTCTCACCATTCTTGAAGAGGAAGCGGTTCTTCAAATTCCTAACAACCCAAAAGTGGAAGTCATAGGTTATTGCGCCCGTGCAACAGCGAACACTCGGACCGGCGAGCTTATCCCCTTCATCATCCAGAACACCCTGATTCTGCTGCCACCGGTCCTATTCGCCGCATCGATCTATATGGTTCTCGGTCGCATTATCCGTGCTGTGCACGGGGAGTCGTACTCGCTCATACGCCCCACCATTCTCACGAAAATCTTCGTAACAGGAGATGTAGCCTCGTTCTGTGTGCAAGGTGGCGGCGCTGGTCTCATGGCTACAGGCGGGAATGCAGACATGGGCGAAAAGATCATTGTCGGCGGTCTGCTCATTCAAATTATTATGTTTGGCCTCTTCATCGTTACGGCCGTGCTATTTCAAACCCGGTATCAGAAATACAAGGTTGCGGCGCCGACGTATGATGCCACTGGTTGGAGAGCCAGCATGATAATGCTCTACAGCGTGAGCGCGCTCATCATGGTTCGTAGCATCTTTCGAGTCGTCGAATTTGCCGCGGGACAGGATGGCTACCCACTAAGAAACGAGTGGACTTTTTATGTCTTCGACTCGGTCCTGATGTGGATAGTCATGGCTATCTTCTTCTGGAAGTACCCGGACAACCTCAAGCAGACCGAGTCTGTTCAGAGGATCAATTCCGACGGCACCGAAATTAGCCTTGTGGAACGGGGCCAGAGCGACGCCTTGGATGGGCGATTCGGTAACTCAAGTTATGCAGCATCTGTGTCTAAGTGAAAATATTGGGCTTTTCGTCTTGCTCGATTTACATTTATTGCTTAGCAAATTTCTAGGATATCTAGCTTGGGGTTCTTTATGTATGAAGTTTATGGATCTATATAAAGCTAAATTGTATACTAAAGCATATAGCTGCTGCCTAAAACTCGTAATCACACTATCTAGATGTTGATGGAGAGATGATTAAGGGGGGCCTGTCGGCGTTGACGCCGAGGGTGAAGTGGGGCCGGCTCGGCACACTTTACCCCTGACTCGCAGGGGCTACCTTGGAAATACATAGAAAAGCGGCCACGGCTCCGCCACAATCTTCATATCATAAAGTCTTGTCTATCCCTGCATTCCATTAGAATAGTAAGATACTGATTGTTCTATTTCTATTATTGACGTGCAACTAGTCCTCCGCAACCAGGAGCTGCTTAAAATGTCTCGCCGTACTCATCGGAAATCTCGCGCAGGGTGTTCCGAATGCAAACGGCGACATATCAAGGTATGGATCACATATCAATAGACGTTTTAGATGCTGTTAAAACTAAAAGTGTGAAATAATCAGTGCGATGAAAGTCAACCGGCCTGTGGCAATTGCTCGATCAGTTCGAGGCACTGCTCATTCTTGTCATCGCGGCCAACACTTCCGATAATGCATAGAGATCTAGCGACCTCTTCTCCAAGTCCGGGCTTCCTATCACATCAATCAGACACTTCTCACTCTTCTCACCAATCGTCCCCTGCTAGTCCGAGGAACGAATACCGTGTTATTCAAGATGCCAACATGACTCAACTGGAGCTCTTGAACCACTGCATCAACAGTCGTTTTGGCTTGCCACCTTCATCGGAGGACCCCGATAAGACATTAACCCCGGGTATGCTTGTCGAAAATGCACTTTCTTGCTCGTTTTTAATGAACGAGATGTTGGCTTTCGCAGCGCTTCATCTCGCCCATCTCAACCCCGAAAAAGCACAATTTTACAGGCACCATGCGGTTGGCTTACAAACTCATGCGCTGAGCATCTTCAACCGTGAAATGACCAATGTTACTCGAGAAAACTGCGTGGGCGTCCTGTTTTTCACCTGGTTCATGTCACTGCATGCTCTTTGGGAGGCTATGGATTCAGTCGACATTCACGATTTCCTAGATCGGTTCGTTAATTATATGCAATTGCATCGTGGGGTACGGGCTGTCACGTCAGAAGCTTGGCATTTTATGGTTGAATCAGAAATGGGGTTCATATTGGAGGCCGCCTCGAAGGCCTTCGACGACACAATTGCAGGTTCACACACTGTAGAACTCAAAAGTCTCGTCCAGGACTCAGAAAGGCTAAATGACGATGAAAAGATCATCTGCCACGACGCCTTGGATAGAATCCAGTGGTTTCTGAGCAGGGTCGACGAGCCGAGGAAGCCCAACCCCTCACTAATCACCACATTCTTGTCCGTAACTTCGTGGCCGGTAATCATAAATGCTGATTTCCTACGACTCGTCTCGGAAAGGAGGCCAGAGGCACTCCTTATCCTATCTTATTACGCCATACCACTGCATCTATGCCGAAGTGTATGGGTTGTAGGAAATTCTGGTCAGCTATTAATCCAAAGCGTACGATTGCACTTAGACGAAAAGTGGCACAAATGGCTTGACTGGCCGGAGGAAATGATGGATACACCGTTTTAACACGTATGAAAAGATATCTGTAACCCTGCCGCCTGTCTGCAAGGGCTCAAAACTCAAATAAACAAATTTACTTTACCAACTTAACCCTCAAAGACACAGTTTGTTAAGAAAGGACCGCTGTTTCAAATAAAGATTGAGAGCGTGATCAATGAACACTTGTGAATCCCACTCTGCCCCTTTTTGTCATCCCCGAGGGGTGGTGAACAGACTGACAAGCAAAGTAGTTGTCGTCTACCAAGTAATGTTGCTTTGCCTCATGCCCTGTCTCGTCACTAGAGCCCTACAGTTAATTGGAGATTTGTGTTATTAAGTCGTTCCAATAGATAATTGATAAGACAGGTATAACCTTCAGGGTATGCTAGCAGTGGCAAGGCTTCTATGGGGTTTTAAGTAGGTACCTACCTCCTTAGAGTGAATCAGGCCCCGAAGTTCATTATCCATCGTATTTCCTAATAAGAATAAATCTACCTAGGTATCCATGGTAGGTATTCAAGCATAAAAGGTTTTCATAAGCCTACTGGAATAGGGCTATTTATAAGGACCTTAGATTGCCCTAAGATTGCCAATAGGCATTGGAATGAGGACTACCCTAGGGACTTTAATCGCTAAGTTATAGGAACCTTAAGCGCCGAATTACAGGGACTTTAGATGAAGAAAGAACAACCCGATTAAAGGATAACA
The DNA here is from genome assembly GCA_022578945.1 of Hypoxylon fuscum. Lineage (NCBI taxonomy): Eukaryota > Fungi > Ascomycota > Sordariomycetes > Xylariales > Hypoxylaceae > Hypoxylon > Hypoxylon fuscum. The sequence continues at coordinate 24,315 of MU399843.1, read as the reverse complement.
TTAGATTATGCAGCTAAGATTCTATAAACTATTTAATAAATGAGGGGATATACTTATAGAAAGAGATACATCTCTTTTTAATGGAGATCACAGCAAAATCCAGTGTATCAAGCGTTCTTCAGCTACAGCTCTAATTAATACGACGATAAAGAGAAGAATATTCAGCTGGCAATGGACCCGGCTTGTGCATTCTAGATCACATCGCTTACAGGGCCTAGGACACTAGGTTACGGTTAAAGAACAACACATGAGATGGCATGGTGATTACTAACCAACATGTCTCAATATGTCCCGTATGTCCGAAGACTGAAAGCATTTTGGCACTAGCTGGTCCTGCTAAAACTACCTGGGGCATAAACTACCTAACCCGGCCCCGAAAGAATGTTCGGCACGGAGGAATAGGTTACACCTACGGTGCAACTTGGCAGTTCGTTCCTTCCTTAGGTAAGCAACAAATCGTGATTACCTACCCCTATTGATCTCCTTGTACATTCAGGATATCCAGTAGGTAAACGTTGTATTTGCGCGGCACTCTTTCACAGAGCTTGACGGAAGACGGAAATGGCGTCTACCCCATGTGTCGGAGACATTTTGCCTCTCTCTTGGTAAACCGGGGCGTGGTATTTAGCATTATATCAGAATAGTATGATGAAATATCCTAGAGATATGGGTCCCAATAGGTAGGTCTCGTATGCAACCTTTTGTCGTCTGGTACTGTACATAGCCATATTCTTTCCTAGAATTCCAGTCCCTGATCCCAGGTGAACCTTACTCGACCCTTAGTATCAGTAATCATTAAAGTATGAGAGAACTATAAGACCGCTACTGTTATCCTGTGTTTATCATACCATTCATGTCCATTGAATGAATTCAAGCGTCTCTTAAGTTATCCTTTGAATACTCCTGACTCTACCTCCCATCTCTACCTATCAACAATGTCAGATCATAAGCGGTCAGTTCTTATAACCGGGTGCTCGGATGGCGGTTTGGGGGCCGCCTTAGCAATATCGCTTCACCAAGCCGGTCTGCGTGTTTATGCAACGGCTCGAAATCCTGCCAAGATGGAACAGCTCGCATCGCTCGGCATCGAAACCCTTACGCTCGACATACAGTCAGAAACATCTATTTCTGCTTGCGTTGGAAAATTGTCTGGCCTCGATATCCTAGTGAACAACGCCGGCCAGAATCATACTATGCCGGTAGCAGACATTGACATCACAGAGGCCAAGAAATTGTTTGACGTCAATGTCTGGTCGCAAATTGCTGTGACGCAAGCATTCTTGCCTCTATTGTTAAAGTCGCCCAACGGTATGATCGTAAACCAAACTTCGGTTTGCGCCGTTGTTCCGATACCGTTTCAAGCCATATACAATGCGTCGAAAGCCGCCTTGGCTATGTTTTCGGACTGTCTACGCCTCGAGCTCCAACCCTTCGGAATTAAGGTGGTTGATTTGAGGACCGCATCAGTGAACACCAACATAATCGAGAATTCGAATCAATCGCACCCGCCTTGTCTACCAGAGGGTTCGATCTATGAGCCGGCTAAGGAAGTAGTGGAGAAGACAATGCGGCAGGAGCCATTTGATGGATCGGGGATCTCGGCAGAGAAGTGGGCAAAAGAAGTCACGCAGGATTTGTTGAGGAAGAACCCACCACCCGTCATCTGGAGAGGGAGTTCGGCAGGTCTTTCGCGAATTTCGACTGTCTTGCCATTTGGTACGTTCGACGGGACGCTGAAGAAATTAAGCGGTTTGGACCTTGTTGAGCAAGCCATGCGAAAGTGAGGAGTCTAGTGGCTAAAGCCACCAGGCTCTAGGGGGTCTCTCAGAGCCATCAGGTGCTTCGCAGCCATGACGCCTAAAGGGCCTTGGGACCTAGGCTCGGCCCGGGAGCCGGGATCTACCCGTTCCGCTAAATAGGTAGCTCAGAGATAGGGCCATTCGTGCCACAACCTAATGCAATTCCTTCTCGTGCTTCCATGTTCGCATCGCAACACTGGCAGAGGTTCTAAGGCTGAAGTATTTTTAATCAATCAACCGTGACAGCCTTTTCGGAACTGACGATCGTGAAGCAAATAGGCCTTACTTTATACATTGTTGAGAGGCCATGAATCAATCACTGTTTGTGCTCCTGAATCTCTCTTCCGCTTCTGTCGTGTTACCCAATTTGCCCGTACTTGTCTCGGCATAGCTTGGCAAGTATTGTTGCATATACGACTTGATATCGATAATCATCCCTTCTTAGAACACTCAAGCCACGAGGGCCTCAAGTGTGTGATTTAGAAGGATCACGTTGGTTTTATGTTGATCAGCTAGCACATGTAGTAAAGCGAGAGGGCTTTTGTAAGGCTGGCTTGGCGGGCGAAGCTCTAAGTTCGCCAAGCCGGATCACAGAGTGATTACGTCGTGTATAAAAGGTTACCTAGGTACCTGTAGTAGGTACCTATTTAGATCTTGTTTCACCCAGGATCTACAGTGCTGTGTATTAATTAAGGAAATGGGCATTAAAGAAAACGCCTAGTCTACCTACCTAGGTAATTAACTTATTATATTCCTCTTATAGTTACCTAAGTATAAAGAACGAGTGATCTACATATGTGTTACTAGCTAGTTGGAAGTACCTCAATATATATTTAGTTGCTGCCCGTTTCTCTAATCAATGCGCAGCACGAAAGCCAGCCCAGTACTACATATGTATCTAGTTACATTCAGTATTGAAGTTCCCTTATGAGGACATACGTTAGGTACCTAGTAGCTTGGGTACATGAACTACTACGGTTACCTATGTACATAGGCACTTACACAAAAAGATTCTTAACATCAATCTGCCTACAGGGCAGCGCCTTAAAGAATGTCGGTGGCCTTTGCTTGGCACTGTCACTTGACTACGTGTGGGTGAGAGTAAGCAGGAACTTGCAGGGCGTGTAAGCTCCTTGACGAAAGAGGCTATGTCAGACTACTGTCTTGGGTGGCACGTCTCACACGACAACTTACATACGATGATATATATGATTGGTCTGTTTAGTAGGTATTTACCCACTAGGACGGTATATCTGGCTGTCTGTATTTTGCGAGGTGACACAAAATAAATGTAGCTGAAGTTCCCGTTATGCAGCCACATACGAGGCTCCATAAGGAGAATTTTCTGCTTACATGTCGCTTTGGATATTTCACCGGAATCCCCTTAAAATATTATTTGCTTCACCTCTCTACTTGCAATTATATCGGCAAGTCTAGTATGCCTTCGTTATGTTAACCACCCTATCTCTCGCACCATCTTGTTTGACTGAGACCTGGGCGTCCCAAAGCGGGACTAACTTTGCTATAGTCCTGGGTAATCCGTACGACACGAGTTGCTGGCACGTTAATGGAGACTCATCTACCACGATTTCGCCTGCGATCTGTCCGGTCGGATATACGAGCGCGTGTGATGCTGACTCGCCACAGGATGGCAAGACGGTGTGGGCGTGCTGTCCAAGGTAAGTTGATTTGTTCATTCGCATTGTAACTAGACCTCTTCTGCAGCTCAGGTAACTGACTATGGCCTAGCGGGTTCGGTTGTGACGGCGGCGCCTGGTCCTGCCTCAAGGACGGCACGGTGGGGGTAACCGAGACCTACACTGCGAGCTTCATTGATCCCCTAGGAAACACCAGTACAAGTACGTGGAAGACGGAAAGCGGGATAAACGCGCATTCGGTCAGAGTTGCGTTTCACTCGACAGACATCGTCACCACGCCTTCCTCCACCGCGTTATCACCTTTAGCGACTCCGAGTTTAACATCGCCGCTTTCAACATCAACCTCAGCTACTACACCTACCGCCTTGAGTTCCGGGAACCTATCGCTAGGGGCTACAGTAGGTGTTGGAGTTGGAATTGGTATTGGCACTTTCATTTTTCTCTCAGGCATGGCCTGGATCTGGAGACGATACAGAAGTGGACGACAAGTAACAGCTGTAGAATTGGAATCCCACCGACCGTCTTCGAAGTCTGGTCCATTTCAAGTTCAGATGGGCCCGCCAACGACACAAGTAGGCGAGATGAATATTGCTCCAGGCTTACACGAGCTTGACGTGAAAAGAACGGTCGGCGAGCTAGCTTCCCATTGACCGACCACTCTGCGACACAAATGGGAGAATTCTGATAACTTTTGTTTTTTTAGCGAAGAAGGGACGGGTAACTCTATCACGGAGCCTTCTTGTAGTTGAGTTTACGGCGAAGTGTGACAGCTTGTGTGATTATCTACTATCATTAAAAATTAATACGATTATGTGAACAGTTGAAACTAAGTGATATTGGGATTATGAGAAAGGAACGGATAGATACCAGGTACACAAGGTACCTAGGTAGGTATCTATGGAAACAGGTAGGTAGTGTGCATATGGAAAAGAAAATTCATAAAAAAAAAAGTTCGGGTACGCGATAGCTTTTATTATTATAATCAAATAACCTTCCCCGCGTTACCTGAAATGCTCCAAAGCTATTTTACAGATTCAAGCCTTTGATAATAGCTACCTACATGTATCTAGGTAAGATCAGATTTCAGCCCATTGGATCGGTTAATAACCCTTGAATACTAGCCATAGCCCGCCGTATCAGACAATTGCAAGCCGCACGGTCGTGAGAAATGATCCTCAATACAACAACCACCTTCCGTTACCCCGCTCGCCGTCCGACTCCCAGTTATCTCTAATGACCTACAGAGGCTGGTCATAACCAGAGAATTCCAATATCGCACTACCTACTTACAGTTAACACCTTTTTCATATGCCTTCGAACGATAGGCCCTTTTACCCAGATCCTCAACGGCCACTGGAGGCCTACATAGCCGGTAAGGCTGCCGTTGAGGATTCAATACGTGCCCCACCATGTTCGTGCAATGACTGCCAGACAAGCTTCTACTTGGCCAAGGAGCAATACCAAGCACCTCTATCGTATCGCTTCAGGCTTTCGGGTGCTGATGCGAACCGTCTAGTACAGTCGTACACGCAGCAGATCCATGAAAGCAGGGAGTATTTGACAGAACGCTTACGGTCTCATGCGGATGTTCTCATGAGTCGATGGAGAAAGAAAAGCCAAGAGAAACGGCAGATTTTACTGACAGAAGTTACTCCGGACCTCGAACGCTCCCCGTGGATTAACTTACGATTTAGCTATATGGATGAGAGGAAGCTGGTTCATAGTCGCACCCTGAGAAGAAGGCGACAGCTTCTAGCTCCGTGGCTGAGCGTAGATGTGCTAAAAACCAATCCGGCCGTATTGTATGCTCTCCTGCACTACAGGGTCGCGTATCCCCCACAAGATTGGGCTGCTTTCGATTGTAGGCAGCTTACACTAAGTTGGGCATGCGGATGGCTCGATGTCGATTTCTCCGAGAAGTGCGTGATCATGCATGGACCGCGATACGGGAGTCTGGTGAACTGGGAGGAAGCTCCGGCACACAGATCAGATATTCTTGGGTTTCCTCGTGCACGTCTTGTACTAGAAACACAGGCTTTCATTATGACTACTCTTCGCTCGATTGTTGACAAGATTTTGGAAGGTGTCGATGATTCGTATCCCGTTCGGAACCAGAAATGGCATGAGCTGACAGCTAACGCTGGTTTTAAGCGTACTGGGGAGGTCGAGTTTTGGTCACCATATACGAATCAAGCCTTCTCCGCCCCTCCTGTATTGGATATAGACTATTTGCTCTCGTTGGCAAAAACACGCTTGGACGCCACCGGTGATCATCTCTGGCACTTGCAATGCGATCCAGCATACATGCGTCGGCATATGAAGATACAATTTCGGAAATCTATCTTCAAAATTGCGGAAGAGAATGAAGCGGCAAAACACTTCGCGTATGAGACATTTGTGGAGGTCCTTGGCCATTTTTGGTGGCATTGGATCGAAATAGAATGTAAGAATGTCTCAGACTTGCACCGGCGATTCCGAGACAGCGTCTATCCTGGACACCCTCTACCTCCTCGTTATAATAGGGCTATAGGTGCACTTGAGCTTTTCCTTGTTAACCAAGTCATCCTTCGGGTGAAGATTCTTTACAATATCATACCCTATAGCCCAGGATTTTCTCAACATTGGAAATTACGTCACGATGACGATATTTCGAAAGGACATCTTAACTTAAGAAGAAACGAGACAAACAATACGAAGAAGTCCTTGGAAGATGACCCCCTCGATTGGTGCCTGCTGCAGTTGCTTGGAATGCCGGACGAACAGACTCATTTCGACCATGCTATGCTGTTCGCCTTCTTGCAGGATCATCTTTCTCATTGCAGTTCAAAAGAAAGAGCTCGACTAGACGAAATCTTGTATAAGAATCTCTCTGACCTCTCAACTTGCCACGAAATGTTAGTCGCGATTCGCTTGAGTAGACCCCAAAATGAAGCAAGAAGTATCGATGAGGTGATTGTGTCGGAAACGGACCGAAATCGTGGTGCTTGGAAGTTTATGCGTCAGGCCGAGAATGAAGTCGAGGACGACCCACTTCTATCCGAAAAAGACCTAGAGAGAAGTGGAAAGGGGCTGCTTGAAAATTTCTATGCGAAGCCTCTAAACGGCCAGAAAAACTCGGAGTGGATGGAACGGTACCGTGCTAATCGTGCAGCTCTAGAAATCTTTTGGGGTTCAATGAGAGAGATAACAAGGGATTACTTCGCAGGAGATGCATTCACTAAAGATGATGTTGATGGTCTTCTCAAGATCATATCGGCGAACAAGACACCAGAGTACCTTGATGCCGCACGCATTGAAGAGGACAAAATTCTGGCGGAAATTGAGAAGAAGACAACGCCAATGCTTCGACAATTGACTTTGGCTGATTCTGAGCCGAGAGCAAAACTAGAAATCAAAAACCCGCGAGAGAAGGTCAAAAGTCGCCCGGAGCCGGGCATTCTTCAGCCAGCCGGCGGACCTAGCACACCTAATCCCGTCCCAGATGCTGAACCCAACTTGAAAACGAGCAGCTTGATACAAGTGACTGAAAGATCACTTAGTATATTCGAATACATGTTTCCGAAAAACGCAGAAGAATCGACAAAAACGGTGGGCTGGGATGAATTCGTGCACGCTGTCTGCGATGTAGGCTTTACGGCGAGAAACAACGGTGGCTCAGCAGTCTTATTCGAGAACAGTGCCGGAGGAAGAATTGTTTTCCATAAGCCTCATCCTGTTGCCAAGATAGATTCTGTTATGCTGCGATCAATGGGGAAGAGAATGACCAAGTGGTTTGGGTGGAATCGAGAGCGGTTCGTCCTAGCAGATAAAGGCGTCAATAATCTCTCTCAATAGGCTAAGTTGCAAAGACCACCTACCTAGGTAGGTGGGTAGGTAGGTAGGTAGTTGAGTATTCAATTTGAGAGATGCAAAAGGCGGTGTCATGGATTGGAAGGGCACATAAGTATAAAGCAAGGTTATTAGGTAACTTCTACTTGGAGATGCCTAAACTGTTCCGCAGACGAGCCAGAAAATGAAAGTCCAAGTTCTTGTAACACCATCGCCTACATTCAGTAACAGGCCAGTCTTCGGCCAAGCTGTCAAAAGAGCTACGCGCCCTCCCCTCGGCTTCAGAGAGGCAGGTGATACGTTTACATTCATGAGAAAAAATGGTCATGTCATTTGGAGCTAATAGCGTGAACCGCATGAATCCATTGATATGCCGCACATTTAAATAGGAACGGATATCGTCCTGGCATAGTTCCCGACCTATTCAACAAGGGGTATATTTTCCAATACAATCAGTAACGAAAGATTGAAAAGCTGGCGAATCTCCTTCAATCATGCGCATTGGCGGTTTGTGCTTGTTGCAAACCCTGGCGACAGATTGGTGAAACCAGGTGGATGGATCGGACTTGTTGAAGCTGACTTTAAAATCTCTCACTACTAACTACCTCTCTATTATTAGATTGGTGAAACCAGGTGGATGGATCGGACTTGTTGAAGCTGACTTTAAAATCTCTCACTACTAACTACCTCTCTATTATTCCGCGTAGTGACGATGAAGGAACTCTTCGACAAAATTGAAGTGGGGTTTGACGATGTGCGATTCGTAAGGTCTCACTCGCATGGAGAATGCTGGTAGAGAAGAAGTGCGCGGAAATATCTTTAGTAATCCGTATAGAGTAGCCTATGAGGATACCGATGTGTCAAGAGAATGCGTAGCATGCATAGTGTCGGCCTCAAGGCTCCGGGAAATTGTCAAAGGTAAGTGATGGTATTCTCGGGGTAGCAAAAATGGGCCAATTTCTCTGACCGGGTTGAAAAGGAATTGAAAGATCGAGGAGCCCATGTCATACAAATATATGGTGGTATGGGCTAGACGACAGCCTATGCAGGGCAGTTCTAACATACGAATCTTGGCAAATAATAGGTGACCAGTAGGCTATTCGGCAGTTCATCCCGAGCCGTCCGGGCCTCTTTTTGCGGGGACGGGACCCTAGGAACAAAGCCGGCATTGGTTAGATCTAAGATCACGGCTCCGACTTCGTGTAGTAATACGAGAATCGGGGCTGAGGGCTGAGGCTCGTATTCCATTGATTTAATGATGACCACGATGACCGTGATGGCCATACGATCCATACGATCGTGCAGGTGCTGTTTGCTATGTTTGGTAGGTAGCAACACGATGCCTCAACCCGTGGTTTAAGTGTCACGTATAAATATAAGCCAGGTCCCGGTTCAACTACCTATTCTCCAGCTCAATCTTGACTCTTCACGCAACGTCTAATTTAATAATCTTAATAATCTTTCGGCTCCTAATTACCTACTTTAGATACTCAAATCTTCGCCTTCACCGCTAAAATGAAGTGCTTCGCTACCATCATGGGCGCTGCCCTCGTCGCCACTGGAGTCTCTGCCCAACAAGCTGTCGTCAAGAACAACTGCCAGTCTACTATCTACGTGCAGTCCTACCCCTTCGACGGCAGTGCCGCTGGCACTCTGACCACCTTGGCGTCTGGAGAGACCTTCTATGAGGACTTCCACCAGTCGGGTTCGGTTTGTCTCACCCAACCCTCACCTCGCTAGAATTGGACCAAGCTAACCGCATGTGCAGACCGTAAAGATCGCAACCACCAAAACCCTCAGCAGCCCGCTGTTCTTCGGCTACTCGTTCAGCTCGAACCCGGACTATGCCTACTGTGAGTGCACTTCCGCATATGCCTTGATCTAAAACCGCAACATCCAAGCTGACTTATCCCTCTCTTCAGACGAGCTCAGCACGGAGTGGGGCAATCCCTTCGCCAGCTCGCGCAACACCTTGAGTCCAGGCGCTGGCTGCGAATTTTTCGACTGTGCCGCTGGCCAGGCGGACTGCTACAGCACACCAGCAATGAAGAAGGTATACGGTTGCCCGCAACCTGTGAATCTGGAGGCGACGCTCTGTGCCTAGGTCGTGGGAAATTTTTGAAGGTGCTACATAGGTTATTAGGTACATGTATCTAGGAGGTACCTATCTCAATTGATGGCATCCATTTAAGTACCTAAACCAATTGATTGGGTTGACGTCGTGTAGGTCGTGTCCGGATGTGTTCCAATTGTCGCGACAGTGGCTTTAGCACGCTATGTGCCCTGAAGAATTTGCGCCATAGTGGACCTTGATGACCTAGCCTAGGTAGGTAGGTACCTAGAAGTCCCAGTCTTAGATTTACCATGTACAGCGCAGGCATTGGTTATGAAAATAATTCTTTCAATTCTACTACTCAATATCTACCAAGATGCTTCTCTTAATTGGGTGTATTAGCCAACTTAAACGAAACTTTATTGTAGAGTGAAGCCTGCATCCTTGCCACCAGTACCAAACCTGATCAATATCCCCGACGCGCACTCGAGGCATGCTATCTTCTTGTCTTACATAGGCATCTATGTAGATATATACCTAGGTAGGTTACTTCTTTGCGACGGCGACACATGCGACCATCCTAAGCACAGTCTCTCCCTTCTCGTTCTTCGAGATACCATCACCACTCTTCAGCTCTGACACAATGTCCGCAACAGCTTCGTCCCACTTATCCTCATCACTCTGAGACCATCCACTTGGCAAGTGGCCAAGGTAGCTCCAAGCCAGCTGCGCCCACCTCTTGAGGTCTGATATTTTCAAGAAGCAATCTACCTCCGAGAAGCTGATGTTCCCGGCCTTGAACCCACCAACTTGAAGAATCTCCCTTAGATCTGATTCTTGAAATCCTTCTAAAGGTAACAAACTTGGCATGGGACCTTCCTTCCCGCGGGTGCGCCAATGTGCGTGCTGGAGAGCATCGACATGGGGCATATAGGTCCAAACCGTGGCTATGGCGATACCATCTGGCTTAAGTGTTCGATAAACATGCTTGGCGGCATTGTCGTGATCCCCTAAGCAATGGAAGGCGAAGCTGGTGATAGAATGTGTGAATCTGTTGTCCGGGAATGTAAGTGCCTGCGCAGGCATGACCTGGACGTCCGCGGGCCATTTGTTCTTCTCGACCAGCGCCGCGCAGCCTTGCACAAATTGGGGGTTGACATCGGTGGCGTCAATATGAATGCTGGGAGGGTTCATGTTCATGATTGTTTCCATAACTGCGCCAGATCCGCAGGCATTGTCGTGGATCATGTCACCCTCGGAGAAAAAAGGAATAAGACCCAAAGAAAATTTAATAGCTGTTTCGCTAACATCACCCTGAAGCTCAGCTAAATGCTCAGCTTGATAGTGGATGATTTGTTTAGGTTGGAATGCCATGGTGTTTTGAAGCTATTTGAAACAGACAGGTTGATTCTGGATTTTAGACGACGTTTGGATCAAATGGCTTAGGAGAAAGATTGTAGTAGGTATATATACTTCTGTATGATGTTATTTGTAAAAATGAACGCTGCAAGACCCGTCATTTTAAATTTATGGATACTTCTCTTTCTGCCTACTGTTAACCAAGAATGAAGTCCTCTCTACTCAAAATCTTGCTAAAGTACACACCCAGCCTCAGTACTGCCCAGCCTGCATCCAAATATATGCAAGGGGTCTGTATTTCTTTAGACTCGACTGAGTAGATATAAATCCGTTGGCTCAGAGCGGGGTTGTTTATTGTTCTAACTTGTTTATCAGAAGTTACAGCGCCAAATATTAATTAAGCAGAAAGTGACTGTTGGCATGAACAAAGGGATGCCAAACCAACACTACCTGGGTATGTCATCCCTCACATATCTATCATTATTCCCACTCTATTATTAGACTTGAACGTGGTGGATGCGTCTAACGGAGCCCTTAATTCTACCTTGTGCCAACATTAGTTGTCGTGTGTTTATAAGAAATAAGATGTCTGGTTAAGATACTACGGTAGCATATATCCAGGTAGCCAATCCTCCATCGCCAACAACACTACCTTAGTTACCTTACTTATCCCAACATATGAGGGAAGCCTTCAATAACGGCTAACCGTCTAAGATTTGATTACCCTGATCGCTCTTCCCAGTTCAATAGACTATAGTAGGTACCTTGGCATTGCATCTCCCAGGTACCTACTCAATATCATCCGTTTGAGAAAAGGTCATATTTCCCTTGCTCTTCCTAACTTAGCGACTGCCCCTGCGGCTTCGAACTCTGCTTGAACCGCCATGAGGTTTACGAAATCCGTCACCATATATGTATATGAGGTATATATATATGTATGTATGTATGTACCTATGTATGTATGTATGTATATGTATATATATGTATATATATGTATGTGTGTATATGTTGGTATGTATGTAAAACACATGGTTTCGATGGACTAAAGCAATCGTTGTGCAGGTAAGGCTCAAGGGTACAACCAAGAGTTGGAATCACAAGCAACGGGTTCGCTATAAAAGGCAGCTTAGACTTTAAATGATAGCCGCAGATGATCCTGTGAGCAAGCCAATGCTTTTTGAGACTTCAAAGAAAAGGTTACACGTTTGTGGAGATGGAGCTTCTCCAATCAAGATCATTCTTCAGGCACTCTTCTCAGGCGGCCGGCGCTCCCTTTGCTCGGTGCATTGAAATATCGTGGCCCGAGTATCTTAGATGGTGGATTGCAGGTTGGTACGTCTAATAATCTTCTACCTACACAAAGAAATTTGCCTAGCTCAAATATCCTTGATTCTCATCTCTTGAATGACATTTTCTGCCCATGCAGTAGCCTATCTGCCTCGAACAGGAGTATGTCTGGCTGGCCAACACTTACGTATTTGCCTCTATGGCAGTAATGCTATTCATTGGCCAGACATCCAACATCTTCGACCGTCGGATGCCAATGATCATCTACGTGGTCCTGTTCTCTATTGGAAATGCCATCGCGGGCGCTTTAGTCAATGCCAGCCAGTGTCGGGAACCACCACACCTAATCCACCTTGGTGTACACCAAGTGTAATCAATTCAATTCCACTCCACCACACCAAGGCCCGTGCGTTAAATACACCCATTACACCTTGAGGCCATCGTGGGTGTGGTGGGTGTATTAGGTGTAATAATTATGGAGTTTTCGTGAGATATAAGCCCACTGTTAGTGTTTATTAGTAGATTTGGTGGTAGCACTAACAGTGAGGCTATCGTGGCTACTGTGGCTAATGTCTGTGGCTAATGTGGCTATGTATGTGGCTAAAAGGGCCCACATCCAACCTCCCGATATTTTAAAATTCGGATCTCCCAGCCCTTTTTATATTTACTGATTCTACTGATTCTACTGATTCTACTGATAGCCAATTAGAAAAATCGCTGTATTGATTATTTCGTAAAATTCTAATCAGCCATTCGAATCAGCTATTATAATCTAATATAAAACCCGTTGAACTTTATTAACTTTTTCAATATTAACAACACCAATAGCAGCAGCCGCGCGATCATGATCGTGATCATGGTTAGATCATAATCGTGGTCATGGTTAGATTATGATCATGGTCATCCAGGATAATAGCATCAAGTGATGTTATCCATATTATAATACGATAAATGGTAGCGACGACAAGGTCGACGATGCCTTCGGTCCCATTTATTTCCTAATTCGGATGTCGATATCTTTGTTTATACTAATACACTAATACACCCACTATTACACCCACTCCACTAAAGGCCTGCTTAATACACTTAACGAGAGGCTTTAGTGCAGTGTATTACATCCACTACACCAAAGCCTTTAGTGTAGTGGGTGTAGTGGTTCCCGACACTGATGCCAGCATGTTAATAGCTGGAAGAGCCGTGAACTGGCTTAGGAGGTAGAGGCATCTTCGTGCTAAATGTCCTAATTATTTGCGATTTGATACCTGTTCAGGAAAGAGCCAGGTTCCTTGGGATTCAGATTACCATTGCTACAATATCAATCATCATCAGCCCTGTATTGGAGGAGATCTAGCAGAAGTATCATGGCGTTGGGTGTTTCTCATCAACCTCCCTTTCGCTAGCATTACTCTACTAATCATGATCCCCCTTCTATGCTTGAAGCATACTTAAACAAGAGCCAACATGGGCAAAGGCAGTGACCCGCGTTAACTTCTTGGAAATAACATATTTATTATTTTGAGTTTTACCATCTTATCCGGATTAATCATGGGCAAGACTCAATGCCCCTAATTATCATGACATATCATCATACCACTAATTCTAGGAATTATCAACTGGATTACCTTTCACCTTCATTAAGCCTCTCCAATCTACAAAAAACCCAGTATGCCACTAATAATATTTGGGAATCGCACTTCCGCCACATGCTTTACTTTCAGCGTACTAAGTACAAGGCTACGATAGAGGTTGCATCGGCTGCTATTGCGCTCCTCACAGAACAGGGGAAAAGAGGAAAGGGAAAAGGGGAAAGGGGGTGGCTCAGTCGAAACGCTCCCGTCTTAAGCCACGCTAATCGATTTGTGGCCGAGTAAGTTGGAATAGGTGGGGTCGGGGATTTGAGAAAAGAAAAAGGGGGTGGGGGGGGATTTCACAGCCTTAGTAATCAACAATTAAGTGTGATTATGTAATGTCTTGAAATGTAGATCGAAACCTTGTCAGATTAATTTCAGATTACATTTGTAGAAAAATTTCTACAAAACATCACTCCACCTTTAGGGTGGTATCGCAGCTTTACTTCATGCAGAGAATGATCGTCCCGTAATCAGGGTGTTTAGCTGTATTCTTTACTTACGGCTAAGTGGTCTTAACTGATCGCTATCGTCTCTGTTTTGATCATCTTTCCATGTACCCGACAACAACTTAAGAAATGTCTATCCTTTTGCATCATTGTCCAAGTATTATTACAATGGCACAGCTTGAACTTTGGAACCTCATCAATCATTGGCATACATGGAACTCGGATGCAGGTTGCAAAAGGGCGTTCGTCCTACTCCAAGAATATGTTTGTCGAGTTTGAAGATCGTGCATCTGGAGGTGCGCGTGGTGTGAAGAATATCATGTTAAGAATACTACATCCCTCCGATCATGATAGATAGAAATGGGGACTCTAGCGACCTACTTCATGTTGACTTCGAGCTCAGTTGTTCAAGAGACAAGACCCACAAACGCAAATATCATCGACGATACAATCCTACTAATATAGATTATGGAGCACAACGGGTGTACTGCGACCTATAAAGGCCAAGGAAATAACGTTGTCAACGGGCACAGTCATGAATCGAAAGTAAATGGCACCAATGGCACCAAGCACGTTCAAAACTCGCAGATCAAATCTAATGGAATCTCTCACGGGGACATTCATATTACAGCTCATGCTGATCAGGCAAACCAAGTTCCAATCGCCATCTGTGGGATGAGTATGAGATTACCTGCGGGTATCCGTAGTGATGTTGACCTTTACAACTTCCTCCTCAATAAAGGCGATGCTCGTACTTGTGTGCCCAGTAACCGCTATAGCGTGGATTCATATTACGACCCTCAGTCTAGACCAGGGACTATCGTCACGAAGCACGGCTACTTCCTTGAAGATGTCGACTTTTCTAACTTCGACGTATCTATGTTCAGCATAACTCCAGCGGAAGCCGAGAGACTGGACCCTAATCAAAGGCTATTGCTCGAAGTAGTACGCGAAGCGTTTGAGAATGCTGGAGAAGACTGGAAGAGGAAGAACATCGGAAGTTATGTTGGACTCTTCACTGAGGACTGGCAGGATCTTGGTGCCAAGGACATCAATGATTGGGCACCATATCAATTCTTTGGGAAGGCCGACTTCACTTCTGCTAATCGCATTGCTTACGAATATGATCTTAAGGGGCCGAGGTAAGACACTTGTCCAACAATTTCGCTCGTCGGCTGACGTAGGATAGTATGACTATCAAGACAGCCTGTTCCGCAGCCGGCCTAGGTTTACACTTAGCTGCCCAGTCAATTAGATTAGGTGAAACTAGATCTGCTATTGTTGCCGGCTCAAATCTCATTTTGGCGCCTGGCATGCCGATTTCCTTAACAGCACAGCTGACACTATCGCCGGATGGGTCTTCTAAGACATTCGACGCTTCTGCTAATGGCTATGCACGAGGAGAGGGAGTCGCAGCTCTGTTCATTAAGAGATTGGATGATGCAATACGGGACGGCAATCCGATAAGAGCAGTGCTACGAGCATCGTGCAGCAATGCCGATGGTAGAACGCCTGGCATTTCTATGCCTAGCTCTGAAGCACACGAGACACTGATACGTCAGACGTACTCGTCAGCTGGTCTTGACTTCAAAGAAACAGCAATGTTCGAATGCCATGGGACAGGCACAGCAGTCGGCGACCCCCTTGAGGTCAATGCTGTTGCAAGGTGTCTCGGAAGCAACGGTGTTTACATTGGATCGGTCAGTAGCGCTACCGCACCTCAAGTTGAAATACTAACTCTGCGAATAGATCAAGCCAAATTTAGGGCACAGTGAAGGCGCCTCGGCTCTTTCGAGTATTATCAAAGCTGTTTTGTCACTTGAGAATAGGACTATCATTCCCAACATCAAATTCAATACCCCTAATCCAGCCAGTGAGTATTTACCTCCCTCTCATTCATAAGCCTCTATTGACGATACATAGTCCCTTGGGAAGCTTCAAAGCTAGCTGTTCCAGTGGAACCAACACCATGGCCAGAAAACCGCGCGGAACGCATAAGTGTCAACTCCTTTGGCATTGGTGGTTCCAATGTACATGTAGGTTATCAATCCCTCATAGAACTCTCTCATCTCGATAAAACATTGTGTCAAATGTATCCAAAGGCTAACATCATAGCATAGTTCATACTTGACTCAGCCGCATCGTTAGGGGTAGTCACACCCAAGTCAATTCCTCACGGTCCTGTCTTGAAGGATGAACCAAGTAAATGTCTCTTGTTACTATCTGCAAATCATCCCGAGGCCCTTAAACAGATGGCCAAAGATTATCAGACATATTTGCGGGAACATCCTGATCGCCTAGCCGATGTTGCATTTACTCTCTCCTCGCGCCGCGAAAGGTTAAAGATCCGGTCTTATGGTGTGGCTAGTTGCACAGAAGAGCTCAAATTCCACCCCGGAGCCAAAGCAGTAGATGCAACCAAAGTCGCATTTGTATTCACCGGTCAAGGTGCGCAGTGGGTTAGGATGGGCAAGCAACTGATTTTACATTACCCATCTGTGCGAACTGCTATCAGAAAAATGGACGGCTTCTTACAAGAACTCGAACATGCACCAGTGTGGACGATAGAAGGTGCGATCTTCAACTTTTCATTTTGAAGTGGTGCTAACACTCTTTAGATGTTCTACTCAATTCCGATGATCAAGACCTCATAGGCAAAGCTGAATATTCTCAGCCGCTCTGCACTGCGTTACAGATTGTCCTCGTCGACCTTCTCGGTGCATATGGCATCAATGCGTCGGCTGTTGTCGGTCACTCAAGTGGTGAAATAGCCGGCGCATATGCAGCCGGTGTCCTGACAATGAAAGAAGCTATCGTCACTGCTTTTTATCGTGGTTACATCTGTAAGAGTCCTCAGCAACGTGGAGGTATGGCTGCAATTGGGGCAGGACGAGAAGCCGTTGAGCCACACCTCCTCAAGGGTGTGCGGATCGCATGCGAGAACAGCGGTTCTAGTGTTACCATATCGGGTGACGCCGATGTGCTAGATAAAGTAATGGAGTCGATCAAGCAAGAATCCCCAGGTATCTTCGTCCGCCGACTGCATGTGGAGATGGCTTATCATTCACGTAGGTTCTTCTCTTATGTATCTTCGGAGCTATATGCTAACTGCTCAGATCACATGGAGCCAATAGGCGAACTCTACGAGCGACTCATTAGTCCACACCTGGACCCTCGGGATTCAGAGGCGGCTTTCCATTCAAGTGCAAAAGGGAAGCTCTTGTCTAATGCAGTCGATTTTAGTCCTAAATATTGGCGTAATAATCTGGAGAACCCTGTTCTCTTTCATACAGCGCTGAAGAACGTGCTCGCTCTGTCAGATTGTTCGGTGCATATAGAGGTTGGACCTCACGGTGCTCTCGCTGGGCCTCTCAAACAAATATACAGGGAAGCAGGCAGCAATATTCGTCATATCCCTACTTTGAATCGAGGTGAAGATGACGTGAAGTCATTTCTCGGTTGTGTTGGCCAAGCATGGTCGCTTGGCCTTTCCGTGCGTTTCCCTAAGTCTCCGGAGCAATACAAGGTTCTCACAGATCTGCCTCGATACCCTTGGCACTACGAAAGAAGCTATTGGACCGAAACAAGAGTGATGAGCAATTGGAAGTTTCGAACTCATCCTGCACATGAGCTATTAGGAGTTCGTACTCTGGAATCCAGCGACCTCGAGCCAGTATGGAGGAACAAGCTACGATTGGTCGATGTCCCCTGGGTGGGAGAGCATTGTGTGGGTCCCGATGTAGTGGTTCCAGCTGTGGCCTATCTATCGATGGCCGGAGAAGCTGCCTTCCAGCTCAGTGGGATGAGGGACTACACTGTCAGGGATGTCAATGTGAGCAGAGCATTGGTTTTCCCAGAAGACAAAGCGCTCGAGATTGTCACCTCTCTACGCCCACAGCGACTAACGAATAGCCTGGAGAGTCAATGGTATGAGTTCAACATCAGTACGTTTGACGGCACAACTTGGAACAAGCATGTCTGGGGACTTGTATGCGGTGGCATGCAATCTGTTTTACCGCCACCAAGTGTTGAGACTTTTCAGAAAGCCGTCTCGTCTAATCGTTGGTACAAAACGCTGTCAAGGGCCGGACTCGTATTAGGACCTCGATTCATGGGGATGAAGCGCATTACTGTCAGTGTTACAGAGCCTAAAGCAGCCGCCCATGTGGTAGATGAACAGCACGATGGCGAGTCAAGTTATGCTCTTCACCCCACCACTCTGGATGCGCTTCTTCAAACCTTGACAGTAGCTACTGTCCGAGGAGAACATCGCGAATTCGCCAAGCTTTTCCTACCTACCTCCATTCAGGAACTTTACGTTTCTAACTCAGCCAACCGCGAAATCCATATCAATACAACGTTCCCCAAATTGTCTGTTACTTCTGCAGGGTCCTGTGTGGGAGTCTCGGGAGGGAAGATCGCTTTTTTTGTCCGAAACTTCAGGGGCACGCCGGTGGAGGGCTTACGGACTGAGGCAACAGGGGAATCCACGGCTCTGCATTTACAATGGAAACCACACTTTGATTTTCTGAACACCTCGACTCTAACGAAGCCGAATTACGAGATGACACCTCAACTCACACTTCTCGAAAGAATGTTTGTTCTCTGCACTATCGAGGCAAAAGAGAAACTGCTTGGCGCCAAGCCTGTCTCATCTCACTATGAGAAGTTTCGCGCATGGATTGACTCTAGGGTGAAAGACTTCAAGCGACCTGGATACCCAGTAGTTGAAGATTCAGTTCAGTTGGTGTCTCTAACAAGTGGCAACCGTCAGCAGATGATTCTCGACATCCTAGATCAGATAAGCCAGACAGCTGCTGCACCTGTGGGGACTGCCCTCTGGCGTTCCTACGATAATCTTGTCGACATTTTCGAGGGGAGAGCTGACTTTCTGGATCTCCTTCTTCAGGATCGTCTCTTACCCGAAGTCTACAATTGGGTTAATGACCTTCTGGACCTCGGTCATCTTATTCAACTTCTGGGTCACACTCAGCCGCAGATGAGGATATTGGAGATCGGTGCTGGAACTGGAGGCTTAACCGCTAAGATTCTTGAGAAGCTTAAGAGCGATTTTGGCGAACGGTTGTACTTGAAGTACACATTCACCGACATATCCTCAGGTTTCTTCGTCCAGAGCCAAGAGAGGTTCAAAGACTACAGCGGCATGGAGTTTAGGGCCTTGGATATCACTAAGGATCCTCTTGAGCAGGGTTTCTACGCCGGCGAATATGACCTTATCATCGCCTCCAATGTGCTGCATGCGACTCCAGTTCTAACCGAGACACTGAAAAATGTCCGAGTGTTGCTGCATCCTGAAGGTCGGCTATTATTGCAAGAACTCTCACCAGTGGTGCGGTTTTGGGGTTTTATTTTCGGCCTCTTCTCCAATTGGTGGCTCGGCGAAGATGATGGGCGCATCGAGGAACCGTTCATTTCGCCTGAAGAGTGGGATTCTAAGCTCAAACTGTCTGGATTCAGGGGATGTGAGTCAGTGACACTAGACAACGAGACACCGTATCACATCAACGCAAATATCATTGCTAGGCCGGCGGTTGAATTCACATACCCAGAACGCATAACACTTTTGTCACGCTCGACAACCCACCCGCTAGCTTCAGAGGTAGAGGAACAGTTGTCTAAACAAGGCTACAAGATTGACCATGTACTTTGGGGTGGTGAGATCCCTTCCGATCAGGATCTGATATCCTTCGTGGATCTCTCAGGGGAAAAGCCTCTTCTTCAAGACCTCAGCGAAGAATACATACGCGAGTTCCTTGATACTGTAGAAACTCTTCAGCAAGCTGCTGTTTTGTGGCTAACCCCTCCTGGGCAAGTTCTCTGCCAACACCCTCACGCGGCCCAAATTCTAGGAATGGCTCGGACGATTCGTGCCGAGCTTGCCATGTCGTTTGCAACTCTTGAGCTAGATAAGTTCAATAAGGGTAGCGGCGCTGCCAATGCAGTCTCTCAAGTCATTCGAAAGATCCAGCGGTCGGTTGATTCTATCTCCGACCTTGACCCCGACATGGAGTATGTGTTAGCAGGGGGCATTGTGCAAGTTAGCCGATTTCACTGGTTCCCGGTTTCTCAAGCGTTGAGCGAGACCACTACCGCTACTCCTACTGTAAAGGCTTTGACCGTCGGTCAAAAAGGTCTCCTCAATACTCTAGGATGGGTCGCAAGGAGTTTGGACGAATTAGCCCCTGACGAGGTTCAAGTTCGCATGGCTGTGGTGGGCATGAACTTCAAAGACGTCGTCATTGCACTTGGCATCATCAACGTTTCCGATGCAATTGACGACAAAGGTCATTACCCGATCGGCCTAGAAGGCGCAGGTTATGTGACCAAGGTCGGCTCAAGCATTAAGCATGTGAAAGTAGGCGAGCGAGTCGCGGTTATTGGGCCCAACTCCAACGGTTTGGCCACAGTGATCCAACGCCCAGGAGATTTTTGCGTCAAAATCCCAGATCATCTTAGTTTCGAGGATGCGGCTACGATACCATTAGTCTACATCACCGTGCTGCGATGTGTAGTAGATAAAGCTGATCTACAGAAGGGACAATCAGTTCTCATCCATAGCGGTGCAGGGGGTGTTGGCATTGCCGCAATTCACATTGCAAGGTGGATTGGCGCCGAGATTTACGTTACCGTTGGCACAGAAGACAAGGTCGAGTTCCTACTCAACGAGTTAGGCGTGCCTCGCGAACGCATATTCAACTCACGCAACATAAGTTTCCTCTACGACATTCTAGCAGCAACGGGAGGGAGAGGAGTCGATGTTGTTCTCAACTCCGTATCTGGCGAACTTCTCCACGCGTCGTGGAAGTGCGTAGCCCAAAATGGCTGCATGGTAGAAATCGGACAGCGCGACCTGACTGGAAAAGGCCGCCTCGCCATGGACCCTTTCGCTGAGAACAGGTCCTTTTGCGCTGTTGACATATCTCGCCTCAGCATAGTCAACAAACCCTGCATTGCCCGCCTTCTAACGCAGACCATGGATCTCTACAGCAAGGGTGTCGTGAAACCAATCCACCCTGTTTCAGTGTTTGATGCCGAGCAAGTCGAGGACGCCTTCAGGTACATGCAGAAGGGCATTCATACTGGGAAGATCGTCATCAAATTCTCTGATCCCGACAATCTACCCCTGGAGCCAACAGTACCAGAACCACGATTCCGGAATGACGTCTCCTACCTTCTCGTCGGAGGCATGGGTGGTCTGGGTAAGTCAATCGCTTCGTGGATGGTGTCCTACGGTGCGACCCACCTCATCTTCTTGTCGCGATCCGCGGGCAAGTCGGAAAACGACCAGAAGTTCGTCAAAGAGCTCAATGCAGCCGGCTGCTCCGTTCAATGCTTTTCCGGCGATGTTGCAGATGAATCATTCGTGCGATCTGTGCGAGCCCAAGCAGTGAAGCCAATCGGCGGAGTGATGCAAATGGCCATGGTCCTACGCGATGTCGGCGTTATGGACATGGACGAGGAGACGTGGAACGCAGCAACTCGACCGAAAATCCAGGGAACTTGGAATCTACACAACTCCCTTCTCCAAGACAATCTTGATTTCTTCGTCTTGTTTGGCTCCACCGCCGGTATTCTCGGTTACTATGGCCAGTCGAACTACGCCTCGGCCAATGCATTCCTAGATGCCTTCGTGCAGTACCGTCAAGGTATGCGGCTACCAGTGTCGGCGATAGATATCGGTGCCAACGGAGATGTCGGGTTTGTCGCCCGGACACAATCAGTGCTCGATTCGATGAAAGCCACGTCAGGACGCTTCATGTCGGAAGAGGAGTTCTTGGATTGTTTACAGCTCGCAATCGCACGGTCCTCCGCATCTCCAGCTCCATTCTCGCCCTTGTCCGGTTACTACAATCCTGCTCAGGTCTCACAAATCTTGGAGTCTAGCCTACCTATCATGGACCCTGGTAACAACATCATTTGGAAGCGTGACGCTCGCATGGCTATCTACCGCAATATTGAGAAAGTTGACACAGAAGGAGCGGGACAAGTTGGCGACAGACTCAAGCAGCTCATGGTATCCTTCAAGGCAGATCCGTCGAAATTAGACGACAAGGACACTATTGAGATCTTGGCACAAGAGATTGCGAACACGGTGTCTACTTTCTTGATGAAGGGTGAGGAGGGTGTGGATCTATCTTCGACGCTATCTGCGGCCGGAGTGGACTCCTTGGTCGCCATCGAGGTTCGGAATTGGTGGAAACAGAACTTTGGGGTTGATATCTCAGTACTGGCGCTGATGAATGGAGGCAACATCCTACAGTTGGGTGAATTGGCTGCGAAGCGGTTGAAACAGAGATTCACCGGGCAGCCCCAAGCTTGATTTCGAAGTATAGGAGGGAGTGGTTAGTCAATGTAAAGTAGATCCGTTTCCAACAGCTAGTACATATCTAACATGCAACGTACCTAGGTAAATGAAAGTACTCTATTATCTAAGAATCTCTGTGCTGGCTAGGTACTCAAAGGGGAGGTTGGAATCTATGGCCACCATTGCTTTACAAATTCGCATCCTTTCTGTACCCACAAGGTTCCAGCATTCAAACCAACATCAAACGAATGATCCCCGGGCTCCAGAGTCAGAAGAACAGGGGTATCGGGAAGAGTCTGCCCTAGCTTCGCGACAAAATCCGAAGAACAAATTGGCGGAATCTACGAAATGTCAGCAACGAAGCACGAACATTTTCGGTTTTCACCTACAATAGTATCTCCTTGTCCATGGATAGCCCATATCGGAGGTAACTTCTCTACCTGGTCGAGACCACTCATTATGTCCAGCCGTTTATCCTCCTTCATCCCTAAAAATCTCGCCAGCGCGCCCTGTTGAGCGACGCTCAACACCATGTCCCACATCTCCGTCGGATCGCCCACCGTGCGTACAGCACCGGGTTTAATACTCTTCTTGTAAGAGCGAATGGCGGCTGCAGCTTGTCCTGGACTACGGGGTGGTGTGCCCATGATTGTTCTGAGCGCGGGGACAGTCAGCTGCGGCACGTTGGCATGAAGGGGGGCCGATATCGAAATGATGGCCTTGATATTCGATTGAGGATAGAGGATCGCTGATTGAACTGATAACCAGCCTCCAGAAGACTGCCCGCAGCATAAGATCTTAGAAAGATCAGGGCGAGCGTGCCAAGACTTGGAGATCGAGGGGAGGTCCGAAGCCATCCACGTCCAGAAGTGCTCGACATCTTCGAGTAAATCAGTGCCCTTTGCTTCAGGTAGCAAGCGGTAGTCCGGGGCTATGATGATCGCTTTCTTTTCCAAGGCAAGCTCTACAAGCCTAGGGTATGTCAGTTTCGAGTGGTTCTAGATAGTGAAGAAAGAGTTGTTGCCTGAAAACTTACCACAACGCAAACCAATCTTCATAGAGCCGGTGTCCAGTAATAAAACCGCCTCCATGCCA
Organism: Hypoxylon fuscum; assembly: GCA_022578945.1. Classification (NCBI taxonomy): domain Eukaryota; kingdom Fungi; phylum Ascomycota; class Sordariomycetes; order Xylariales; family Hypoxylaceae; genus Hypoxylon; species Hypoxylon fuscum. The sequence continues at coordinate 833 of MU399843.1, read as the reverse complement.
ATGAACCATGATCGGGTGTTCATTGCTCTCTTGTTGATCGAGTCCTTTCGGTGTGAGAATGGATACCTTCAAGGGATGGCCATTGACGATCCCGTAAGTCAGATCACTCACGTCAAAGGCTTGAAATTTACCTTGAGCCATTATAACAATTACCAATTTTTTAAGTTGTTGCTGGAGTAGCATGAGGAGACTGTCTGCTTGATGTAAGAAGTGCTATTAAATAGGTATATATGATACAGGCAACCACACTCGTTCGCAATGGTTAACTCTACCTCAGTAGGTCTCCATACACATTTGCTGATGCATGTCAATGGGTGTCTCATTGTCTTCCAGCCAAGTGCGACGTCGTTAGCGCCCTTCAGTATATATGGTTGGCCGACATACGGAATAGGCATTGCCTGCACTCGACTGAGATTGGACACGGCCTCGGGATGGTCGGAAGATAGTGAATATGGGAGCCAATCTCTTTAGCTACTAGTAATTATTTGCGTCACATTTTTGTAAATATTTTGTCATGTGCAGGCCGCGGTAGCATCAACCCAAGATTTCTGATTATGCGTATATACTTATGTTGGTCCAAATGTCCAAACCCGCCAAAGCGACAAAACCATGGACATGTAACTTGTGCGACAGTGCATTTATGGGTACACTGTTCTATGCACTGTACGTGGGAGGTGGAATATCGTTATTCTTCGCTTAATTAGTAATACTTTTTAATTATTTAAATATATATTTAATTTAATTATTTTTATTTTTTTTTATAATTATATTTATAAATAATTTAATTATAATTATATTTTATATATTTAATAATTATTTTATTTTATAATTAT